>JAOQGH010000023.1:48475393-48491864 GCA_025769975.1 Gallinago jamesoni
CACCTCAATACAAGAGAGACATTGAGGTGCTGGAGCAAGTGCAGAGGAGGGCAACGAAGCTGGTGAAGGGCCTGGAGCATAAATCTTATGAAGAGTGGTTGAAGGAGCTGGGAGTGTTTAGTTTAAGGAAGAGGAGGCAGAGGGGAGACCTCATTACTCTCTACAGCTACTTGAAAGGACACTGTACAGAGGTTGGTGCTGGTCTCTTCTCGCAGGTAATTAGTGACAGAGGGAATGGCTTCATGCTCTAACAGGGTAGGTTTAGACTGAACATTAGGAAAGAATTTTTTCACAGAAAGAGTGGTGGGGCATTGGAATAGGCTGCCCAGGAAGGTGGTTGAGTCACCATCCCTGGACATGTTTAAAAGTTGTTTAGATGTGGTGTTGGGGGATATGGTGTAGGGGAGAACTTCGTACAGTAGGGTAGATGGTTGGACTGGATCATCCCGAGGGACTTTTCCAACCTAAATGATTCTATGGAAGTAGGTACATGTTCTTTCTCTTTTAAATAACAGTAATTAAAAAAAAATAATATATGATTGTAAAAACTTTAAGTAAAACTATAAAGTAAATTTTAAGGGTTGTCGTGGTTTGGGCCAGACTGGCCACTGAAACAAATGACAGATGCTCCCATCATGTTTTTCTTAAGTGAAGTGTTATATCATGCCTTTAGAGATCTTTGTTTGAAGTTGATTGGAGATGGTACCCAACATGGGACTCAAACAAGGCTCTGACAGTTTAGAGTACAGTTTTCATATTTAATATTCCAGTGATTAGAAAAACTACAATAGTTTGAATGTTTCACTTAAAAGCAAAAAGTAGGGATTGGTGAGTGATCAATGATGATTGATTTCCACTGGTCTTTGGTAAATACCATTTTCAATAAGAAGAAAATGCCATTTATTTTGGGTGCTGTTCTATAATTTGAAACAGAGAAATGCAGGAGCTTCAGAAACACTTATTTTGGGAAATATTTGTTATTTTGTCCTACATTTTGAATTGAGTAATGCTCATTTGTTTGTTTGTTTTGTCAATATGTTTTGAGAAATACCATATCTCTCTGTTCCCTGAACAAAAGAAAGAGCAGGAAGGGTTTTGTCACAAAGTCCAAATGTATTTCTTGGACACATTGCAGTGGTGTACAGATTCTTAGGACTGAGGCAGCTCTGAGATGCCCTGTACAGATACACTCTCATTGGCATTGTATTGAAAGAAATGCACCAGTTGTGATGAAAGATTCCTGTGTATTATTTTTAGTTTGATAAGCTTGTGAATGAACATAGGTGGACCATGAAGCTAAGTAATAATGTTATCCATGATGATTGCAAGACATCTCCTGGATATTATTTCACATGTTAAATGAGTTTTATTCTGTTTAAATGTTGGTTTGCTTTTTTTCCATTGTGTCCTCCTTTTTACTCGTTCTTTTCTACCTGTTAGCTAGACTGTAAACTGGACCCTAGCTCATATGCAAGAAGTATGGCATGTTGAGGGAGTTGTCAAAAGGAAATTAAAGGCAGAGAAAAACTTACCTTAGGAAATGCCTGTTAATATTTGTGAATTTATTTGCCTTAGTTTTTCTCAGAAATTACTGAAATTACATATCAAGTTTCTACCTATAATCTGTCTTCTCTCCCAAAACCAGTTTACTTCTTCAAACAGAAAAAGAATGTAACAGTGAGTGAATATGAGTAATCTCTGGGGGAATGATCTATGTGCAGATAAACATGAGAAGTCAAAACTATTCATTAGGGCTGATAATGATGTCTCTTGTATCCCCTTCAAGAAAGTTGCAGTTTGCTTGCTGCATCCTTTTTGAGCAAATGCTCAGTGAGGACAAGTAGTGTATAAGAGCAAAAATCCATACTCTTTTCTCAGCCCCTGTGTCAGTCCATGTAAGTAGCTAAGTGTGATGTGGGAAGTAAACTGCTTTGTCAAAACAAAGGAAAGATGGGCAAAAATGAAGTATTCGAGAGGGTTCCCAAGATACATGCCCTTTCATGCACACTCTTTTCCTAGTGTCTTCATATAAGTTATTTGACATTTATATGAATAGTATATCACTGTTTCATTAACTAAAAGCCTGATCTGCTTGAAAAATAGAGGAAATGACCACCACAATTTTTTTTCTTGTGAAGAGATTTCTTTCAGCAGTTAGTCCATGTTAGCACCACAAACAGCTTCCACAGGATTGTCAGAGACTATAGTCTAAAGCAGTATTGTGAATACCCGTGCTTCCATTCTTACAATATTGAGTAAATTTAGAGAAAGGATAAATCTTGCACATGCCTTTTTGTTATTTTCTTTTACTGTACTTTTTGCATATTTTGGGTGTCAAGATCTGGAATTGAATAGTCCTATAGAAATGCGAAGTTATATTTGGATAAATGTCAGTCTTCCTAAGTGTTACACAGATTATTAGGTCAGGCAGACAAATGGGAGAAGATTTTTCCCAGAGTACACTTGTAGGAAGAGCAGTAGATTACCTGAGTCCTAATATATAAAGTAATTCCGTGAAAGAACAGGCATAAAGAGGACCTGCCAGCCTCCAAGTAGGCAGTACAAAACTAATGAAACTGTATTCTAAGATGAAACAGGAGAAGCACATAAAATTATTTGAACTTCCAGAATCCTCTTCTGAGTTGAGTTTAAGCTCTGTAAGTCTTTAGAATTTTCTATATTTTTTTTTATTAGGCCAATTACAAATTCAGAATTGATACTTCCCAAACTTTGTAATAATTTGTCTACCCACAAGTTTTCTCACTTTTGCTCTTCTGATTCTCTCCCGCATCCCACTGAGGTGAGTGAGAGAGTGATTGCATGGTGCTATGAGGCTGGTTGTGGCTAAACCAGAACAGTGGGATGGGTTTTTTTTTTCAGGCTAGAAAGTTGATGCAATTAACTCTTCAATGTAATAGAAGTTGATGTGTAGGGGAAATGATGGAGAAGGCAAATGAAAAAAATGTAAACATAGAGCTGTGTGCATGTTGGGTATTTAAATTCCACACTTTTTCCTGTGAAAGGGCCATAACAAGGTCAGAAAAAAAAATCACAATATGAATGTCTTATGATAATGGTTGTAAGCAGTATAGAAAATGTTGTAAAAAGCCATTCTCACTGCTAGTACAATTTTCTGGTGGACATTGAAAACTATTTTCTTTTGACTATTAAGGGGAATTAACTGCTTTATACACTTAAAATCTACCAAGTCAGAATGCATTCAAAGAGACTTCCTAGCCCGAGGCTTGTTCTTCTTCCCTGAGTGGAGGTGCTGATGTAGAAGGTGTTCTCAGATAACTGCACCTTGACGTTTATGCTAAGGTATTTGCCTTGAGGAGGAAAGGGTAAAATATTATCTGTAAATTATAATGATAGTGAGGAGTTGAAAAAAGTGGTTTTCTATAAAGAAAACTCTTTATTATAACAATAACTTGAGGCTGGTTTTGTTTATAAGATAATAATCATATATTTGGTTGAGACTGAAGACTCATTTAATGGGAAATACCCTCAAGTTATTGTTTGAATGAACACATAAATTGAGTATTCATATTTGAGAAGAAAGATGAGAAAAAGCATAAGATGTAATATTAAGGTGGTGAAAGATAATACTCTAGCAGCAAATACACTTAATGTATCACTTCTACCTCCTGTTCCCTCTTACATCTTTCTTTCCTCTCCCCCTACCCCTCTTCTCTACCTTACCTTGTTTTCCAGTCTTTTCTTTTATACGTGTTAAGAGACTCAGTCTTAAAGTTTGTGCACCAGGGTGTATTTTCAAAGCTAACTGGAAGGGAATAACTGAAATTTACACAATGGACACATGGTGTATCCAACAGTCCTAGTCCCTCCTGGAGTCCCAGGGAATGAAGAAGATAATGTGACAGCATCTCTCGAGATGATATCCAGTATTCTTTTTCTCCCATGTCTTTCATGGATTTCAGCATCCACAAAAATAAAAAAAATAAAAAAAAAGGGTCATGATTTTGTCTTGTCTTTCATGTTGCGAAACTTTTCTTCTATGTAATGTATTAACAGACATAATTGTCGCAGGCTCTCTCAAAATGTTTGGTTTTGCGAATGGAAGTGTGAGTCTAAAAGTAAGAAAACAGGGGATAATGCAGTAAGCTTTGGTCCCAGAATAAAGCTGTTCTACCATAAATCTGCACTATTAAGCTCCCTTAGTTTTTACAGCAGAGTGGCCACATGGAGATTGCTGTGGCCTGTTGGAGACAGCACATGGTAACCCCTGGATTAGGCCCAGGAGCTGTTTTAGACTTTGCTATTTGGAAAGCCTAAAACCTTGCCAGGGCCCATTCTAACAATTTACCAGCATAGACAGGCATAAGAACATTTGCTGACAATGTTAATTTTACTAGCATTGATGTGGGCAGTAAGACTAAATAAGGTTTAAATCCTTGGAAGAAATCAATGGAATCATCAGCAAACAGTCAGGGGAATAAGAGGCCAGTAGGGTACAAAGGCATTTTGACTTTTTCTATTTATTCATCTTTAATTACTGAGGGATCACATGGGTCTGCTTGTGTAGGCATTTAGCCCTTCCTCCTCTTATTGTGATACCCCCTCAACTTCAGTTCCTCAACTTCATCAGTTACCGTGATGATTATATTTTTTCTGAAAACCAAACTAGGCTGATTTCTGACTGCATGTCTCTGGACTGTCAAAGTCGAGTATCTCTAGTTAGAAAATTGTGAAAGGGAGGCTCTTTTGGCCAAAATGGAGTGTGTGGCTGGTATGGGCTGCCCATGCCTCGTGGGAGAGGAAAGTCTACTCTGAGCCAGCTTAAATCCAGGAAGGAAGCCTTTGCCACCCTTCAGTGGCAACAGTGGAGGCTACAAGTGACATAGAACAAGAGGTCATAGCATGCAAAAGAGCCAGTATGGAGGAATCAGTTCACAATAACATTTAAGGAGTTTTCTCTGCCATTCCTAATGTGTTTCTACTGATTATTATGGTCTTACTTCCGAATGCAGTTCATACACGTGTAAAATATAGGGAGCCTGATGCCAGGGCAGTCTTTGAGCTCCCAGGGGATTGCTGGGCAGAATAGAGCAGATCCAAGGGTCCCTGAGCTCTGAAGAACCACATCCATGCTCTGTGAAAATCAAAGACACTTCACACTTAGACTGTGCTGTTGGTTGTTCTTATATTCCCACTGTCAACTGGCATCAGGGCTTGGGTTAAAGTAGTTTGTGATCTGCTTCCTTTGTTCATGTTTGTCATCTTTGGCTTCCATTACTGAGGTATTTTCCTTTTCTCTCCAGTGGAGCATTAATGAGGTTTTAAAAGCAGAAATGAAGGAAAAGGAGCACGTTCTACTGATCTTCTTTCAAAGCATGACTGATTTATTAGTTATTTGCTGTGCAGAAGAGCACTGTAGACATGTAGTCTGATAGATTACAGGAAAAGTTTCCTCTCCAGCCTAATCCCTGTCCATCCCTTGATATCAGAAGATTCAGCTGTTAGTGCCAAGGGTGGTTATTGAGTCTGAACACAGAGCTCAGACAAGGCATGTCCGAGTAAGCAAGCATAGCACACATCTAATGCTGGCTATTAATATGAATGCACCACTACATGTAACATAGAATTCCCTTGCCTGTGTCGTCAGGAGTCAGGTGCTGTTGCCTGCCACAGTGATCACAGATTTTACAGGCAGTATTGTGTGTCACTTCCACAGTATGAAAAAAACCTTAACAACAGAGTTACCAGCAGCACTGCTGTAAGGGGTGCTTGCCATCATGTGCACTAATTTTAAGTGCCTGTTCTTCCCTCTTATATTCTGGTTTATTACTGTCGGGCTGTTTCTGGGTTCTGGCCTCTTGGCACTTCTTTCCAATAGGAATAAGAAACATGAAAGCACATTTTAGAGGAAAACATGTAACATAATAGAGGAGAAAGTAGGTCAGCTTTCACTTTCCAATGCCCCTTTAAGTTAACAGCTGTGGGTCAGAATACATTTTTATACTGAAGCACAGCCAGAAAATTTAAGCTCGCACAGGGATGTCTCATGCTGTTCATAACCTTCACTTTATGACCTTTGATGGGTTGTGTGGCAACTGATCAAAGGCACAAACCCAGAACTTTTTTGGTTGTTTCAGTTTTCTGAAAATACTGTATCTATATATACCTTTTTTTTTTTTAATTGGCACAGTCTATGTAAAGATTTATTTTCACCCCTTAGGAAGGGTAAAGCAGGGATATACTTTTTGTGTGTTCCTAAAAGTCCATGAAAGATGGCTTCTTGACTGCAAAGTCATAACAGTGAGATTTCTTTCCTAGTACTTTACCATTCTTTCTTTTCTCTTGTAAGGTCTTGATACACATTTCAAATGCTTACGCTTGTCTAAATATTTAGTGGCCTGCACTGTTACTTACAGGTTGTCTGCAATTGCTAGGTCACTGTTTCTATTTATCTATAATAGCTTATTGCTCATTAACAGGCAGGATTTGTTGCTATACTTTCCTCCAAACTGCCTCATTTCTAAAACAGAAATCACTGTGGTAATTTTTCTATATTTTCTATATTTATATTTTATATAAATACTAACATCTTTCTAATGAAATTTAATAATCTACTCTAACTGAAGTACTTGGAAGAATTTTCATGGTAAGAAAACCATGCACTTAAAGTGTTATAAACAGGTAATTTTTTCAATAGTTTTGACTAAGACCGTGGACTGTATGCAATAGACAGCAAAAACAGATGTGGTACCAGCTTTGTATGAATTAGAAGACTATACTCTTCCTACATACAGTTTTTTGAGGAAGCCATGTGATGGATGAATAATTTGGCCTATTTAGGCATTGTAATTTTGTTCTGCTTCAAGGGTAGAGCCAAAATGGATTGAATGTTGCTCAAGGACAGTATTTCTGTTTAATTACTTTGTTTATGAAGTAGAAGAGTGCCTCTAGTGTCTGTGTCACCAAAGTTTATATTTTCCATAATTTCTTTTTTTTTACACATTTTATTCAGCAATTCGTCTTTTCTTGAATGGAACTTATTGATCTGACCTGTGAGTTAACAAAGATTCATTTTGGAATGGCATAGAGATTTATAAATGAAATTATTTAATGGTACTTATATAGAAAGCTTTTTGAAGTACAGGAAGATTGCCAACATGGAAAATGTATTAGAAATGCAGAAGTATATTATGACAAATATAGCACTCATAGGTCAGGTTAAAGGCTGTGATATAGCTGTGTGTATTCAGATTTATTTACTGCACAGAAATGAATCCCAAATGGCTATTTTTGCTTCACTGACTTGCCCAGCAAGGCAGCCTTATAGACATCTGCTAAGCTTTTTTATTATTATTTGGTTAAGATTTTGAGATTGAGGTGAGAAAAATCCAACTGTCACCTAAGAAATGACCTCAAGGGGGTTTCACAGATTTGTCCAACATGTTTTTCACAAATTTCTACAGGCTTAGATATATTCCTTGCTCCAAAGTGCTTCAGACTGTGGCTACTCACATTTTCTAAAAAGTAATGGACTGATATATGTGGTGTGTTGTTTAACCTTTACTCAGTAAAGCTTTCTTTCAAAATATGAAGAATAAAGACCAAGGAGAGGACAAATTGCCCCACATTTTTCTTCAGTAGGTGTTGAAGATGTACAAATTAAGCCACTGCTATGTCTGCAAATAATTCGTTATGCTAAGTAGCCCCTCACATCACCATTGGATTCACTCTCAGTACATTAATAACCGTCATGAGATTTTGGGATATACTAGAAGAATTTATTTCCCAGTGGTTTGCTTATCTAAACAAGATCAAATCTTCCTATCTTTATTTAGCCAGTATACTGTTGCAATCTTGCTGTTTCCCAGTTAGAGAAGGAGGAAGGAGCGTACAGACCAGATAATGCTTCAAACCGTGCTGTTGTTGTGCCACACAGTTATCCAACAGTAACAGCATGAAGCAGAAACATTTAGGTACTCCTTTCTTTTTCATTTAAGTAAATGCATGCTGATAGAATTCCAATGAAAAGGAATCAGAGCACAGGAGCGAGTGACTTATTATGGAAATTTTCTGTGATGCATTGTAATGTTGGATTTTCAATTTTTAAAAGTGGTTACATTCCTAATTGGCGAACAAAGAGGACCAATTTATCCCTTGCTGTGAGAAACATTTTTCTTATATATTATTCTCATGAAGCCTCTAATTCAGCCAAACACATTATGTAAATGGAACCTATGAAATACCTTCTAAAATGTACATCAGATTTACATTACTTGACTGTTATGTTAGATTAAGCAAGGGCCCTTGTTACACTATATGGCAATTTTTTTCACTTTCATAGTGCTCCTTTCTAAAATAAATTGTGTTTGGTTCAAGCAAGGTTTCTATTAATAACCCTTGGGGTTATCCTAAGTGAGTATTCACTAGCTTCACCTGGGCATTATGAACATTATCTCTTCATCTTCGTCTTTACTGATCTCAGTAACAAAACTTTTATCTCGATTTTAAACTAGAAGTGCTTTCTTTTGGTGCAAAATCTCCAAATGTTGGAATGCAGCGACTGTTCCAGTTCCAAATGAATTTGGATAAATGTGCATTGCATACAGATTGAGTCTCTCAAAGCCTTATGACACAGATACTGGGGGCTGAGGAATTATCAGGCAGTGTAATAGCTGTGAAAGCTAAGCTTGTGTTTTGTGACACAGTCAGAACCCAGACTTTTATCTAGTTTGTATGCATTGCTTATGCATCTGATAGTCTTAAAAGATAGCACATTTTAACATTAATGTTGTTCCTAAAGATGCACTTTAAATATGTACATACATGTCTGTGCCCCTTCAGGACAATATAGTTTGAGTTCAAAAAATGTTAAATATATTAAGAAACAAAATTGATTATCACAAAATAATTTACATTAGTATCTAATTGTAGTAATTAATTTGTGTAATGCAGTGCTGTTAGTCTTGGCTTTGTACAAGTTTGGGTGTAAATCTTGATGATGCCATTTTCATTTCTGGCCTGGGATTTTTAAGATACTCAGCTTTTGATGGCTTTCTCTTGTGGATCTCGCCTCACACGTAAGATATATTTTGTCTTTGAAATGAAGATCAGAGAGGTGTGAATTTAGATTCAGGGAGCTTCCCAGGAAATAAAAGGTATTCAGGTATTGAACCACTAAAAATGAGCATTAACCCTAAAAGAGAGATATCTGTTAAAGCTATAGGCAGATTTGATTATATGTGCATTTCAGGAAGATTTCTTGAACTTACATTTGATTGGTGAGCCGTGGGGACTTTTGCACCATAGGGACAAAATAACTGCTCCTCTAGCTCTCTATAATAATTTTGGGACCATCCAGAGTTAAAATGATAGAGATCAGCTTCTCATTTTGCCTTACAGCTGTCTTTTTAAAATTATTATTTGTTACATTCAGAACAGCAAGTGGGCAACTAATAAGGATTAGTAATAGGGAGGTTTTATTTAATTCAGTTTTTAAGCTGCTTTATTCAACAAAATCCTTAAAACACAGAGATTATATTTTTTGGAGATACCAACTCACTGCCATGAATTCTATAGCATGTGCAATGCTAAAGCATATTTTCATGGAAGATTAAATGCTTATTTAGAGTATCTGAAATGATTATTGATTACATTTTGCAGCTGTATTCACACATTGAAGGTTTGGTGATATACTGGGTTTCAGTGGGTTTTCAAAGCATCATCTAGCAGGATTTATAGAAGCTACAGCAGTATTGCTAACTCTAATGATTTTATCACAAGTCCTGTTGTATTTGATGTTGTATTTTAATACCCATCTCCTGGAGTACAGTGAATATGTAAGAATTCCTCCTTTTATTTTTAAAAATAATTCTCTTTCGTCTTAGTTACTAAAAAAAAAACAACACACATTTAACCCATTTCTACC
The DNA here is from genome assembly GCA_025769975.1 of Gallinago jamesoni. Lineage (NCBI taxonomy): Eukaryota > Metazoa > Chordata > Aves > Charadriiformes > Scolopacidae > Gallinago > Gallinago jamesoni. The sequence continues at coordinate 48,485,298 of JAOQGH010000023.1, forward strand.
TGTGTTTGCTCACACACACAAAAAAAGAATTTAAGTACTTCAGCATTTGAATGGGAATCTCACTGTTCTTTTCAGCTTAATCCATCTCTATTTTTCCAATTTTGATACTTGAGGTTGGTAATACTTCTCAAAGAGAAAAGATAAGCAAGCAGTATTGCATAACAATTACAGAGCACATACATTTTTCAAAGGGGTCACAGTCATTATTTTGGACTTGACAGTTAAGGTATGTCCATCAGGAGTTAGCAGAAGTTAGCTTGCATTAGAGCAAACTCATTACGTTTATCACTGTGTTCCTGCAGTGAAGACACTTTTCATGTGTATGTGATATTTCCCATCTTATTAATTTTCTCCTTCACCTCCAGTGTACTGGTCCTGAGCAGGATTTTGGGAGACACTGCCCCTCCTTGCTGGAGCTACTGTTGGAAGTTTTCTGAAGGCAGGCCAGCTCAGGAGTAAAATTGTTGGTCCTCACTTTTTCCAAGTGATTTCTCTGTGCATCTTCACAAGCAGTATCCTGTCAAGTTTGGCATACTCATATTTAATTGTCTCCATATAGGTGTCTGCATGTGTGGGGGTATCTGAGTTTCCATAATGGTCCATGAAAATTTAGTCCATACAGAAAATGGAGCCAAGTGGGTGATTTAGCTCATGCTAATGTAGATACCTGGAGGCTGATCAGCTCCAACCTCTACTAAGAGTATTGGCTATAGGGGTAATTTCTTCTTTAACATGTGGGTAGGTATTTATATATAGCATTGAAGTTTAGTTAGCTTGCTCCCAAATTGAATCCCATACCTATTACCAGAAGCTGAATTATATTGCTAAGGGAATGCCCTCAACGTAGCATTCCAATGACTGCCTTGAGATGCTGAAGGCTCAGGGTGGTCTTCACAAAATTCTATTTAACTTTCCTAGCTGGTCACATTTCTATTTAATTCTACCTAACACCATTTGATGTTTTACCATCTTACCTCACCTCATACAAAGCATTTCTGTTACTAAAGCACTTTCCTTGCTTTAGGTTCCAATTTTCAATAATGTTTCAACTTTTAGTAGAAACTTATTTCCTTTTCCTCGCATCTGATTAATGTTAAGAACCACCATTCTTTGTAAGTGCTGCAATATGCCAGGCTAAATTCTGGTTTTATGTATGTAATAATCTTTTGTACTAATAATGAAAAATTATTATAAAATTAGAAGTTTGAAATAGAGCTTTTTGTGGAGTTCAGTCCAGTCCTTGTTTATCATTTTCACTGTTTTGTTTTTAACAGGAGTCCTGTGCTTGTGTTCCAGTGCGTGCATCGTCATGTCATTTGCCTGGACTGTTTCCACTTGTACTGTGTGACTATGCTGAATGACCGTCAGTTCATCCATGACCCAGAGCTTGGCTATTCCCTCCCTTGCGTAGGTATGTTTTGGCTAATTTTCTTTTAAAAAAATTATATTATTTTGATTTCAGGGCAAGATTTTTGTAATCATCTATTAGTTTTGAGTATATCTGTGGAATTATACTGTTTTCATAGAAGTTGTTTCATGGAGAAAATATTTTAATATTGAAGGATCTTGTTGAGCATGTGAACTGGTGAATTAACTGGGTTACAAAGGGTGTTTTTTTTAAAAGCATTGCATACTTTCTTCACACTAGTATTTGATAATCATTAAGGGCTACACTTCTGTTTAAAAAAAAACCGCCTTGACCTCCACATTTCCAATTTCAAATTCAGCAACTTGTTAACTTTCTTGGCCTGTCTTCAAGTACTAATAAAAAAGGACTGCAACAGGAATTTCAAATAGCCTTCCTGTTGACAAAGTTATTGGTACTAATTGTCACCTCATTGAGTGAAATGTAGATCTGCAAATGTAATCTACAACACTGAAAAGGCTGTGGATTATCTGTTTTACCCGAGTAGGAAACAAAGTTTGACTTAACTAAACAAAGGTTACACTGAATCTAAAAGGTATGTTTTGAGAATTGATTTCATTACACTGGGACATGAACGATATTAGAAATATGTTAGAATTTCTTTTTTCAGTTGCTAAATTTGCATATGTCGATATATGTTTGTCACAAGTGCTGTGTAGTGGTATGAGAATCATTTTCCAAGATATTAGAAGCTGCATAGAAGATGGGTTTGCCTGGTTACCTGAATGGCTGACAAATAAGTTTCAAATCACTAGATGGGAGAAAAATTGACAAAATTTCTTAGGAGAGTGACATTTACTTAATGAGAAGATGTGTCTTGAGGGTATTGAAAGTACAGTAGTCAGAATCATTTAAAATTACTTATTTTTAATTGCTTCAGGAGCAATCTAGCAGTGGTCATCAGTTCATACTTCATTAGAATTGCTGTTTATGTGCTGTCTTTACAGGTCTCATTTTACTTCCCCCAACAGTTTACTCTGCTGCTGCATTTACACACTGATATCATACAGCACAAAACACTTTTTAACGTTGTGTTAGAAAACTTGTCATGAGGAATCTAACAGGAACTTTCTACCCAGTGCTCCTCCCTTGATGTTACTATAGTACTGTGTGTTCAGTCTGTACTCTCAGCCTCCCTCCTTGCTTCTCCCAAAATATTAATCCATTTTCTCCTCCCACACAAATTAACTAGCTTCTTGAGATTAATCCATCCTCCCCCCCCCCCCCCATTAATCAATTCTCTTCCCTGTTCTCCTGTTAGCTCCTTAGGTTAATCAGTTATCCCAGTGGGGCAGCGTGCCACTTGTCTTTCTCCTCTCTCGTGGGCCTCTCTGCAGCCATGGCAAGTGTCACAGTGCTTCCTCCAGTTCAGGCTGCTGTATTAAACTAATGGTCCTCCCAACTCTTCCGTCTAAAAACCCATTGGTAGTCATGCCACACAGAACTTTTCAGTGTAGAAGTTTTATTCTACGTGTTGAACACTATTGGAATTGAGCGGTAGAAGCAGAGTAGGGATGGGATGAGGAGAAAATTCAAGAAGACAGAGCTGAAATGCTCAGAGATACGATTTCAGTCTTTGAGAGGTGAGAAAGGGAGACTGTAAAGGATGCACAAAGAAGGACTGTACTTCTACTGTTCAAATGAGATAAGGTTCAGCTGTGGGAATGAAAAAGCAGTTATTGCTGCCATTCTAGACTCAGCTGTGTTGTACTTGAAGTGTTAAAATACCTAAATGGAAATGCTAAAATACTGCTAATCTTATAGTTTCAGAACTCCTCAAATCAGAAAGTCGTTTTCATAGTACTATACATTAAAGTAGTACTACAAATAGTAGTAATAGTAATACAATTGCAATAAATTTTCTCTCTGATATCCAGTTAGTAAGAATGTTTCTTGGAAAAATTCTGCAGAGGTGCTGCCCTGTGCCAGTGAAGTGCATGTTTTAGGCACGGCGCAGTGCAGTGTTCTGCCGCCGAGAGCCGAATCATGATGCTGAAGGGAAAGACATATAGTTGTGTCAATACAGGACATAGGTCAGACCCTTTGCCACTTCTGTTAGGTTGATGAAGACAAATACTAGTTCAGGAGCTGCACTGGTATCTCTGCACAGTGGTGTGTGATGCTGTCTAGGCATACCTGCATGCTCAGAGCCAAGCTGGTTATCTCTAAGAAGCATTGACATTATACTGTGCTGGCGAGCTTTGAGTTGGAGAGGTTCTCAGTCACAATCTCTGAGTATTTGTGGTTTTAAATAATATTCCATATGCACCTGAAATTGATTGCTACTCCTTGCAGTTCTCTTTGTTGTATTATCAGTTCTGTATCAATAAATGCATTTGTAAGCATCATCTTTCAGACTGCTTTATAGGAAGAAGAATCTTATCAGTGCTATTGTAACTTCACTGATTCGCTTCTGCAGCTACCTGAACCTGACTTTCTTGTATGCAAGAGATTTATTTGTTTCTAGAATTAGGTTACATTTTAGTTCGGAACTGATGACTACTTTCTATCCTTTGAGAAAGTAATGAGGCTGAGTTGCATCATGCTTGTGAAGAAGAGGAATGCCTGAGTTACCTTCTTTCTTACTGTTCAGCTACAAAGAAATTTAGCCTCCTTCATAGTTATGGATCTAGCACCTTTCATCAGGAATGACTTCAACTAAGAAGCATTCAGAAAAATATCATGTGATTTTCTTATCCACTTACCATGGCAATCCAACTTAATAGTATGATTGTATTTTTGTGACCTACAGTTCAGAATCTTCATTTTTGCAATTGCAATTTGCAGTTGTATTTACATGTGAGGATGATAAAGCATTCTTTGACACAACGTTCTCTAATTACCTCAGTGAAGCTTAAAATTATTTCTCCTTGACAGGAATGAATGTCATGGGACATGCCAAGAGAAGACTTTTCTGTGGCAGTGTTTGTTTCATACATGTTATCTCTAACAGAGCATGTCTTAAAGCAAAATATATTAGATCTGAGACTTACTGAAAGGTTAGGTGTTGATTTAAGCCTGCTTCTAAAAGGGATACAAAACAAAGTCATTTTTAGTGTAATGAGATTTATGTTATGGTAGGTGAGCAGGTTGCACAGACAGATCAAAACAGCCTATATTAATACATGTATTTTTAAACATCACAGACTAATACGACTAATACTAAAGTAGTATTTATGGTGTCTTGAACAGAAAATGCTAGTGTTCCGATTTCAGATTTTGTAAAAATTATTTTACTTTTCCATTTTCATGTAAGAATGTATTTCCTTAAAAACGAGCCCATTTCTTCAAGGCATATGTGCACATATTGCCCTAGAACTGCACAGGAGGGTTTGGTTTTGTAATTAAGCGTATTTAAATTGTTTGCACTTCCAATTAGTTCTGTTCACTCTAGTGTTCTTCAAAAATAGAGATAATATAATGAGCATAGCCTGCAGTTTCCATTAACATTTGACTCACTGTTCTTGATTTTTATCAAGGGAATGTACCAACATAGCAAGTTTTTTATATCTTTTATTGGATCAATCTAGAGGTGAAAGCACCAGACACACAACTGAATAAAAATAAACAGCAGCTGCTACAGCAAAGGGTCACTGTGACAGACAAGATCAGTGTTATCACATGTGTACGATAACTTGAGCTGGAAAGGATCTAGGAATTTCACATAAACAGTGTTTCTCAAGTAGGTTTAATTTCTTGCTTCCTGGCACAGATATACCAGAAGATGCATTTTGTTGTTGTATTCGGGTATTTTGTGAGGTTATATCCTTGCTTTCCTTTGATTTCTGTTATGTGGCCTAATTAAGCAGGAGGTAATAGGTGTTGGGAAGAAGGTTATCGTCTCAGCTGATGAGCTATGATATATCACCTTGATAATGTCATAGTTTCACTTTGCTCCAACACAAAATGTGTCATTGCTGTGATTTTTGGAAGAACAACATCAATTCCTTAGTGCTTAGCTGCTAATCTAGTGCCAAGCAGCGCTACTCCAGCTGAGAACAGCCAGCTTTGAGGACCAGAGCTCTGCGCACGGTGACTGGTGCATTGATAGGATTAGCTGTTCAGGGCAGTGTGGCAGCAGCCCCGGGATTCAAACCCGCTGTATCAGCTCAGAGCAAGGACTTATAGATAGGAGCTGGCTGGATTTCATTGGTCATTAAACTAAAAAAGTAAACATTACAGATTATACTCTCTCTGCCCTTGTTAAATGGCAGCAAAAATCTATCCCATCTCTCTGTATGGTGTCTTGTATTAATGAGGCTTCATGCATAGAAATTTCCATGAATGGTGACCTCCAAGTATCTTTGAAATAATTAATAAGGTGCTTAGAGGGACAGATTTGCATATGCATGAAAGATCATTTATGGTTATTTAGTTACTGTGCAGGGCAAAGAATCTCATAGCATTACCTCAAAGCAGGAATTGTATACAAATATACAGTGTATTACTCCATTTAAACACATACTGTTCCTATGAACGCTGCTTCATTTTCAAAATAGCATTACGGCACTATGGGTCTTGGTCCACAGGGTAAAATAAACTTTCACAGATCTTTGGTAGAAGAAAAGCTGGTGAGGCAAAGGAAAGGCAAGGTTTTACACTGCTGTAGGCACTTTGCAAAAATGTCTTTGCATCAGTTTATTTCTTACAAGTAATCATATGCATGATGTATTTTAAAGGAATCTAGATAAAAAATGCAGTTCTCCTGATGACTGTAAAGCACTATTGTATCTGGAAGTAATCTGATTTTACCGCACAGATAATATAAATAAATAAGTGAAATTACCACCAGTTTGTGTATGGAACTGCTTATAAAAATGACTAAAGCTTTAAAGTATAATAAATTGCCTTAAGAGCCATGTTCCATTGCAAGAAACCTTCTGGGGAATGATTAAGGAGGCATACGTGTTAAGATTAATTTTTTTATCCCCATTACATGCTATTTGTATAATAGCAGTATGTTCTTACTCCTATGGAGGATGTCATTGCAGTGGTGAATCTCTGAATCGTAAGTCTTATGAGGGGAGGCTGAAGGAGCTGGGGTTGTACAGTCTGGAGAAGTCAGTCTCGTCTCCCAAGTCACAGGAGATAGGACAAGGGGAAACAGCCTCAAGTTGCACCAGGGGAGGTTTAGATTGGAT
>JAOQGH010000023.1:48491964-48509627 GCA_025769975.1 Gallinago jamesoni
GAGTTAGGTTGATGGTTGGACTAGATGATCTTTAAGGTCCCTTCCAACCTAGACGATTCTATGATTCTATGATTCTATCTTTCAAAATCCTAGTACTCAAAAAGAAAATGGGAGAATAAATAGGTAGCCTAAGCAAAGTTTGCAAATCAAAGGAAGGAGGGAAACTGCATTTGATTTGATCAGTCCAAAGAGTATGTTTGAATCTTTTCTGATACAGAAAAAATCTCCATTATATTTAGGAAGGTGTTCGTGTGCAAGTGGGTTTTAAAGTGAAGGTTTGTGAAAGTCAGATCTATGAACAGAGTCTTCTCAAGAGTGTAATGAAGATGCAGACGTAGTTTAGTGGGGCCTAAAACAGAAGAGAGCACCAGTTGATACAAGAAATAAGATTTACTGGGTGTGAAGACTCAATACGTCAGCAGGTTCTGAAATCTGTGTTCACCCATAACCCTTCTTAAAAATATTCAAAGTAATTTAGAAAATCAGAAAATGCAGGAAATGGCAGTGTATTATTAGAGGAATAAAATAAAAAAATATTGAAAGCACACACATTTGCAGTTTTAGGAAGTTCTTCAGAATGCTCCTTAAGTTTAATATTTCGGGGGTATTATGTTCTTGACACCTGTAAACTTTTTTCTAATTTCTTGTTGGTATGAAATATCTGAGTGTACAGAGGCAGGTGTAGGAGGCTGGAGAAATGCTTTTTATTTTTTATGTATTATACATCTTAGAAGAGATTTTTTTTCACTCTGAGGAATTAATAAACAAGAAATTACAGTTTTCAGAGCATTTGTGGTGAAAGTTTTAGTTGCAGTTTTCTTTTTCCAGCATTGCTCCATGACAGGGAAAATGCAGATATGCGATCATGTGTTTTCCTGTTCTTAAAGGGATCTATGAGCATCTTTTGGAAGAGCATTTTGCAATGATTGATTTTTTTTCCCTCTTTCCTGGATTCTTTCTATCATTAATTTCCCGTGGATGAACCCTACTATCTAGTCTAAAGAGGGGTTGCATGCTCAGTAAGCTGCTTCTTTTCATTATCCCCAAGGGGAAGCTGGTTACTCCTTCTGCAGAGGGAACACAAGGACTGCGGTGGTGAAGGGTGTTACAGAGGAGGAAACCCTTTTCTTATCAATCCAGAAAAGTTCTTCTCAAAAAGCAGATCATACAAGCTAGTATACACATGCATTGGTTTAATGAAAGTGAACCTTAGATCATTTCCCTATATAAGGATGTCAGATGTTCAGTCTACTCGTTAGTTCTGACAGTATCTTTCCTGTGTATTATGGGCAGAATGAGTATTAGGGATTATTTCCCTTCGTCATATTCATACTATTACTGTTACTATTACTATAATATTTATAGTATTTTTACATACTATTACTATTACTATTTTATTATGCACATTATGGAAGTTCCAACATACTCCATTGACGTTGTTGTATATATTTCGTAGTAAGAGGCAATGTCCATCCCTTTGGGCTTACTATTTGTGTAGGTAAAATATGGGATGAGAAGCAGAGGCAAGAAATCACATAAAGGTTACACAAGATCACTGACACTTTGTGCTGGAACCCAGGTGCAGTCATTCTCATTACAGTGCTTTTCCCATGAGCATATTGCTTCTTTTTCATCCCTAAAGTGTTTTAAAAGTAGATTCTTCTAATTTCCCTCTTTTTAACTTTTGGTCAATATGCTGAGTAATGATTTTTTTTCTGTAAGACTGTATGTGCACTGAACAAGTGGCATAGCTCTGTGCAGTCCCTGGAGAAGACAGCCTTGTTGACAAAAGATCATCCACTTCCACTATTATTTCTTAAAATTGCTGGAATCTTATCAGAGAATAGAGCTAGACTGCTTTCTACCCTGGGCTAGCAGGTGCAGCTAACCTGACTTCATTCAGGTGATTACAAGTATATTGTAACCAGACTTTGACAGAGAAGGGAACCAAAAGCATATAGATAAACCAGATTTTTGCTCTCAAGAGTTAATTGAATTTGCAGCAGTTTCCTGAGGAACTTTTTATGGTTTTCTGTATTCTCCTCTCACTGTGGGCATAAAATAAACATGAACCAACAGTGTATCAAGTGTTTTTTTGTGTTCCTTTAGTAGCACAGGCACATGAGGCTAGCTCAAAGGACGTAGTTAGAAGTCACAACAGCTCCTTCATTTCCATTTTTAGTGTTGACTGAAGTTTGAGCAGCTATGTCTGAGGTTTGTTCCCTCAAGTCTTTGCTTGGTTTCTGTAGCAGCAGATTGCCAACTCCGTATCTAAACAGCCTCAAAATCTGTAGAACAAACAGAAGTTGATCCCATGGCGGGCATTGGATTCTTCTCTGGGAATGACTACAGTGAAATCATACCATGTAATCCTCACAAAAATCTGACTTGCCATAATTAAATTCAGCATGAGATGTCTTACCGTAGGTGTTTTCCACCCTTATCTCTGACTAGTTCTTCTGTTGCAATATATTTCTTCTGTAATTGCATGGAGATGACAGTGCACATTGGCTTACTCTCTGGTTAGTAATAATGAAGGACAAGAGATAATGAAAAAATCTTGCTTAGACATTAATTGGCTTTAAAAGCAAGTAGGAGTAAACGTTCAAAGCAGACTTCTTCTCCTATAAAATAAGATGGTCAGCATTAAAGTAAAATAGACATACTGAAACAGTGGCAAAATTGGGGAGGCAGAGGGGATGTCTATCCGTCTTTCATCATTTCTATGTCCAGCTGAAGTGGAGGTGAATTTTCGTCTCAACTGAAGTCAGTGAAAGCTGTGACTTGGTCTATGGAAATGAAAGGTATTTGTTCAGACTGAGAGTACTTCTGCCCATGTTGGTTTATCTTATAATAAACACTTGCTGTGGGTTTATGGTCAGGAAGTCACTTTTAAGATGCCATCTGATTGAGAAAAATCTTCACCTGCATGAACAATGAAATCGAGTAATAGATTCTTGGTAGTCATCAACTTTACACTCAACTGTTTGAAAGGTTTTTAATTCAAGCTGTTTTCTAATTCATTTCCTAGAAGTGCTGTTATAGCAAGTACAATTTTGACTGCATCTCCTTGAAGTCCGTCTTCTCGAGAAAAAAAATATTTTTTAAGAAAAAAGGATCAGCTTCTGAACAAGAAACTTTTGTGTTCATTCATAGCTGCAGATTCACTTTGAACCACTGCTAGGTTCAGTTTTCTCTGGATGGTGCTTAGAAGTCCTGGATGGTCTTGCTTGGTGCTCCCATTCTTGTCTGTGGGCACTTAATGATAGCGAGGAAGACTCTGGGTGAAATTTGGGCATAATGGAGATAAATGGAAGGGAGGAATAGGGAATAGGAAGAAGACAGAATGCAGGGAATAGGGAGAAGAGGAGGGAAGGAACTAAGAGAGAGGCAAAAGAGGCAGTGCATTAAGAAGTCTTGGTGACTATTCAAAGAATGAAAGAAAGAAGATCTAAAGAGGGAGGGTAGGTAAAATTAGATGCTTCCAGCTTCAATCACATTTTGACAAGGCTGGGAGTTTAGTTTTTAATGACAGTAGTTCAGGGGTTTTTATGTGGACTGTTTCTTCCACAGACTGGAGACATCTGAGTGTTTGTCCTAAAAATGTCCAATGGACTATAGAAGATGCTGATTTTTACAGCTGCAATGTGCTTGAGGTGTTTATCTTACATGAGACCAGCATGAAGGAAGCCGACCTCTCATGCCTGGATAGAGGTTTCCTAATGCATCAGTTTTCTCCTGAGCAGAGGGTCTCTTTCACTATAGCACCACCTCTGAGGTGGCCAGTGCAAGCTGCAGCCTTTATGAGAAATCATTACTTCTGCTCCTTATATACTCCTTAAATAACCTGCTGGGACCAATTGTGGCACATTCAGCATGTGTTTAGTCTCTGAAGCCTAGTGATTAATATTTCCCGAGTCACTTTCTGAGCCTTAGTCTCCCACATGGCAGTAGGTAGAGCTGCTGCCATATCACAGAACCAGCTAAGGACATTCCCCTTCAACAAGGAGTTTGCTTTAATTAAATTTCTGTGTCTGGAAAGTGGAAATCTAATTTCCTTTTTGACATTTTCTATATTACTATTTAGACAAAATTATGAAAATAATTAATCCCTCTGAAGCAGACATCAGCATTAGAAGGGGTACAAAAATATTGCATATAAATAATACTACTGATCACCAATCTGTTATAATTTATTGATGCAAATTCTTATTAAAACTCTTAAATCGCATTTGTTCTTGATATAGCAGATGTGTCAAATGATTCCACAATGTAGGTGCAAGTGAGGGTTATATAAAGTAACATGGTTCAAACTGCATCTCAATAAATTCTATTTCCCCAGAAATGTATTTTAAGAAAAAAAATAAATGGGGGGAAAGCAGATAAGGTGTATGATTTAGAAAAGAGGTTTTCATTCTGTATCTAGGTCAGATAGAGTCCAATAGAGTGGTGGCTGAAATTGGTAGTGGATGAAAGGTCTGTATGCAATAACTTAGTGTTCTCATTCTGGTCCATGGGGAATCCATGTTCACATTACAAAAGCCATCCTGTCACCTACTGTCTGTTGGTAGCCTTGTTTCCTTCCCTAAGAATGCAGAAAAGCATCTTGTAAATGTGGAAATCAAACCACCTCTTTGTAGCTGAAGCACTTTGTGGAAATCAGAAGTGAGAGTGGAACAGCGTGGTGTCATTTGCACTGATGAAATGCTACTAAGATGCAATCTGCAGTGCTTTTATCAAGATCCTTTCATACTAACTAAAAAAATAAAAGGTTTATGAAATCTGAACATCTGTACATTGAACTGTTTCAGTCTTGTCATTGACTGAAGTATCACACCAGTTTTTTTTCCTTAGAATTTGATGTCATAGGCCAATTTCAAGAATTGGTCCTTGAATATTGCAATCGTAATCTGTCTGCTTGAGATTTGTTAGGGGTTTTTTGCTGGGTGGTTTGGAACTGCCATTGAAGAGAGAGGGTAGATAGAGCCATGGCACTGAACACAGGCAGGTAGGAGAAGAATATAGAAAGAGATACTGGTCAAAGTAAGTTTGGATTTCAGTCACAGCCTCTTACAATAAGAAGTTGCTAAACTGTCAAGCTATTGCTTATGCAGACTTACCACCATGTGACTGTAACAGAGTAGCTTTATTTGGAAATAAGTCTAGATTCTTTAAGATAAAAAATAGATATGTTTAAGCAGACATTGAGTTTTAAGAAAGTCTTGTAAAGGAACTTTAAGAGGCTTAGATTCAGAGGCTCAGAGGTAGCATTTTTTTTACTTTGATGCCTGATAAATTTGGGCTAGTTTAGAAATGTATATGTTTCATTTTCCCATTTTAAAAGCAATGTAACCTCATTATTTCAATGAAAGTAACAGGACAATAGGATCACTAGAACAATTTAATATCCCTATATTTATTGCAGTATTTTATGTTTTGACCTTTAAATATCTGCAAGGACACTAACATTGCAATTTGCAGTTTTGGTGAATAGCATGGCCGGACAGAATCAGGATCACCACCTAAAAAGGAACTTTCCTAGTACACAATTCAGGGAAGAAAAAAGCAGAAGAGATACAGATAGTTGAGAATGACAGTGAAACTTATGTTTTGTGTATGCATTGCTTAAATGGCTTGAAAATGTGGGTAAGGGAGGTTCTCTTATAAGACTTTCCTGTTGCTGAAATGATCATGGAAGTGAAATTTGCCAGACCCTAATTAGCTGTGTCCTTCACTAACAATTTGAGTTTGAACAGTAGTCACACATTCCCTGTCAATATCTTTGCATACTTTGCCTGCTGCAAAGGATCACGCATGAATTTCAACAGTAAATAATATGTTGTAATACAGCAACATTCAGAAGATTACATAATATGTGGAATATTGTGCCTTACATGCTTTGAACAGGCCTAGACTGAAGCACCAAGATGCATCCTACAATCTATTTGTTTGTAACAGAGGTCAGAATGTTATAGGAACAGCTATATTTGAAACTGAGAGCAACTAGTAGCATCCTGGTGGGCTTGCAGAGGCACTCACTATCTGCCTGTCAGTACCTGTTTTCTTCTATTCTCTGTTCCCCTTTGCCCTAGATGTCTCTTTTTAAACCACATAAAACATGAGGCACCTGCTATAAATGCAATGACCTGGCAATGTGTGCACTTGTTGTTGTTTGGTTCACACCTCAGTGACTCCACCTTCAGCTTTGTGACTGGCACTGCCTGAGACACTCACCAATGCTTCAAGAATGCTTTTACTGATAGACTTTTATTGAAAAGGCCAAAATATCCAGGGCAGAATTTTATTGTATTAACATCAAATTAGAATTCTGAAGAAATTCTCAAATATTTGTGACTCTGAATCACTTTACATATGTGTAAAACACAAATAGCTTAGGTGAAGGTGTTATAAAACAGAGAAACAAAACATCTTACTGGGAAATACAGTGAAAAAAGTATGCACAGTATAAGTCTCCTCCTTAGTTGTTCTGATTTCTTTGTCTCTCTTTATTCTTTTCCTTCTCCCCCCTCAGACTAAGCCTATCCTGATTCTACATTATTTCTTTTCACAATTCATTTTCTTTTTTTTTTCTTTTTGAGAAGCAAAATATTTTCTATTCTGTCCTTCACTGCCATTGCCTTTGTTCTCTTCCCATATTTGTTGCCTTATTTCTTGATCTCTAAATATTACTGCCTCATCCTCTGATTCTTTTCTATCTGTTTTGCTCTTCATTTCTCCTTTGGTCTTTTTTTTCTCTCCCTCACCTTGTCATGGCTTGCTGTCTTCTGCCCTCTTTTTTCTAATTGAGATTCCAGTCACTCTTGATCTCTTCTGTAAGGACCACAAAGCAGCGAGGCCTCTGTGCAGAATAAAGCCTAAGGAAAATTGACTCTGGAGGCGGAGTAATGTAGAGGGGTCACTTCTGAGGGTCAGTTTTATTGTCTGTGATCACTAGGAAAAGGGCGTTTGTTATTGTCCCTTGGCTGCATAGGTGAACCAGAAAGGTCTTATTGCCTGACCTTTTCTTTCCCGGGTCTCTGTGCCCAGCTTAGATCCCAACCTGTGAATTGTGAGCAGGAATATTCACATTCACTTGTTGCACGTGTGACACTGTGACTGCACGTCCCCAGGAGAGATGCAATGGAAGGAGTTACAAATGAAGGCTGGTCCTGTCTGATAACTTGGCCCAAGACAGCTGCTTGGGAAAGAAAATCCATGTCAAATGGAGTGTGGGGCTTGGGGGCTTGAATATTTGTTTTGGGATTAACAAATGCTGTTTTCGTCGTTATCCTTACCAGGTAGAAAACAGTTAATGAGAATTCTCTCTCTTCTTCTGTAGCCATGCATGCACATAAACACACATAGGCACAGCCTTCAGCAGGAAATCTGGCCAGCTAAAGCTTAGCTTTAGCTAAATGAAAAGTTTAGGCCAAACTAAAGTACCAAAAGTACCAAAAAGTTGAAAAGTCCTTTTCTTTGCTTTCTACTCTATAAAAGAGTGCAATGCCAGGTACAAAGGAAGCTCAGCTTGTCAGTTAAGTAGGCTGCCTGGCACAGTCAGATTTTGCTTTTCATGATCCATTGCCCCAGGTAATACTCTCTCTTTATATCACTGCTGGAGGAAGGCTGGAAATTATGGAGGCGTTTTTGGTAATAACTGCTAGCAGGGAGACAGCATTTACCAGAGAGTCTGCGATGAGACTCTCAGGTAAATAATAAGCATTTTAGAAAAACTACCTAATTGTGTATTTAATCGCTTGGAGCCGTTCCAGTCACTTGGGAAAATAATGTGCATTTTGTAAATCTGCCTAATTATTTATTTGTGAATTAAGTCATTCTAGTCTCTGGGGTAAGTAGTGTGAATTTTATGACATTCCATACAGATCTGTGCTGCTTGAGAATGTTGGTATTTAAAAAAAATACCACCACACCCCAAAGTAACTAACCAAAAGAAGGCAAAAATACGTTATTAGGAAATGAAGTAATTTGTCCACTTTTCTAACCAGTGCTCTGGTATTTCTATAAAGGTTTCAAACTTCATTCTGCTTTAACATACCTGTCTTCTATTCTCAATGGGAAGATGATCAGGGAAGTGCAAGCTGCTGTATTTGTAGATGGCACACCATCTGAATAGGGAGTTTTGAGACTCCTAATGAATCATACTAACTCTAGTCAACAGTTATTAAAAGCCAGAGCACAGTTGAGGTCAGAAATGGCAAAACGTCTTTGCACTGGACGTGACAGTTTTCTCTTAAAATGGTATGAATAATGAATTGCATACTTTGACCATAATTACTTACTAGCAAGAGAATTGAATGTCTGATATATATGTCAGAAGTAAAAGAACTAATTTTTTTCACAATGTATGTCAGTCCACAGGGAGTTATTTATTCTACTTGTATACGTTCTTCCCTCTCTCTATCTGCGCTTTTTTCACTCTCAGCCTCTTCCTTTATTTGAGAATTTATAGACTACATTCCATAGACTATCATGAAAGCTATTCTGAATTTACTTGGTGTGACTCTGTATTTGCTGTACATGTATTTTTAAGTGCTACAGAAGTCTCCACTGAGAAATTATTTTTATTTTTGCAAAAAGCTAGGAATAATTTTTGTGAGAAAATACCTCAATGCAGAAGTATTTATAGCGAGTTGGGTGTCAGTCTCTTCTGCCAAGTAATAGCTGGTAGGACAAAAGGAAATGGATTGAAATTGCATCAGGGGAGGTTTAGATTGGATATTAGGAAAAAATTCTTCACTGAAATTGTTGTAAAGCATTGGAACAGGCTTAACAGGGAAGTGGTTGAGTCACCATCCCTGGAGGTGTTTAAAAGACATGTAGATGGGGTGTTGAGGGACATGGTTTAGCGGTAACTTGGCAGTGGTAGGTTAATAGTTGGACTTTGATGATCTTAAAGGTCTCTCCCAACAAAATGATACTGTGATTCTATGATTTACAAATGGTATATTAAACCTATTTAGTGAAAAGTACAATTTTCATAATAATACATCTAGTCAAGAGGAATTATGTGAAAAATCAATTTCCTGACACTTTATTTTCTTACAAAGTAAAATATTGTTTACTTCTAAAAATGCAAAATACCATCAGTATTTAGAATATTTTATCAAAACAAATGTAGAATATTGATCAAGAAAAAAAATCTTAATGTGTTGATTTGGAAAACTATTCATAGCTTCCTTATCTCCTCCCAACTTCATCTGGATTATGGACATGTTACATGAAATTTTTCTCCCATCACAGAAGCAACATCAAAAGCTGAGGACAAATCTGTCATGTTATGCCTATAATAAATGTTGCCCCTAAAGGACCTGCTCCACAGGTCCTATTATTCCACAATAAATAAGAAGAAGTGTTTCAAACAAAGATTTCTTATATCATTCTGTCCCTGTATCTCTGTTTCATCCTAGGGTAACCTAGAATTCCCCTACCATTTACTCATTGCTCTTATTGCAAGTAAACTATAGTTCATACCTTTATTTCCCTCTTTTTGGAAAACTGGGGTATACTGCGGCTTAGATTCAGTCCTTTACTAATGGAAAGAATATTGCTCATCTGCAATGCACAAGAACACGTACAATTAGCAGCACGTGCTTAATCCAGTTGGTTGGTACTCAAATGTTCATGTTTATGCATGAACTTACATACTTCCTTGAATAAAGGAATTTTCATGCATCAGGCTCCTTGCTAGATGGCATCAATGTAATCAAGATGGACTGATTCACTGAACTGCTTTATTATTTCTAAATAAACCCATTTTCCTTGCATTTTTACAGCATATTTGGAAATACATCCTAACATGAAAAGCACACTGTTTCAAAACATATTGTATTCAAAAGTAATTCCAACCCATCATACATCGCATGACTATCCAGATGCACAGGAAGCATAAGAGTGTATTTTGTGTACTGGATGAAGCTCATGAAAGCTTTTTCCCTCCTTTGTTCTACTGCTTTTAATTCTAAGTTCCAGTGAAGCATCATTCTGTCATAGATTTGACATTTAGATGTTGAACATATAAAATCCAGGTTGTTAATGGTAAAAAAAAAAAACACAACAAAGCAGCCTCTAATTCATCTGTGTTATTCTAATTTTATTTACAAAATAGTAGTCATTCACAGCTTTTGTAGAACTGAAAGAATATATGACACAGTGCATAGATTTCACATTCTATAACAACATCCTGACGCTGTGCAAAACAGTATGATTTAGTGCAGATAGCAAGGTCTAAAGTTAGAGCAAGCCTAAGGTGATTTAACCTGTGGTTTTTTCTTATCCATACTGGAGCCTGGGAAGATTTGGGAAGGGAACAGTATTTCTCTAGTACAGGCCAGCTCTGCGCTGGGTTTGTTCTCCAGATAACGTACAAGTTGTATAAAGGATGTTGTTCAACAGACTATGGCCACAAAACTCAGGACAGTCCCTGCTCCTCTTACACTGGGAGAGTTTCCCTAACTCTAGTGTGATCCTCCTGTGGCTGCTGTGTATGTATGTTAAGGTCACTTTCTCTGTGTCTCTTAAAGAAGTCAAAAACTGTTGATAACCAGTTTGTACAGACTGACAGGAGAGTAGAATAATTGAAGTTATATTATATGCAACATAAGGAAATTTATGCTCATACTTTTGGTATTCCAGAAATCAGGACTGGTGTGGACCAAGATGTTTTCTCAAAGATGATGTACTGCTTAAATTATGGTAATAAAAAATACCGTGTAATTCACATTATTTCGTAGGTTAAATATTTGAAAACAACATTAATTTACAACAGAAAGTCAGAGCTTTTTCCCAGAAATCTTTATAGTGCTTTTAAAACAGTGATAGTTATTATCCTGCATTTATTGGAATTACATATTTTTAAAATGGGAAATTATGCTGCACAAATCCCAGTGAAACTAATGGGAGCTCTGGATGGATCTTGGTATTTGAGAACTTAAGCTAAAATTATTCATGGTTTAAAATCCTTCTCCACCAAAGTTTAAAAGGGTAACCATTTGAATCTTGAAATTGAAAAGTACCTAGGATAGGGAAAAGTGTTTGGTTTTAGTTGTAATACTGAAATTCTTTATAATGAATTCAGCCCAGTAGCACAACACTCCTGAATTTGAAACCTTTGGTTTAGGTCGGCCCATGTGTATGTAGCGAGCTTCCTGACCCTTTAAACAGACTAGAAAGCAAAGATTATTTCTTAGATAAATTATATGCCTCATCTTAGGTGCTATTGGAAAATGTGAATTTCTGCCAGCAATAAAGACAAGATGAAATTCTGGCTCTCAAATTTCAAGAGCACAGAAGAGTCTTCTTATGAATGACAATTTTGTATTTTGGGGAGGTTGTAAATATAAAATGTTCTCTAGACCATATGTTGTGATATATCCAAGGAACCTGGAAATATGGTCCTCTGTCTTTTCTGGTTTCTCACAGTTCTGGTATGATGACATTCTTTTTTAATTTACTCTTTGCTCTATTTTGAGAGGTGGTTTTACATATGAAATTAAGGCATAGTACTAACAATATGACACATACAGTATGTTATTGTTTGCAGCCAGAAAGTGTATACTAATGCACCGGAAAAATCTGGAAGAGATAACACTGAAATCTTGGCTTGCTTCAGCCACCCACTTACAAACTGCTGACTTGGCAGCATGTAGACAGAGACTTACACCCAGAAATCTGGGCAAATCCAAGCAGAATATAATGATTTCCACTTGCAAAGAGTAGTTCTGATTCAACTTGCTGTCCTAATGCTTTGAGTATTTTTAAAATGAACTAGAAGGACTAAGGTTACTCTAGATTGTTGTGTTTGATCCCTGTCTGTCAAGTTTCATCTGTGTACAGATGTGTATACGTATCCGTATTTTGCTTTCACTTTATGTCATATAACTTCATCAAGATAAAAATTTTATTTTGGGAAGATGATGCAATTCAAATGCACAAGAACATCTTTATTTAGCTTTACACTACATTTTTATATTTTTACACTAATGTACATACATAATTTAACTTTATCAGGTAAACTTAAATATATTGGCTAAATTGTGCTCTGACCATTCTTTCAATAGAAATCAATCAACTTTCCTGTATTTGCCAGCACTGTAGCAAATAGCCTTACACTTTAGTTCTAATCCAGTCACCCTACTGTATATTGAATATCTATATATAATAATAATTATCACAGCTGAAAGCAAAATATGATTACCGTCAAAGTGATTGCTTTTAAGAATGGATTATTACTGTAGTTATCCATGTTTAAACATATATTCTTATTCTCTTAAGCACAGTTTTAGGTTCTTAAATTCTGTTGCGTGAAGCTTTCCCCTTACTTTAAAAGTCCACTTCTGTTCCCTCTAGGAGGCTAGAGAAAGGTAACTTTGCAATGTAAATATATTACTTTGAGTATTAGGCTTAGAAGAGTTTTTATTGTGCTCTTGGAGAAATGAGATCTTCCAGGCTTTTTGAGAAAATCATCACTCAGAAACTGGCCTTCTGTAACTGTCTTAACTCATTTTCTTGGAGCCAGAGTTGAAAAATTTACTACCAAAGCACTTGTTTCCATTTCCTTGTGTGTAAACTGAAACTCTTTAACTTTTGCTTAGGTTTTCTATAATACATGTTTGTAGCCTAAAAGGACAAATTTAAACTCAGGTTGTGCAGTAAGGTTCCTGTTGGGCTTCTCCTAAACACCACTCTCTGCAGTTTCCCTTGCATGCCTGCTCAGCCAGTCTGACTCCTGAAAAGGTCACTTATTTTATTCGTGTGTCACATTGTATAATGCCACATGCATTAGGTATTCATGTGATCGTTTATAAGCTGTGTGGTTACCTGCAATTATAGCCACTTCAATCAACTCTCCTGCCCTTGTCCCACCAGGGTTTAACTGGAGCGACTTTCTAATTCCAGAACTCAGAGGAATATCAAATTGCACGGTTTTTAGTACAGCCTGCAAGAGAAAATTTTTTTGGTTTTCCCAGTTTCATCTTCTCAAATGGTGCACAAACACTCTTAAAAGATTTGTTGAAGAGCTGGTCTGGGTGCAGTTCAATGCTAGAGCTGTGCTGATTAGAGATACCTTGCAAATCTAAGGAATAACAATGGAAACTTTACGCTCTTAGACAGGGAAGAATCCTTGATTTCCATTGGCACATTCCTTTAGCTCACAACAGACTTTAAGATTATGATACTTTTTATATGTTGGAAATCTGCTTTGCATAATTTGAGGGGTTTTAAAAAAAAAATTATACTATTCCTCTCCCTCAGGGCCCTCTACAGTTGGAATCTTAGTACTAAGGAAGCCTGCTTTTACAAGCAGATGGATATGAAAAATAATCCTAATAAAATTTGTAAAACTCTTTTTAACATTTTTATAGGAATATATTTGTAAAATATACATAGAATACAGGATGAATGATGGGTTTTTATGACTTAATATTGCTCAGTTAGGATGACTTGCATAGGTCCCTCATGGTTTTGCCACTGTTTATTTTATCCCTTACAAACTCAGGTTATGCATTTTGTATAAGCATAAATACATATTTGTATGTGTGAGTGACTACTATGCATATATATTCAAACACAATACATATACGTATACACTCACACATGCACGTAGGTATACAGACAGGTATAGCTTTTGAGTTAGAAGGTAAGAAATGTTAGAAATTGCCATACTGCTTTGGCTACTTCATTTACTGAAGTCAGATTTTCCTTTTAGATATTTTTCCACAACTCCAAATGAAGTCATTTGGATGTGATTCTTTATGTTAGGAAAATTGAACCACTGGCTATTAAGGAACTTTAAATGTTCAACATCATAACATGAAGCATGCATACTCTGCAAGTGGTTCAGTTACAATGGGAATTTCTACCTCTATTTTTCACTATTTCCCTAAGTTGCATTCTTATATTCTTTCCCTTACTGTGGAATATTCTGTTCCTCTTTTTGTTTGTTGTTTTGTTCATTCATTCATCATTTAATTTAAAAAAAAAATCCATATTTTTTACCATAATGAGATACTGCGAATGTAAATGTAAAACTCATGTAGGTATAGAAATAGCAATGAAAATGAGAATAGATATTAAGAGAAAGAAGCAAACATAAAGGAAAGATGAAAGGGGACTCCAGCCAGCAGAAACAGCTATTGAAATTAAGAGACTTAACTCTTAAGGGAGAAGGGAGAATTGGCAGTATCTCCTTCTTCCAATACTCTTCAGGGGGTCACAACAATGTGGGAGATATGATTTCCCCACCCTGGGGAAAGATGCAGTGTAGGTAAAACTTTCCTTCTCTCTACATTTTGGCCTACAGGGTTAAAACTACAGAGATTTTCAAGCCAATATGCCTACTCTGGGGAACTGAAGGGGACTTTCAGAAAGTTGTTATTTTGCTGTGGCTTTCTGTTCCCTGTGCTGGATGGCTGCTTTCTCAAGCCTCCTCCTTAGTTTTACTCAATAGCTGCCCATTTACTCATTTTGTGTATTCTGTTCATTCACCTTTTCTTCAGGACTACCTGCCATTCACTTTTCTTCCTTCTTTTTATGATATCACTTCTTCGTGTCATTTTTACCATGTCCCAAAACAATATTGAAGGAATAAATTATATTTGACACTACAGATACGTTAACTCCATGTGAGGCTTATGTCTCATCGCTTGTTCACACATGTCTACTTAAGAGACTTTAGGGAGTTGGGAAGGGTGGTTAGGGAATCTGGGGCACAAGTTATATTTTCATCACTCCTTCCTGTAGTGGGCAACAAAGCTGGGAGGAACAGAGATATCCAGTCAATTAACACATGGCTCCGTAGCTGCTGCCACCACCAGAAGTTTGGATTCATTGAAAAAAGGATTTGCCTGTACAACACCAGGCCTGTTAACACCTAATGGAAGGTGCCTCTCTCAAAAGGGGAAGGGGCTTCTTGCTCAAGAGATTGCAGGTTTGATTGACAGGGCCTTAAACTAGATGGGAAGGGGAAGGGGGGTGATACCAGGCTTATCTGTGATAAGCTTTGAGGTACCACACCAGGGTTAGAGGGACAGGGTGCTAGTAAGGGCCTTCAGCCTGGCTCCCTGAGTCAAGCTGGTGACCCTTCACTACAGTCTTATGGCCATGAGCCAGCAGCTCCTGGGGTAGACAAAAATCCTGAAGCAAAGGGAATGTAGGAATTACAGATAAAACAACACGAATGATGGCCACCTGAAGGGCAACATAAAGGAAATGGAGCCATTCCAGCCAGTAAATCAGCCCCATTAGGCGCCCAGCTGAAGTGCCTGTACGCAAATGCACGCAGCATGGGCAACAAGCAAGAGGAGTTGGAGATGTGCGCACACCTCCAGGGCTACGATCTTATTGGCATTACCAACATGTGGTGAGATGGCTCTTATGACTGGAGTGTTGGAGTGGAGGGTTACAGACTCTTCAGGAAGGACAGTATGGGAAGATGGGGAGGGGGTGTTGTCCTCCATGTCAATGACCAGCTGGAGTGTGTGGAGCTCCACCTGGGGATGGATGAAGACCTGACAGAGAGCTTAAGGGTCAGGATTAAAGGGACCACAGGGAGAAGTGATGTTACAGTTGGGGTCTGCTACAGACCATGAGATCAGGGTGACAGGGAGGATGAGGCCCTCTATAGACAGATAGGACCAGGAGCCCCCTGGTCCTCATGGGGGGACTTCAATCCATATCTGTTGGACAACACAGCAGGGCACAAGAAATACAGAAAGTTCTTGGAATGCATTGATGATAACTTTCTTTTTCAAATGATTGAGGAGACAACGAGGAATAGAGCCATGCTGGACCTTGTCCTTACTAACAAGGAGGGGACGGTGGGGAATGTCAAGTTCAAGGGTAGCCTTGGCTGCAGTGATCATGAAATGGTGGAGTTCAAGATTCACAGGGCAGTGGGGAGGTTGTGTGCAGCAAGCTGGCTACCCTGGACTTCAGAAGAGCAGACTTTGGTCTCCTGAGAGATCTGACTGGGAGGATAGTGTAGGAAAAAGAACTAGAAGGAAGAGGAGCCCAAGAAGGCTGGTTGGTATTCAAGGATCGCCTCCTCCAAGCTCAGGAGAGGTGCATCCCAAAAAAGAAGAAGTCAGGCAAAATAGCCAGCAGGCCTGCGTGGATGAATAAGGGACTGCTGAACAAGCTCAGAACCAAAAAAGAGGCCTATAGCGGGTGGAAGCAGGGATGGGTAGAATACAGAGAAACTGTCCGAGTGGTCAGGAACAAGATCAGGCAAGCCAAAGCCCAGGCAGAACTAAACCTAGCCAGGGATGTGAAAGATAATAAAAAGAAATTCTATAGATACATCAGGGATAAAGGCAAGACAAGGGAAGCTGTGGGTCCCCTCCATAAGGAAACGGCAGACCTGGCCATCCAGGATATGGATAAGGCTGAGCTACTGAACCACTTCTTTGCCTCAGTCTTCACTGGCAAGAGCACAACCACACTGCCCAAGTCACAGAAGGCAAAAGCAGGGGCTCTGCAAATGAAGAACTGCCCACACTACAAGAAGATCAGGTTTGAGACCTCTTAAGGAACCTGAAGGTGCATAAGTCCATGGGACCTGACGAAATCCATCCACGGGTCCTGAGGGAGCTGGCGGGTGAAGTTGCTAAGCCACTTTCCATCATATTTGAGAAATTGTGGCAGTCTGGCAAAGTTCCCGCAGACTGGAAAAAGGGGAACATAACCCCAATATTCAAAAAAGGAAAAAAAAAAAGAAGACCCAGGGAACTACAGGCCAGTCAGGCTCACCTCTGTGCCTGGCAAGATCATGGAACAGATCCTCCTGGAATCTCTGCTAAGGCACATGGAAAATAAGGAGGTGATTGGAGACAGCCAACATGGCTTCATCAAGGGCAAATCATGCCTGACAAATTTAGTGGCCTTTTATGATACTGCCACACACTTGGTGGACAAAGGCAGAGCAACAGATGTCATCTACCTGGACTTGTGCAAAGCATTTAACACTATCCTGCATGACATCCTGGTCTCAAATTTGGAAAGTCATGGATATGATGGATGGACCACTCAGTGGATAAGGAGCTGGCTGGATGGCTGAACTCGAAAGGTTGTGGTCAACGGCTCCATGTCCAATTCGCGGCCAGTGACAAGTGGTGTTCCTCAGGGTTCCGTACTGGGACCAGTGCTTGTTCAACATCTTTGTTGGAGACATGGACAGTGGAGTAGAGTGCACCCTCAGCAAGTTTGCCGGTGACACCAAACTCAGTGGTGCGGTTGACATGCTGGAGGGAAGGGATGCCATCCAGAGGGACCTGGACAGGCTGGAGAGGTGGGCTCGTGCAAATCACATGAACTTTAACCAAGCCAAGTGCAGGGTCCTGCACCTGGGATGTGGCAATCCCAGGCACAAATACAGGTTGCGTGGAGAATGGCTAGAAAGCAGCCCTGAGGAGAAGGACTTGGGGGTGTTGGTAGATGAAGAGCTTAACATGAGCTGGACATGTGCACTGGCAGCCCAGAGAGCCAACCATATCCTGGGCTGCATCAAGCAGGTCACGGGAGGTGATTCTGCCCCTCTACTCTGTGCTCGTGAGATCCCACCTGGAGTATTGTGTCCAGCTTTGGAGTCCTCAACACAGGAAGGACATGGATCTGTTGGAATGGGTCCAGCAGAGGGCCACAAAGAT
>JAOQGH010000023.1:48509727-48553833 GCA_025769975.1 Gallinago jamesoni
TGGGAGGTGTCCCTGCCCATGGCAGGGGGGTTGGAACTAGATGATTTTTAAGGTCCCTTCCAACTCAAACCATTCTAAGATTCCATGATTCTAAGACATATGTAGCTTACTAAAACCAAATGTTTGTTTGCCAGTCTAGCTCAAGGGGAGTTTAATTGGTGATTACTGTTGTAAGCTTGAATCTCCACAAGAAAGGAAAAAGGCAGTTAAAAGAAAGTTTTAAGGGGAAAAAAAGAGATGCATTTTAGATGACTCTAGAAAACATTTTTTAAAAAGGAGGATCAGTGAGAAAGATGCTAAAATATACATAGGGAAATGAATCGAACGATGTTCTGGATGAGTCACTGAACATAGGTGAAAAACAGAAGCAAAATTTCAATACCATTAGATACCGTGGGAATTACATTTGAGATAAATTTAAGCACAAGAAAAAGTTGGTAGAAAATTATTCTGTCATCTAATTTTGCTGGCTAGTGAGAATCTATATGGCTATTAAGCTCTGAGTGGTTAGCATCTTGGAAACCCTGCTGAAGGACAAAAAGAGATCACAGTTATTAGAAGTGAAATGGGACACAATAGCTCTATTAGAACCCCCATTTCTAATAGTCCTTCACTGCTCTCTGAAGCGGTCAGCACAGCATCTGTCTGTTTCTTCACTGTAAATGGCTGAGTATTCTCTGCAAATAATGCAATCAACTACATTACTGATAATGCTTATAAAATCCTTGGTGGCTGGGAAAGGACTTTTGTTACCTCAGATGTCAGTTGTAGGAGCAAATAATGTACAGATGTAACAGATCCTTCTGTAAATGGCATTACAGTCTCTGATAAATCAGAATGGGAGTACAGCTTACAAAACTGTTAGTAACATGACTAAGACTTGGTTAGAAAGTTGGAGGTCTGTCTTAGTTATAAAGTAGGACACCTCTGAATAGTGATCTTGCTGAGAGAGAACATTAGTGAGGGATGGAAGCATTGATGAGATATGTAGTCCTGAAAGAGTTCTCCGTTGGGAAAGATGTATTGATTTTAAAAAAGTGCTGTTAAAAGTGATTCCTTGGTAGTTTGGATTTGTGTGCCCATGTATTTCAGGCAATCAATGTAGATAATCAGTGAAATATTAGTCAAATATATGTCAAGTTTCTTATGAAACTTGCCTTTACAGACTTATAGACTTCAGAGCATTCCCTGAAAATATAATTACATCTGTTACTTTAGTACTTTTTTTTTTCTTTTCCACAGAAATGTTATTGTGTCTGGTCATTCTGCAGAATTTACAGTGCCCTTTATATGAATTGTGACTTACTTGGCTTTTTTTAGTATGACTTTATATTCATATTTTCTTAGTGGAAATTTGGTATTAAAACTCAGGTTTCCTGATTGAGCAAACAGTATAGATTTGTAGTTTTGTGTCTGGAAGTCACCAGGTGCTGGCAAACTGCAAATCAAACTGCAAACCATCAAAGAGCTTAGAACTGCGGAAGCAGTGATATCTCTGGTTGCTGTACTGGAAGCATCCTTGATCAAAAGCAACTATATCTCATAAGAGGGAATCTGCTTATGGGACAAAAGATAAAGATGAATAAAGTTATTCCATCTCAAACGAGTCTGTGCTGGTATATCTAAGCCCTGTCAAAGTCATCTTACAAGTCATGCCAATGCACACATGTCCTAAAGTGCCTTGGTCTCACTGCTTGGCATCCTTTCTGTGCACCTTCAGATCTTGCCAGTTCAGCTTACTCTTTTGCAGTATTTTCTCTCAAGTTTATTGGAATACTTAGCGACAGGTATTGTTTCACTTATTTAGTTTTAACATCTCATTGCTCCCTTCATTATCTCTCTCCCACTCCTTTGTGTTTTTACTTCTCACTTTTAGTCAGCAGAGATCTCCTGATGTTCTCAGTGCAGTGGCACTGTCTTTCCACTCTTTAATTCCCTCCCATGTAACTCTTTATCTGCACTCTGTGTCTTTGATTGCCCCCCACCCCATCCTCCTTTCTTCCATCTGCCACTCATTTTATTCTTGCTGGACCATTTCCCCTCCATTCCTGATTGAACTTCACCGGTTTTCTCTCTTCTTTTCCAGACTCTCACTGTTTTATTGCTTTGGCAGCATGAGGTATCTCATTTGTTTTCCAGCCCCTCTGTTTAACTCCATTGGCCAGCTTTACCTTTCACTCTATTCTTTGGCGTTGTTATGCCTCTTCCCTGCTTTTATCACCTCCCACCTCTTCTCCAATTATAAACACTGAATAGAGAAGCAGTTGGCAGCCAGCTTTGTGACTGCTAATGTCCTTTGAGTGAGTCAGAGCCTATGGAGTGAATGAAACACAGCCCAGTTTAATTTGGTCAAGCTGTCTCTTTTTATTTCATAAGAGCATGGGTCCCAATCATATATTCCTGGTCTCACCATTTCCAGTGGCCTAGTGGCTGAATGAAGCCTCCTTACCGTGTTTCTTGGCACAGATACAGCTATCTGTGCACTTCAGTGTTTGGGTTGGAGGTTTTTTGGAAGGGGAGGGGGGCTGCAGGGAGAGTATTCTCTTTGTTTTCTGTCTTTTATTCCTAAATTCTTCCCATTGTTCTCTTTCTAATGCCCTTTTTTAAACTTTGTGTACCTTTAATGCAAAAACTTTTGAAGATGGATTCTGTTCTTGAAGCTTCAGGAGAAGGTAGTCAGGCTTGACATTACAGTGATTTCTCTCAACTTCAAGAAACCATAAAGAATAGTCTCCCTTGGATTTGTGATTCCTGGCCAATTGACTGTGGTGTCTTAAGAATATACAGGCACTGATTGAAAAGTTTCTCACAACTGAGACATTTTAAGGTCAGTATTCTTTGTGGATTCTCTGCCATGTAATACATTATGAGCTCTTAGATCCGTCTTTCCCATAGACAAAAGGTCACTTTCCTCTGTCCATCTGCTTTTCATAGGAGTTGTGATAATTTTAATTTGTACTCCTCTGCAAAATCTCCCAATGTGTTAAAAAACTGGGTGGATGCATGGTACGGGAAAGTGTGGGTAGAGTTTGTCAGATAAACACAGTAAGATCATTTTTTAAAAGTCCAAATTCTGAGGCATAATGTCAAATGTGTCCTAAATGTCTCAGGTGCACCTCAGGTTTTTTCCATACTGCCATTCTGCTGATGCAGGGAAAGCCAAAAGCATTACCTTCCTAATGCCTTATGGTAGTAGTAATTATATATATGATGTTATTAGATTCTCAACATTCTGCATTAGGACAGCTATGATTGACTTATTGATGAATTCATTAATTCAGGCCAGAGGACAGAAGTTTAAATATTGACTTTTTAAGATTTTCATATATAGGCTTGACAGGTTGAAAAATGTCTTAATGGCTAATTTACAGTTCTTTGAAATCACCAGCTTTTCCAGACTTATTAGTTTCAACAGTTATTAGGAAATAAAAGTCAATTAGCACTTCCAGTATACACCATGAAAAGATATTTCCCCAAGGTGTAAATGTGCTACTTGGTAAAATTGCTAGGCAGTTATGTCCTGTCAGTACCCAGGATGTGAGAGCTTTGGATACATCTAAATAATAATAATAATGAGAAAATCAGTTTACACTTCACATACTGCAATAAGTCAATAAACAAAACTTCCCAGTGTCCTTTGGAAAGCTGTGAGATACGCTGGGCTGTCATTCCCATTAACAGATGGATAACTTAAAACACTGTGAAACTTTTACAAGCACATATTGAGTAGATGAAAGGAGTGACTTTCAGTGAATATATTAGTATTTTCTAACCTCCTTAAAGTGAGATATTTACTTTCTGCAGGGGAGAAAAGCCCTACATAACTAAGATTCCTAACCAGACCAGAGAGGGTTGGTCGTTAGCAATTAACCTTCCAACCATCTCATCCTTTTGTTGTGGTTTCACGTGTTAGAGGAGACACGTGTGCTTTCAGTCTGGTTCCTGCTTTCATGCAGTTTCATCATTCCTTCTGGCTGCTTTCTGCTCTCATCCCCATTCCCACCTTTGCTCCTTTGGCATTATTTTTATATCAAATGATAAGAGATTGGCTTTTCAGGATAAGTCCTTTGGCGAGGGACAGAAACCCAGTAGATTTCTCTCTTTGCTTTTAACTCCTTGCTTTAATGTTTGGAAAGATGTTTGCTCTACTGAAAGGGGACAGTCATTCAGGGTGAATTTCTCTCTCTCTCTTTTCTCTCTTTTTTTTTTTTTTTTTCTTTGGGAGAGAATTCTGTCCTCAATCCAGTGAAAAACATACACACATGGATTTTCATGTCTTGGCAGCTTTTACTTCCACAGCAATCCCTATTCATTCCAGCTTCATTAGAAGGACCTGCAGAAGGTAACAAGCTCTTAATTAGTGCTGAGTTAAAAATGGCAAAATAAACTTGCTTTAATTGGGCCAGGATCATAAGAGCCAGGATTTAACTTCCACAGAGATGAGTCACCATCATGAACTAATGCAAGTAGAGACTGTTATCTTGTCACAAATCAAAAGATACACAGAGGCAGGCAAGATGATATGCTAAAAGGTCATGTATTCAGAATCAGAATAACAAAAAAATATTTGCTGTGATTAAAAGATGAAGCTGAAAAATATTAGGGAAAGTTTTATCTATAACATTCTTTTATGTTTTTTCTTTTAAGTGAATTTTTATAAGTATATTTAAAAAAGCTTATGAAGTTCATGCATCTCTGTGGTCATTTGCATAAATATGATAATAACTATAGAATACAGTTTTTTTAAAATACATTTACCTATATGATTAGGAATGTGCTTTTTTAAAATCAAAACATTAAACACCTAAATATTCGGTGTTCTTCAGAATTATATAAACTTTCTATTATTCTGCCTGACATACAAAGCTGAGGTATATTTTACTGACAGAAGAGTCAGTAAATGGCAATTAAATGGCAATATTATCATTCTAATAATGAAGGAGATCTAACCTTGCTATATACTTGGCTATGAAAGGTGAATTTCACCTTGATACAGAGAGTCCTGTGGAAGACTGTTGCTATAGCATTGCAGAAGACTGGTTCGTCAGATTGAATGTTAACCCTTGTGAACAAATGTGTTATAATGACTGTCAGGTAAAATATTAGGAAGACATTTAGACATGGATTCTTCACTACCTTCCACTTTGTCTACTAATTTACATCTTGTAGAGTTGTATATCCACTTCTCAGAGTTGTAAAGGCCTGAAGATGGAAAAAGGCTGGAGCCTTGTCTCGGGTCCTCCTATTCCCCTTCTCTCCCAGTAGTCGTGTGTACGAATGGCTTGAGAGTTGCAAAATCAATGCGTAGAATGCCCCAGCCATATAGGAGACAAACACTAAGGACAATGTTTCTATTTCCTATTTATCAGTGTCAATTTTCAGTAGTGCTACCTAATTCAATTTTAGGTACTCTAAATTTACCCTTTATCTTACTATAATTAAATAACATTTTGCATCTGTATTTTGTGCATACATTTAGATGAAGCTAAAAACCCATCATTCTAAATTGCTTCTACTGCATGGGATGTCACAACAGAATAGTTCAAGTGTCTTGCTGCGGGGCCAGGGGTACATGCTTGAGCCTTGTTCTGAGCATTTGCTTTAACACCACCATGTAACCAGGGACCTTGTTATTTGAACTAGGAAATCAAAGGCTTCTGGACACAACGTCACCCACATCACTTTTTTGTGTGCTGTCAGCCATACAAAGGAACCTAACTGTTTTGCCAGTGATAGACCAATAATGAAATATACTTTTTTTTTTTTTCTGAAACACTTTGTGTACAAAATTGAAAAGCATTTTGCATTAAATACTTAATCAAGATTTTAAAAAAATCCATAAAAATCTTAACACAAGTCATTTTTGTTCACATAAAGATCATGGTGTAGTATATCTAGTCTCCCCACACCAACTGCTGAGTTCCTGTTAAGATATTTCCCCCACTTTTTAACTACATTTGTCATTGGAGATTTCTGCCAAATTCCATTAAATTCTGGTACTCTGCACAGTAAATAGCCATGAAAACATCATGCTTCTTAGCACAAATCCTCAATCCCCTGCTAACACCTTATATTACAACTGTCTAATTACCATGTTCTGCAGTAACCTTGTGGGACTTCCATAGGTAATTAGAACTCCAGAGTGTTTCTGCAATAATCCGGTAAGGACCTCTTAACTAGAAAGGATTATGTGGTACTAATATTTTTGCACCCACGTGTTCTTCACAGTTAATTGTTTCAATTAATATTTGGCAGCAATGAAGAAATTCATAAAGGTTCATAAACTGAGACAATTCTCAGGAAACTTTTGAGGCAAATGATTTGTAGTTGTGGTCACTTAAAGATACAGAGAACCTTAGAAAAAAATGAGTTTACTAGTACATTAAGCTATTGCAAAAGCAGATTTTTATACTGCTTCTAGGAGAGATGCCTTAGCTTGTCCCTTCTCCCCTTTAAGAACATGGTATTTGGGTAAGTTCTCTTTTCTTTCCTTGGAAGTTTTAGCAAGTAGTTGTAGATGAAGAATACTGCATGAGTAAAAAGCATAGTGAGTATGCTGTCATACTGTTCCACAGACAAGTCTTTGATGACAGAAAATACTAGGAAGAGATTTTGAGATGTTCCCTTGATTCTGGGTGGCTTTATTTCACTTTTTCTATTCTTTTTCTTTGAGAGCTAAGGATTCCACATACTATGCAGCTATACAGGCCCCATGGACACTGTACACACTGCGCATATTGGCAATTATGCAAGTCTTCAAACCTTGCATTTATATGCTACTTACCTTTTTTAATAATGATCCTGATTCTTCACCACTTTACAGCCAGTGTCAGGCCAGTGGTATGTCCGGGGAGTTACAACAGCGTAAAATCTGTGCAAGAAAGAGAATTACTCCACCAATTATGAAGTACACAGGGATGCAAAAAGCAGCTTTGATCCCAAGAGTGCATGTCCCTCCTCCGTGCCTCTTGCTCCCCTCAGCCTTTGGGCTACCCTCCTCCACCCTCACCTTAGCGTTTCCACCAGGATCCTCCACCTCTTTGGTGTGGCCTCCGACCACCACTTATTCCAATGCCAGGACAGAAACAGCAACCCTAGGAAGACCAACAAAGAGTGGGCATGTGAGGGGTGGCGATGGGCATGTTGCTCCCCGTTCAGCCCTGTGCCCAGCACTGGTTTCCATTTCACACTGCCCTTTCTACATTGTCAAGTATATGCTCTATCTTGAACTGAAAGGCCTAATGCTTTTCAAATCTGTGTGTCTCATCATATGCAACAATCTATTTCATTATTTAGCTATTGGTAGGGTAATGACTACACTTTATTACCTTGCTATCAGTAAGATAATGACTACATTTTACGGTTACCTAGCTGTACCCTTTTAGTCTTCAAATGTCTCAGATTTTTGTTCATTGTTGTTTTCTGCTTTCAGTATTGCATAATTATAATGATTGGTTCACTTTAATGTCTTGTAAAATAAGGAGAGGTCTGGAAGGAGTCACCGGACAGGTTGATTAGAAGGCCACTTTTTTTTCTTGCATTAAAAGGCAGAAGAACAAATGCCATACCAATTTATCATCATATGCAACCTTTGATTAAACAATTTTTTATTAGATCAGTGTGAGTGTCTTTCGGCTTCAGAGGAGATTACTGAAATTAAGAACTTTAGCAGAAAATAAAGAGTCATTTGTTTAGATGATTATTAAATTAAAAAGTCCAATCTGGAAGTCACCTTAATTAAATGTAAAATTGAGTCTACTGAACCTCTGTGCATTTTCAAATCAGAGCATGATACTTCCCTAAAATGTCATTAATTGCCCCTATTCTGCCAGTTAGTTCTGCTGTTTTGCAGCCAAGATTATAAGTTAGACTTGATTAAAATAAAACTAGCTGTTTCTTAGAATGTCCTAGCCAATATAGTCTTTCCTTAATGGTCTATCTATTATCAAGTTATGAATTTCATTTAATTTGTGTCACAAAGCCTCCAGAGACAATACAACATAACAGTCTTAAAACTGTATAAATAATAGATTTATGTTTATACGATTTCTCATTCTACCAATTTGATAAGGTCTTGTATTTTCCCTCTGATGTATCTAAGAGGGTAAAACAGCGAGTACATAGGTGTGTAGGTGTGTGCACGAGGAGAACCACATGTAGTTTTCCTATGAGAATAGAGAGTCACCGTATAAAACTCTCAGCACAGTCTCAGAAAGATAGTACAAAATGTCCTCAGAAAATATTTCACCAAGAGAATACCTTTATGTAGACAAACATTTGAATAATGTCCATGCAAATTACTGTTCTTGGTGAATGGGCTGTGGCTTCTGTTTCTTACTGAACAAAAGAAAATTTACTGGCTGCCACATAGTGTGGGTAAAATTCAGATTTAGTGATGCCAGCAGCAAAGCCAGCAGAATTTACTTGTTTCCACGGGGCAGGATTTTGACACAGCTGTTGTAAATTTTTACAGCCCAAAGCAATGACACGGTCACTGTTGCTGTATTGGTGAATAAGTTCTCCTGCATCAGGTAGTTTTTTCCTCCTTTTTTAAAACTCTTTAATTTTAAATTTTTTATTTATAGCATTTGGAGATAAACTATTCCTAGACAATATTTAAAACTTTTTTTTGAAACAGATCTTCAAAAGACAAAAATCTGATTCTAGGTATGCAATGCTTCTAAGAGTTCTCTAGACCTCCAACAAATCTTAGCTGAAGATATGTACTATTTTGCTCTACATGTAGGCTTAATTCTCCTGTGACAGGGAATTTAAATTTCCACAACAAATAACAAAGCAGAGCTTCTTGGCATAGCAAAAAATGAGCATATGCAATATGCCCACAGAAGGCTTTTACCTGTCCATGTGGGTTCTCACTTCTTCTCCAGCATTTAACTTTTAAATTGGGTCTTCATTTCCTCATTTTTCTCAGAGCTCTTTTAACAGTAAACATGTAATTTCTTAATATTGGGAGTGGGTGTGGTGCTACTGGTGAATAAACACACACTATTGATCCCCCTAATGAATCCATACTAATTATGATGGACCTGGGCAGACCATACGTATAACCAGTGCCAGCTCAGTCACAAGCCTGAACAGTAGCCTTCATAGGACCAGAAAATGGGTAGACAAACGCCTGTTTCTTCCCAGGAAAGGCAAACCTCCCTGGATGTATTGACACACTGCTATGAAGAAAGTCTGTAGAGTCTCCGTTTTGGAGGCAATCCAATATTTTTGCAAGGGCAAAATGAACTACTCTCTAGACCCAGCTTTGTACAATTTGCTGAGCTCAATGAACGCTTTTCTTTTCTCCTTTCCTCCTCATACTTCTTTGTAACTTTCAACAATGTGTAGTAGAAAACTTGGCAGTTGCTCAATGAAATCACTGTTAAGCTTACACTAAAAGGAAGATTTTTTCTGTGAATTTGCACTTCCAAGACGATGTCATAGTTTTCAAACGAGATGGTGAGACTCTGAGTTAATGCTTTTTGAATAGCTTGGATAAAAGGTTGTCCCCAAGTCTGTAAAACAGAAGCAGTGAGGCACGCTACCTCCTGGAGTTCCCTTTGGCCAGTTTGTCTTTGCACTGCCCTTAACTTGGGTCTTTGTTGGGCACAATTTTGTGCAAAGCAGTCCTCAATACAGCTTAGAAATATCAATGGAATGGAGGTCCTGACTGATTTATTTGTCGTCCTTTTTGTTTGTCTACATCAAAACAGAGTTGGCTCACAGTGTTTCTCTGCTCCATTATTACTTTTCTTGAGGGCTTATTCATTTAAGCCTCAGGAGGAAATATTTTTTGTCTATTATTGATGTACATCACTGCTGCTTGTAGCAAGCCATTTCTGTCACAATTATACGTGGCCACCAGAACAAACCTGCTGGTTGGCTGTAATATGCAAAAAGCTGTACAGAGCTATACAAAGCATAATTAATGGAGTGAAGCAAAGTGACTCAAATGTGTCATTTGTTCTCCTGAAGATTAAATGGACATTGTTGAAGACCCTGTTGAGGATTAGAGAGAAAAGAAAGGGAAAAAATGTAGGTAGGAATTTGCAAATTTTATATGTATGCTAAAAGGAAGATCTTCAGCAATATGCGCCAAGGCCTTGTCTTTTTATTTAGCATCTCCCTGACCCACCCCTCCCCACCCAACCTAGTCTCTGAAATATGAATGGATGCTTTCTCTTTGCTAAAATGAATAAGGAACATGATGCCCAGTGGCTATGATCTTCATTGTAGTTATGGAGACCTTTTTATATAGAATTATCAAAGTTATTATGTTATTATTTGTATTGCACCATCGATACTGTAATGAAATCTGTAATGTGAAAATCTAATTGATGCTCATGAGGATGACACCATTATAAATAACACTAGTGGTCCTTTCCTTAGCAAAGCATTAACCAGCAGAAATGAGTTCTGAGTACCTCCTCAATCCATTTTTGCTCCTGATACTGTGAAATTAAAATATTCAACTGTCCATTCACAGTACTTTTGGCAAGCTCACTTTATGTCCACTAAAATCTAGGAAACTAGAAGTGATCACAGTAACAAATGATCATATCAATGTACTCCCTGGGGATGCTGATCCTTTTCCCTAAAGAATAACCAGGTAATACTAACACAAAGTGATTGCAAGAATAATTTTCCATAAATGGTTCTATGTTTTATTAAGATCCTCAACAGGATAGCATTCCATCACTTCTGTCCAAGTACAAACTTGTGTTATTTCTTTTTGTTAAAAAATAGAGTTGCCATAACAACTTAATGTAAATTTCATGTGTGACATATATAGAACATTATTTTTAGAACTTTAGTTGCTTACAAACTGAAAAATATTTCTATGTAGATAGTGGTGTTTTGTCTTCAGTTCTTTTGCTTTTCTTGAAAAAAGAAGCCAGTGTTTTGTTTCTTTCAATAAGCTGATGAAATGGAAGGGGAAAGGGAAAGGGAGAATTATTCCCAAACCCACAGCTGAAATAAGCAATCATATTTTCAAGATAAATAAAAAAAAATCATCTTCGTAGTCTTCAAAAAGTCTAAATGTTATATTTTGTTACAGTGAATCCAAATTAGTGAATAGTGGAGTTAGGTTGTTGCTCTCAATTATTTCCAAGTGAGTAGCTTACGGTGTCACTAAATTTACCCACCTAGTACTAACTAGCCATCTTTGTGTGCTTCTGCAGAGGTCTGTAAGTGTAACAGGTATTGAGATATTGAGAACCTCTTAAAGTATTCAAGGAGTTCAGAGTATTAAATTATGGAAATATGGGTTGTAGGTGAATTTGGTGTAAATTTTTTGGTTCAGATTTGAAAAAAAATAATTAAGTGCTTTTGGAAGCAAGGTTATCTACTGTGTGTCCTATGTTTATACATACTAAGGTAATTTGGCACTTTGTTATATCCTTAAAATTAAGCAAAAAAATGTGCTCCAGTTGTCACAGATTTGAATGTTTCTGGTTTGGGATTTATTTACAAGTTCATAATTGTGTTTCTGCACTATAACAGGAAATACACCAGAGACTTATCTTTGATCTTCTGATAGCTGTCCAAGTGGACAATTTGGAAGTTGGTTGTCAGAAGGTATATATAGCATCTGAAATATCCCCTTCAACATTTTCTCATTAAAATTAATATATTACTTGAGTTTTTTTCATAGCAAATCATAAACATGTAGATAACTGCAAAATTTATTTTTTTATGCAGGGGATTTTTTTTTAATGTGTAGTAGTTTTATATAAAATCGTGTTTTACTCGCTTAATGCATTGGTAATGCTTTTATCTACTTTGGGCTTTTAAATTTTGAGATGTCTTGATTACCTCTTTTTCATCTTGTTCTTCTACTACTCATCTTTTATAGACCATTTTGCTTTTGCAAAGTAAGAAATGAGATCTGTTTTCTCTGGTTTGATTTTTATTTGACTTCTAAATAGCACATGCTGTAGTGCAACAAAATGAATGTTAAAAACCAATCTGTAATTTGTCATAGTTAATGTATTTTGTTGTTTTACAGTAGGAAAAAAATTAATGTCTATCTTTGTGGTGTGTCACGCCATTGATTTTTCAAAGCAAACCCCACTGAAATCAATTGGGAGCGCTGCATAAAATTCCCTGACACACTATGGTTCTTTACTTATGGGTTATAGTTAAAGGGAAAGGATACTGGAAATCTCAGTACAACACTATTGAGGTCTTTAGGATTTTTATTTTTTCAAAGTTCCTCTCCTTTTATGATCCCATCAGAATGTCAGAACAAGATGTTTATCTAGTCATGTAAACCGGCCGTGGAAAGTAGATAAATTTAATAAATTGAAGAGCTTACAGCATCATTCAAGCGATTAAATAGATTCTGCACCACCGCTTCCCCCCTCCATATCCCCACTCCACATTATTCTTATCTGCAGGATTAGATTCCCTATTAGGTCATCTGATAAGAATTCTCGTGGTTTCTGAGAGACTCACAATCCTCAGGGCACAAGGGCCAAGTTCTGTGCCAGCGGGTTCATATATTATATCACATATTAAATCAAGAGAGGATTCAGGTTGCACTAAAGAGTGAGCACAAGTAAACCTTTAAGAAGCAAGGGATGGAACTTCACTCTAAACTCTGTGTCATGTGTAGACATTGAACTGTGTGCACTCTGGTGTGCTAAAAATACCAGTTACTGGCTACCAGGGGTCAGCTTGTAGGTGAATGGTGAATATTTAAGTTCAAGAAAAATGGATGGATATTTCTGAATCATACAGCCTATGTTTTCTGCCTCTTACAGACATAATTCCTAAATAAACCAGGAGGCTTTGAAGTATTTCCTGACCAAGGGCTATCAGAGGGTGTCCTGTGTCCACACATGAGAAAGTTTAAGCTTTCTTATTGTATGATTACATATTCAAAGATACACATGGGTATCTGTACATTTATATGCACATATGCACACACATTTTCATACTTGTTTTCAACCATATATGTTGTGTCTGTATAAGTTGTTATGTGTCAAACTTATGGAAGTTACAAATAGTCCTGATTTCTGCCATTTTGAATGCCACTACAGAGGGCTTGCATTCACTATTCCAGCTGAGCTCTTGAGGCTTTTTGGTGAACTTATATCACCTTCACATATGTATTTGAGTATATTAGGTACAACTAAGGTTTTCCTTCATTTCTTTGTAAAATCTAAGACTCTACACCAAATAATGGATTTCAAACAGCAACTTTAATTCATAGTCCAGGAATAAAAACACTTAATTTTTTTTTATGGTGATTAAGTTGCTGTGAGTTTAACTTTAAAGGAAATGAGTGCAAGTTATCTACAGGCTAGACCAAATCACAGTTCCAGTGATTTTTATGTCAAAGATGAATTGGCTAATGCATTGTTTTCTATTTCAAAAGGGTAATACTAATTTTATCAAAATGGTATATCATGCCAGTATGAGTCCAGAAAATAATGTTGATTTGTATCTTTTACATGTTATGGTTTGCATTACTTTTAGGGGATTCCCATTACCAGAAGAGAGCAAAAGTCTACTGAATTGCTCCTTAAATCAAACCAAATAATAATAATAATAATTTTCTACCAGAAAAATATTTCTCCCCAGCTGAAATCTATATTCCAAGTTGTAACCTGGAGCTGCATTTTTGTTTTTTGAATGTCAGATTATACTGAGATTTTTCGACAGAGATTTTGCAAAGTGCAACCAACACTGAATTGTTCTAGCAGAAATTTATGATTCAAAAGTACTGGGAAACTCTGGTTTTTTAATCCAACTTTGTATAAATATAAAAAGATATTCCAGGTACTAAATGACATCTTAGCATCACCAGCAGCAACTATACAACATCTGAGGCATCAGTATTTCCCTACTTAACTGAGTTTGCACTTACAACCAAATGGAAACAGGGCAGGTTTTTATATAAATGTAAACTTTTAATCAAAGGAATAGCAGGCCACCTTTCCTTTCCAGGAAAGGAAATGAAACATTTCTTTGGCATTAAAAAATTTAACAAATGAAAGCAACCATGCTTGGAAGATTGAAAGTTCAATTTAGATAACTCTTCAGGAAAAACGCATACTCAAATTGGACTGTTATGGAAATTTAATTTCAAAACTCTTTTTTTTTCTTATCTCAGTTGAAGTACAGTCACATTTACTTACTAAACAGTTGCTTCTCTACCTCTGCTTAAGGCTAGGGAATAGAAAGGAAAAATGAATAAGTAATGTACATTTGTAGGTCAGTGTTCTGTTTGCACTGGATGAGAATCTAAGTAATTTTTTACTCTAAATACTGCACAATTTGTTACTGGAAAACACCCCTAGACTAAAATTCTACCTTGTTTGTGGGTTGAATTCCCATTAATATATGTTTGAGTGCTTCTTTCAAAACAAAATCTTGACTTTTGAAACAGAAATGCAGATTTAGGGTTCAGAGAATATGTACCAGCGTGGTTTTGGTCATCTTGTGGTAAACCTGATTTTATCAGA
Organism: Gallinago jamesoni; assembly: GCA_025769975.1. Taxonomy (NCBI): domain Eukaryota; kingdom Metazoa; phylum Chordata; class Aves; order Charadriiformes; family Scolopacidae; genus Gallinago; species Gallinago jamesoni. The sequence goes on from JAOQGH010000023.1 coordinate 48,524,208, forward strand.
GGATAAGATGGAAACGTGTAGTAGCATCCACAGTTCTAAATCTGTTCCATCATAACTCATAAATGCTGTCATTCAGGGCTTCCTGGCAGCACAGTGCAATGAAAAATGTCCAAGAAGTTATAGTAGAGGAGCTCCTTCCCAAAATTCTGCAGCAGGCTATAATGCATCATTTCCAAGAGGATTTGAGATTAATATGATTTCTCCTTTTACTCTTACACTGATGAGACGTCTCATTATGCTCAGTCTTTTCTAATACATGGGCTATACTACAAGATTTAATTTATTTATTCTGTAGGTGATTTCCATTTCCATTTCCTTTCAATTAGCCTTCAGTCAAGGTAGCCTACTACACAGCAGCCCCTGCTGTTTGGAAGGGACATGAATGGATCTCTGAAACTTAGTTTATTTGGCATAAGAAATTGAATCAGTCTGTGCAGCTCCAAGGTGACTTCATAAAAGTAAAGTAAATTATAGTAAAGCATTCCTACAGTTCAATAGGATTCATTTCACTGGGACTTTGAATAGTACATTTTTATCAGAATATGATTTTGTAATTTTTTTTTCAATCATTAGCACCCCATCTTCTAATTGGAAAAGAACTTGAATCTATGCATTTGTTTATTATTTAGAATATTTTGCATCTGTAAGAATATTTTAACTGTTATATACAGAATATTTAACTTTAACAGAGATAATTTTTTTAAATAAAAGATTTTCACTATTAAAATATGAAAAGGGATTTTAAACTTTCACAAGACCAGTTTTCTTTTTAATATTTGAAAAGAGACTCTTCTTGCTAAGTCCTTTAAGTTTCTTAATATCTCTCAAAAAGCAGTTGATGAAATGTTCAATTAAAGTGTTATGTTCAGACTTTTAAAAATGCACTGCAGCAGGATGTGTTTTTCTATGAACAAAATAGTCATAGGACATATGTAGATTAAATCTTATTGCATCGGGTTAGATTATAATGTGGGGGGTTTATATTTAATGGGGAGATTGGGCACTGTCATGGAAAAGTCTGGTAAGGCAGGTCCAATTCACTGCTTTTATATTCAAATTGCTAGATAAATACTGAAACAGTTTCTACATACTAAGCTCCTTGAAACTACTACTTTATTCAAAAGAAACAGCCTCAAAGACTCCTTCAAGTTTCATTTATTTGTTATGGTTTTTCATCTTTGAATTATCCAGCACATAACACTAAGGGTAAATGGGTTTTTAAAATGGCAGCCTGGAAGTGTCCAACATCGGCATATCTATAGGCATGATTACATATTTGCCTAACATCATTTACCCAACTGATGAGTCTAAAGGCCAAAATTACTACGTTTATTCACAATAATAATTTCTTACTTCTTAGTAGTACTAGTGAAATTACTAGTACTTGCAGGGATTAGAGATTTCTTCAGCACAGAGCTGGTCCATTTTTCCCTTTCCATTTCAAAATCACTAACGCTTTGACGTGCTCCAGATATTGCAATGTACTGATTTTAGAAAATGATTGACTATTTAATGATGCCCATTTAATTCACTTGGAAAGATTCAGTACCTCTAACATTTTCCATTCCATTGATACCATATAATCACGCTGTGAATACATCAAACTCTTTCTGATCATTTTTCACCCTGCCACCATGTATGTTAGCTGAAACAGAGAGGAAGCAGTACAGTTCCTGATTACATTCTTTTAAATATATTTATAAACCAGTTTGATCTATGTCCCTTATAGAACTTTTGTTTGATGCTTTATGGCAGTTTCTCAGAGTCCATAAGCTTCAGACTCATCAAATATGAAAAATTATACCTTTCTTTGAAAAAAATACATAATTATCTATTGACTAGGTTCATTATCTCTTTTAATGTTTCATTACATTAGTAGCGTTCTTTTCCCTAGTGGCACGTTTCTCTCCTGATGATACTAGTTATTCTGTCTCTAATTAGCAAAAAGTTGTTCATTTAGTAAAAAAAGAAACAGACATGCCATTCATATTCTCCTTAGTAAACTGTCCTAAATTATTAATGCAAATAGACATCCAGGGTTGTGAATTTTGATGAGAAGATACTCTCAGAGATGAATTATTTAATTTAGGATATTTTCCCTGCAAATCCACAGGTTTTTGTGTTAATTCGTGTAAATCTGGTTTTGCCTTAGTCTGGCAGGGAGGAGGGGAGCAGGAAATTGAAGTTTTTGAACAAATGAGAAGTGAGCAAGTACCATTCAAAACAATGAAAAGCTAGGTTAAGTTAAAACTCCTCTGAAAAGTTGTAAGGCATTTTTGATGGAGTTTGGATGTGTAATAGAACCTAGATCTGCAGTGCTGGGAATTCTCACAGCAAGAGCAGTTCCCTTACGTTACTATAATATTTGAGTTCCAACTTTATGTTTGACTAAAGGAAACTCAGCGCAAACACAAAATAAAAGGACTGTGAGAGATTTACAAAAGAGATCACGTTTTCCCCCTTTTAAGCAATCTCTTGGGAGGGAAGGAGGGGAGAAGGAGTGCATATTTGTGGGATGATGCATTCCATCCATCTTTTCATCCATATAGTTTGTGGAATTGTTCCAGCTTCCCTGGTGTAGCACAAAAGCACACAGTAATACACTTGTGCAGCTCCGGGGTCTGAGAAGAAAATGAACCCTGCTGATGCCAGCACCCTCTCAAGCGACATATCCTGCAAGCTCAACACTGCACATTCACTTCGCTTCCTTCCTGGGCATTCAGGCGCAAGAGAACTCAAAACAAATGCCAGTAGAGTCCAAAGTCTTCTAAAAGGCTCAATATAAATTCCTTGCTTCTGAAGCTGTGATTCAATTGAACTCTGGGAGTGTATATGTATATCTACTGCCATTTTTTTTCCCCTTCTTACACTGAAGATGTCAGCACGGGGTTATTTTCCTTTAGCCCTTTTTTCAGTCATCTATTTTTTGCTTGCAGGCAGGGATTGTCAGAGGAGTGTTATTTTATGCACTTTGAGTTTGCTTTCTAGTAACCCAGCACACATCTCTTGGTGTCTTGTAATATCAGATGCAGTGCTAGTAGAGTAGCTGATTTTACAAGACACCTGCCTTCGTATTTGAGGGCAGGATCAAGTCCTCCCTTGATGACTGAGGACAGAAGCTCACTGCTTTTTCATAATGTTGTATCTAACTGTGAAGAGGAGCTAGAAGTTTAGTCTCTTTTATGCCCCAGGCTATGTACTACATGTTAATCCCATCCTGTCAACCTAATTGAGTCCATTTGAGTCCAATTTTTAGTAAATTCATAACTGCTGTTTTGGAAAGTCCGCACTTCAAACTTCTCTTCACAAGTTGCACATGTATCTGTACTTGGAAATGCAAATACATGGAGTATTTCTTTAACAAATATAGTATTGCACCACATGTCAACTATTTCATGTATCAGTGAAATGTCTGCCTTTGTCACATAGGTGCCCGTGTTGATGAAACTGATGTAATATTATTTCCATAAGAAGGCCAAAGTCATACTGAAGGGAGGCTTCGCTTTGGAGAGGTTTTGCACATGCTTTCTACCATTGACCATGTTAAGATCAACTTCACATATCTGTAAATAATTCTGAAAATCTTTCACCCATATAGTGTCCCCTACTGGTGGTTTTTGCAGGAACAGCCAGCTGAAGCAAGGTTTGAGTTAACTTATTTGTGTTCTCTTCTTGTTTACTAGCACAAATGAGTAATTATGAGAAAATAGGAGCACATATTTCAAATCTTTACCTATTCTGAGAGAACTTAGGTTGAGTAAATTTTTATGCTGATGGAAGATGGTAGTTTAAAGAATCCTAAGCTGGGGTGGAATGGAAAATTCGTATTTTAGATTGAATGTAAATACATCCTCTGTTTTATGGAAGCAACATCTTTCTTTCTTTCTTTCCCTTCTTTCCCCCTCCCCCTCCTCCCTCCCCTCTTTGAGAAATGTCATCCCCTTTACCTTGCAACCAGGTTCTTCAAAAAACAAAAGGCAATCAATATTTCTCGTTGGTGCTGTTATTTGAGATCCAGGAAATTCTATTTTTCTTTTAGGACAGAGGTAAGCAAACGTAACTGTAGTCTGTCTGTTGTAAATGAAATTAATAAGTGATGAATAGCTGCAATAATGAAAAAAGAAATCATCTCTTCTATTAAAGAAAATGTGAACATTTGCCTTTCCTCACTCAAAGTCACACAATATGAGCTATGAACGTTTTCAGACCTGGGGGAAATTTAGCTAGCACTTCAGTTGTGAGATTTGTGCAAGTGTTACTGATTTCTTTTCTGAGAAGTAAATAAGTAGAACTTTTTTCCATTACTGAAAGTTTTAATGTGTTGAGCATTGTAAACTGTAACACTGTAATCTACGTCACTGTATCTATGCAAGTGTGGGAAATAAGCAAAACTCTGGTATTGAAAATCCTTTCTCATATGATATTTACATTGATCTCAACAGCAGTTTTGCCTGCGAGGAAATACTGAGTTAGGACTTCAAGACCTGCATTTAAGTCTACAGGCATCCAGAAAACATATGTCTTAGAGTGGTTCTTAATTTGACCATAATTGAGTTGTGGGTCCTTTTTGGACCTAAATTCTTTTCACTCTGGAAGATTCTCTTTTCCCTCAGCCATTGTACTCATGGTTGACATATGCAGTATGCAGCGGGGTGAGGAGCAACAGCTCCCAGATCCATCATAAGCCTTCCCTTTCCTCTTCTCCAACAGAGATTGCAGCCCTCCTCGGGAAGGGCAAGGGACCAGTGCGTTGCCTCAGCAAGGGTTAGGCGATGAAGATGTAAGGCTTTTTTCTTTGCTCCCCTCTCTCCCTTTCCTTTCCTTTCTTTGAGATGAGAAAATAGGCCACCAATTCAGTGGGAATGGAGACTGGCCGGGCAGCGCTGTGAGCTTTGTGTGCTTGGTGGCTGCCCGCCATTTCCCAGACCATCAGCAGCCCACTCTTACTGTTTTCCCTGGCTGCATAAAGAGAACATTGTGTCTCTTGGAAGCTCTGGCTCATACCCTGCCCTCTATGTGAGAAAAGGAAACGTTCCCTCTGTTCATGACTTAGCAACGGTTGGCAAAAATGATGTCATATCCATGGTAGCAGCAAGACAAAAAGGGAGAGAGAGAGACACTGCTTTTTTAGACAGATTTTACACACCACCCTGTTCCAAGGAGGACTGGACAAAGAACAATCATTGTAATCCTCCATTTGGGGCAGAATACCAGCCTATTTTTTCAGACTAGAAAGAAATGGGGATTATTTACAACTGTTTGTGAGAGTCCCATTTAGTTTTCTTTGCTATCTTTTTGTCATGTCTGTTTTCCTCACTTTTTGTTCGTTAGAGATAATGGACAATACTGTCACTGGAGATTCCCATACCATGTTCCCAGATGCAAGGTATCCAGATTGTTGGCAGATGTCACACATTGTCATTGTTACTGTCATAGTCACTACTTCCTCAATAACTTTCTCTAAGAATGAGAAATACTGCAAGAGATTGTAGCTGTTTTCCAAGGCATGTTTTTTGGAATCAAATTTAGGATAATGTAGCTTCAAGTTGTAAACTTCCAGTGGGCTGCTTTGAAGACTGTAGCAATAATCTGCATTAGATGTTTGTCCAGTCTGGTTTTCCCTTGTTCAGCAAGGCATGGCTTTGTTTTGCAGGTGAATCAAAAATTTCTAGGAGCATCCTATTCTGAGGTAGAGAAAAAATCTGTTGGATCCTAAAACAGTTGTTGCCAGCCAGTCTGGTATAGAGTTTTCTGACTCCACAAGCTCCTATAGATTTTTGTTTATTCTTTCTGCAAAACAGAATGAACCTCTTCGGAATAGACATTGCCAGCCCTTCTTGAATCAGTTTTGATATAATTTTTACCACTGCTGCAAATTGATTTGGAACAGAATTTTATTTCTGTTTTCTGCCAAAATTTTTGTCATTAATCTCTACTGAATGGAAGCACCATCATAAATACCAGCTCTGGCAGGTGTAAGGAAGCAATCTCCAAGGCACACAAGGCACTAGGAGTGGTCTCCAGAGACCCTCAATCATTAGCTACAGATTCAGTAACACTACATTTGTGTTTGTTGTGCTTGAAATGTGGGCTTCTAAATTGGGTATCACCTTTTGGAATAGAATGGATTTAAACTGTAGCCACAATAGCAATTCTAATAGTGTATTTTATTCTGAGATATCAGAGAGAAAATGCACAGGTGGCATGGGCATCCAAAATAAGCATTTGAAACTTGGTGGAGGGCTGAACATTATCATTTATTGTAGCCATGTTAGGAAGTTTTGGCTTTTCTTAAGGAGAATCCTTTCTGACTTTTTTTTTTTTCCATTTTAGACAAAATTGTTGCTGTCTTCATTAAAATTCTTTTGTGAATATTCTAATGGATTTATGGTAGGAGAACAAGTACATCAAGGAAATATAAACAAAGGTTCTCAAAGTGTGTTCCACTTGTTAATTGGCTGTGTCAATAGCAGATGGACATTTCTCCCTGTCCACATGTCCTTATGTGCCTGGAGCTCCTTCATCTAGCTGTAAATTTAGTATCAGCCAGAAACAGAAGAGAGAATGTCCTGCTATTCCAACATGAATCTTTTCTGAAGGATTCTCTGATGAAAAAAGATTAGGTTATTTCTCTCAACAGCCAGATAACACCTGCTTATCTAGGGAAGGAGCACAAGCTTTTTGCCTATGAATTTTCAACACCTGTGAAAGAGTTTGGGATCCATAAACACAGAGATTTTATTTTAATTTTAGTGAGAGTACTGAAAAGAAAATTTGAGTGATTGTAATATTAAAATGTGTTAATTTACTGTTGAAAGGGAGGAAATAACCTATTTCTAAAGTTGCAGAAAGGAGGTGTCCACTGCACAAACTTCCAATTCATTTTATTTACAGAAACTTCATGTTCTCCTGAAAATAGGGATTTAATTTTAAAAGTACTAGGCAAAGTGCACCAAAGTGAGTATAGTGGGGCTTGACCTGGATATGGTCTTGCAGATCCCAATTTTCCTAAAGGTAGGAGATTAACTTTATCAGAGAGGCTGTAATAAAAAATAGTTCCCTCAAAGAGTGAGTAAAGAAAGAGCAACCTCTCATCTTATAGCATGTACTCAGGGTTCTGAAAGTTGTTTCTTCATGAAAACCATCTTTGTGTGTCTGCCTTTTCTGTGTGAGCCTTTTAATCTGAGCAACATCTTTCTTCTTTACTGAAAGTTTTATGGCATTTCTGTGAATCCTACCTTCTGTGCACCCAGGTAGAAATTATGTTTTCCTGAAAGAAACTGGGTCATGGAAGAATCCTGGCTTCAGTGCCCTGTGTTTACATTCAGGGGGTCTGAATCATCTGTCACATACAGGCCCTGTTTTATGTCTTCCATGGACCTAGCTGTAGTGACAAAACCTGCAGTTGTGGCATAATGTATGTATTCACTGATTTATTTATGCTCGGGAGCATGCCTGTCCTAGATGCCAAGTAATAATGAACAATGCAGCAGTAAAGGAAACAAGCCTTTCCTTAAACAAAGCTGAACATCATTTAAAAAATCAAGATATCCTATTATCTTATGTAAAACCAAGCCTTTCAACAACTCTTAGAGCTTCAGAGTCCACAGGACAGGATATCTGAGCCAGCCAATACACTAGAATGAGGCTGAGATATGCTTACTGGCAGTGTTGTAGATTTTTTTAAGTCCGCATAGCCCAAGGTAGTGACATTAAGTTTTACCACATGGATACAGGTGCAGTCAAACAATACCACTTTGGTGTCAGTATGCTATTGTCCTGAGATATTAGATCTTGCTATCTGACCTCTGTTAGACTTCATGAGTCCCAGCTTCCTACAGCTGCATTGTTGAACTCTGCTTCATGTGAACTTGTGTGTCCTCCCACACAGACCTTCATATTTTTTCTTACGTCCTCTCCTGTCCCTGAATACCCACTGCCTTTCTTTTTATACTTCCACTTCTTACTGTCCTATACAGCATCAAATATGATGCCTGTTGAATCACTCTTCCTTCTGGTCTTCTCTGCTATGATGCCTATTCCTTTTTCTGACACTATAATAAATTCCTTTTTTTAAAACATTTAAACCTGTATTTAAACCTTTATTGTTTGCTTGAGATATAAGTCACTTCCTTTCTTTGACTTTACCATGATCTCTGCTTTACCTTCACATTTCCTTTCTTTCTTTTCATGCTGACTGATATTATGGTAGGAACACAAACTCTGAAGGACAGGAAGCCTTTTTAAATGCTATGGAAAAGGCGTGAAGAGCTATGCTTCTTAAAAAGTCCTTTTAGTAATCCAGTGTGCTAGAGCCTGTCAGGGAACACAGTATACTTACTGTCTTCTTGATCATAATGGTTTTTCCCATTCCAGACTTGTTGCAGTTCTCCAGTGTAATAATGTACCATGTTACTAGCATGAAATTGCATGCTGGAATGAATGGCAGCAAATTTTTTGTGGTGCGCTTTTTCATAGCTCTCTGATATAAATATTCTGAGCAATGCTGCTGGTAGTTAATTGAGCATCTTACTCAGCACACATGATGTTACCAGGGAAAGATAAAGCTCAAGGACAACACATCATATATTTACTTTCAAAAGTGTCCCCTGAAGCTTTAAATTCGGGAGAAAGGAAACCAACTTAAGCACTGAGCTGCATTTGCTTTGGAATTATTTTTTTTAATGAGACTTACAGTAGTTGTTTTTCAGGTGTGTCTGTCATTTCAGTGGTTATAGATACACTCTTTAGTTTGGCTTTATAGTGGCATAACTTTAAACGCCTTCAGTAATTTTTCTGTTTGTTTGCTTGATGGAACCAAGCCTCTGCTTATTGTCAAGCATATCAAAATGCCATCACATGTAGCTCTGAGTTTAGCTAAGCCTGCTGTTCATCAGTTTGTGTCCTTTTGATTTGTTTTGCTGTGTCCAGGACCTTTCAGTTATTTTTCAGAAAGTTCACAGAGTTAACAGAATTCCGTCATATGTAGAACAGACTAACACCCAACTCTGAATGCTTGCAATTTCAGTATTGGATGAAGTATTTGCTTGAAAGAATGTACTACAAATGCATTTTGGATTTCTGCTATCGCTTTCCCCAAATCAAGCCAGTATTTCAACACAGAGCTTGCCAGCATCTTTGGCACTCTGTTGTCCTGGCACCTGATGTCTATACTGCTAAGTACTTGATACCTTGGCTGCTTTTCTAAGATCTATCAAATATCTGGACCAGTGATATTGAAACAGCAAATTAATGCTTTGTGGCAGTTATTCTGAGAAGAGGAAGATTAGCATTTCATGAAATCATCTAATTACAAATATTGTTAAAACATCTGTGGTCCCTGCTGTTGAAATCAGGTATAGAATTTAGGTATAGCACAAAGCCCCACATCATTCATGAGAAATCATGTAAGCTTAAATTAAAGCCCATAAAATGTCCAATTTTTGTTTGTGTTTATGATTGATACACTATGACATTAAAGTGAGCAGATGTAGAACTGCACATGGGAGCAGTATACTAGTTTCTGCCTAGATTCAGTTATTAGGTGGCTTCACGAAAAAACAGAAATTGCTCTGGGAGACAGAGGTTGCTATTTTTAAGAAGTAAATGTTGCAGCCTTGGCATTCAGAGACTCAGCTCTGTGGGAAGCCAAATTCTGTAAATTTAATATCTGGATTAAGAAAAAACCTCAAGGAGTGCTGCCAGGTGTGTTTAGCTGGCATTGCGCTGAAGTCCTTGGGCAAGTTTGATACCACATGAGCACATGTGTACTGTATCCAGAAATGAAAAGCTGTTGTAAGCGATGCCTACGTTCTTGCTGAAATTCTCGGCCAGCACTAGACAGCTGTCATTCTGGTTTTGTACCCGTTATTGTCCTGTCCAAGTTATTCTAGAATAAATAGTTCAAATGTTAATTGACATAAATTTGCGCTGTTAAAAGGTGTGTTTTAAGAGAGGTTCCTTCTGAGCTGTGTAGTTGTTGCTACTTAGTTTCGGTAAGAAATACTTGGGGGAGTAAAACAATTTTAGACAAAGGTAGAAACTGTTCTTTATTTTCTTGAACAGGAGGATACAATACACTTTGAGATCCTCTGTTCTCACACACCTGGCTACGATGTTGTTACTGCTAGCTGTTCGCTCAGCACAGAAGGGGTTTATTTTGTTTCTCTTCTCCGTTCTTTTGTGCTCTTAGTTTTTCTGTTTTATGAGGCATTAGGTGCAGGTTATATGTGTATTATGTATGTTTATTGTGTGTACTTCTGTTTTTGTGTTCCCCACATGATTGGCAGAGACTTGGCAGCACCGTGATGCTACTGTTTGCACACAACATACTGCTATCGGTCTTACCACATCTTGTCTTATATTCATTATTCCTGGGACAGGTTAAGTAGGGTAGGGAATTCCTGTGATAAGTGTGAATACTTGCATGTACTTCTCAGTGGTCTGTAGACCTTCAGCGAGGTGGAGTCATGCCTACATTAGGGATACAGGGTTACCATTTTGTCGTATGAAGTTGGGATCATTGTAATTTTCCTCTGGGGATTATTAACATATTCCATTATCTCATACCACAAAGTATGCAGAATTGCATCTTTGAACATGTTTCTTGTGATTTCTATGTACAAAGGTAGAATAAGTGTAGGATTAAAATTACAGGCTGGGAATATCTGACCTTTGTCAAAAAGGAAGGATTAGATGAACTGATGGATCAGTACAGCAATTCTATATTTTTGATTTGTTGGTTCCTTGTATCACTCTCTGTTAGTAAACAAAAGTGTGTAAATAAGAAGCTAGAAGTACATTCCCCTTACTAGGTTCTTCACTTTATTTATATGCTCATGACTCTGTCCATATCTAGGATACATCACAAATGGAGTTATTATTGGTTTATTATGCTACATAAGCGCATTTGTTCAGACAAGCTAAGTAAAAACTAGACTCCAGATACATTTACAGCACATAATTTTTAAGTATTTTTTCCTTATTCTGTTTCTCCACATAGACATCAGAAAGAATTCTGCCAAAAATTTCTGGTTTGGTGCAATTCATATCTTCCTTCTGGCTGAACACAAATTGCTGCTTTCTTCCACATACACAGTTCCTGCATTTGAAGTAACAGTAGGGAAAATATACTACCTTTTTGTCTCAAACTTCACAGAAATAGAGATCAATGTTCCTTCATCCCAGACAAACACTTGAATGAGTATGAGGGAGCTCCAAGTACCCACTTAGTAGATATGATCCAACGGTGAGAGATAATTAAGCCACACAAATAGGCTTATTTCTACCTATTAATAGGTAATAGGAAATAGTGTCTTTTTTCAGGTGCATTTTCTACTTACTTTATGTACTTCTATCACTTCCATTACTGCTCTCAAAATGTACTTTCTAAAGAAAGGAAATATTAACATTCTTAATTTACTGATGGGGAACTGAAGCATTGAGTCTTTGGCTTGCCCAAGGTCACATAGGAAGCTGATGGCTGAGTAGTGTCCCAAGGAGTATTTTTGTAATTCCCAAATCTGAAATCACGGTTTTATGGTCCCTGAATTATTCATTTCCCATTGGAAATAATTACCACCGAGAACTTACGCATTTCCAAGGATGCTACCAGGTAGAATACAAGCATGTCACAGTAGTGCAGTTATGAGGTTTATATAAGTCTTTCTTTAAAACCAGTTAACCCTGTTTTATGTGTTGAATTTATGTATATATTATGCACTAGCTTTTGTTATTTCCATTTATTGCATGTGAAGTATACACAAACAAGAAATAATGAATGTATATATCTCATAAAAGAGAGATAAAGCATAGCCAGATTTAGAAAAAATTGTCTGAGTGGAAAATTACAATGTTTCAACAGCAGCAGCCCAAACAAGCACTATTCCAAGGGGAATTTGTTCTTCATCTCTAATACTACTATTGCAAACTCTTAACTGAAGTGTGTTGGTAGTAATAGATTAAAATGTAGTTCTGTAACTGAGTGAATAACAGTTTTACCACACAAATTACTAGTCAATGTTTTTCTGATATATCAGGTTACAAAGAGTGTGGAAATATACATGTTCGAAGTTTTTTGATCTACTGATTTATTTTTTATTACACATTAAAGATTTAAGTTGAATTACACAACTAACTGCCTCATATTTTCTAATTTACAGTACATTAGATTTGACTTTGGGAAGTGTTTAAGGGATAGCAAAATCATTTAACATGTGTGCCACATTTGGAGCCCTCTGTTTCCCAGTCTCCTAACGCAAGTACAAGGGACAAACTGCGACACGGATAATTATTTATATGCACGTGTTGTGCCGTAAAGATACTCTGTCTTCCAGACAAAGAGGTGTTGCTCATCAGCACAACACAACATATGGTAAGAATAGAAAGAGAGTGAATTCATGGCTATACAACAAAATATATAAATTTCAGGGTTGATTATTAATGCCATAGCTAAGATTGTGGCCAGGAGAGAATGCATGGGCTTCATAATATGGTATTCAAAGGATATTTAAAAGACCAGAGGAAAAAACGGTCTCCAGAAAGGTATGGCTGAGGTGTGTCACAGATCTTTCTTGCCTGCAGTACTAAAGCTTCAGGAATGTTACTGTGAACACCGAATTTATGTTAATGAAATTATTATTGTTCAAAGCATCACATTTCGAAACACCATTTTAATGTATTTATTACAAAGAATATGTGAAAATAACAATTATTTTGTCAAGCACTGGTTAGCCGCCCGTATGCCTGCATGGGATTATAAATCTAGGGAAGTGCTTAACTCTATTGCAACCTGTAGAAAAAAAGAGTTTCATGAACTCCTAGGGGATCACTTACTCTTATTTACCACTGTGGAACTGGACTAGAGGTGCTGGCTTCATCTCAGTGTGCTATTATCTCCTAGTAATTGTAACAGCAGCTATTCAAACCCAATTGTAATTGTGTGCCTGATGACTGTCCTGACTTACTGAACTCTTAGTGCATTTAGCTGAGTGGTTGATACTAAAGCTTGCTGATGGTTGCTAGCCATTTAATCAGACTTTATTGTCCGTGTGGCTTAATAATTCAGTGGAAGTTAGTAGCAGGGGAAAAACATGGTAAAAAAAATTGAAGAATATTAGGTTTACTTTTTTTTTTCTGTGAATTGCAGAGCCTCACCTGAGCAATGATCAGTGCCCTGTATGTGCTCTTCGCCCAGGGCAGTGAAGACACTTTGCTTAACCTTTTTGAATGCATGCAGCACCGCTGTGCTGAGACTGGATGGGCAGGCAGTTATCACAGCTCAGCTCTCACTGCTGATGGTAGTGTGTCTTGATGTACTAACTTTGTGATGTATATGAAGCCTTATACAGTAAGGGACATTTTACAGTGCCAAACAGTAAATAAATGTGGAAATATAAGAGGTTGTGAAAGTTTTTGGATAATCTTTCATTTTGTGGTAGTCTATGCAGGTTCTCACATCCTAACACATCGTGTTCTGGTTGCTGGTTCAGGAAATCTGATGTAAACTGAAAGAGGTGTAACGTATTGTGAGGGTGAAAGGAGAATGGGAGAGAAGCCAAAAGAATTTGGTCCCTTTAACCTAGAAAAATGAAGATCTGAGAGGGGATGTAACTGCTGCCTAGAACTATTGCGGAGATGATAAATATTAGAGCATGAGAAGAGCTAAAATCTATGTTCACATTAAACCAAATGGGTATAAAATGTCCAAAGAGCAGTTTAGGATGGAAAATATAACTTTTCTAACCAATAAGAGCTGCTGTTCTAGAACGAGTTTTGTGGATGTTAACAGCCTTAACGCTTTTACGATAGAGCATGATAAATTTCAGATAGGGATTGTAATATTTAGTTACCTATAGAAGTAAATATCCATACTTGGTGACTTAGGAAGTGCATTTCTGTGATATGGTTCAACTTTTTTTTTTTTTTTAATTTTTTTTTCAAGTTTCTGTGTCTTGAAGTCAAAACATACAGGGAAAAGTGATAAAAATGTATATTAGCCCATCCCGAGATTTATGAATTCTGTTTTAGAAGAAGCACAGGAGTATGTTCTCCTGTATGTTTGAGGTTTACTGGAGATTATTTTTAAAGCTTTTTTTTTCTTTGTTGATAGATAATGTTCCTCCTTTAAATAAAACAATATATCAACACAGTATCAAAACATAAACAAAATATATGATATAATTATAATATTAATTGGCTGGTACCAAATGAATACAATATTTGGTCATGTATTTGGTCATGTTAATGATATTTTCTTTGTCAAAAATAGTAGAAAAGATGGGACAAAGTCCAAACTATTTGGATCTGAGTATTCAGAATATAGGGAAAATTTGGTCCAAGTTCTGAACTTTGTGCCTCGAGTTCATTTTTAGATAGCAGTTCTCAAGAGCTACTGTGCTATTAATAGGCCCAATTTTTTTGACAGATAAATATCGTATTATGGTGGTGAATTTAACCATTTTCAATTGCTGTGCAATGAAATCTGATTTCCAACATAAATCTTCAAATGCAAATAATTTTTTTTCAAACAACTGCTTTAATGCAACTATGCTATTTTATATTGGGGAGAATCAAACTATTACATGTATTTAGTTCATGCTGTAAAACTACTGTATTATTAACTAGTGTAACTCTTTCATTTACACTTACACAACCACACTGAATTTGTAACTAGGCAGAGTAATATTTAGAGTGGTGCTCAGAGACTTCATTGCATAAATCTCATTAATGTTAATTCCTAGGCATAGTGCTGAAAATGTACCCTTAAGTATCTGGCAGACCAGCGATTCTTATAAAAACTTATAAGCCAATTTCTTTTTTTAAGTAGTGGCCTAACACAGTGCAAATGCAAAGTTATTAAATATTAATACTTTAAAAAATCAGTCTCAGGCTTTTCATCGAAAAACGAATTGTTGCCAATACATCTTCCATTGATTTAGGGATACTCTTTACCTTTTATTTCAGCTGGTTGTTAGTTTTTGTTGACCTAAGCTTATCTTTCCTGTTGATTTAACATATCTCTTGTACTTCTTTTTCTTCATTACTTTTGAAAATGTAGAGAAAAATCTTCTAAAAGTGCCATCTCTAGTTTGTTTATTCATCTTAAGCTATATTATTAATTAAGCTCTCATTGTTAATATAATTACAAAATATTTCTTTTTTATTTCCAAGTTAAACATATTTTTGAGAAATGGGCAGTGTGCCAGAACATATCCCCTTTTTGTGATTTTAGTCAAGGTGCAATTATTCATTGTACTTCAGAGCACATTAGCCCAACAGATATGTAGCAGTAAGGTGACTCAAAGCTTAGGAAAGAAAACCTGATAACTATCACAGTTACTGTATATTTGCTGGGAAAAAAAAAAAAAAGCAGATCTTACTGATTTACACTGAGAATTTCCAAGGAGGAAACCACAAGTAAATGATATACTGCAGCAAAAAGAGAGTTATAAATTCAGCTTGCAGCTGCAGGAGCATAATTGTATTGAAATTTAGAAAGTGCAGGTAGAAAAATCTTTAGAAGAGAAACAGAATCCTAAGTTTTGTTCAGACAGGTTGCATATGGTGTTACATTTTATCCTGAATGAGCTTGATCAATGCTAAATCTGATTCACCCCTAGCATATAATACCTTAATAACCATATGAATGCTCTTTGGTCACACCTAAAGTCTAGTGTGCACCATAACTTCAGTGGTACTGTGAAACAGTTTAACAGTGGTTTATCAAATGCGTGACCCCAGAGTCTCAGAGCCCACTGGTGGCCTAGACCCCAGAATGCTGCAGAAGAGGTGGTCCCACAGCAGCGGTGCCTGAGGGAGAGTGGCCACACACTGGCCCATGCTAGGGCTTCCCTCAGCATCTCACTGCTGCTGCTGCAGTGCTTCCTCGAGGGCCACCGGCTCCAGGGGAGAGCTTTAATTTGAGCAACAAGCGTGTTTTAAGAGGATGACTACTGTCTTGTCTTCAAAAATACTGGCTTTTCTTCACCTCTTCCTTAAGCCAATACAATTTCCACACTCCAGACTTTGGGGAAAGGAAGCAGTGTTCTTTGTACTGTAGGCTGTGTCTTGAGGCTGACACCCCCAACAGAAGTGACTTGACAAGCCTGTAAATAAACAAAGACTTCCTGGCGCATCTGGGTCTCCTGCCAAGACTCCCTATACAAGCATTTTGAATCTCTTTTTCAGAGAGATTCCCAAGAAGATTGGTCAGATTCTGCTAGACAAGTGTAATAATACATTTGTGCTCTTCTTCTGGTTCATTTTCTAATACAAAGTTGGTTTGCAAGTTTTCTGATGTCCTCCACTTCTCAAAATGACAAAAATATTTTTCTTCTTTTTTTTTGACATTATTTTTTTGGAATTACATCAGGTGTTACAGCAAGAGCCCCCTGCTGCACGGCTTCGCTTGACAGGAACCAGCTGAGAAGCTTTGCAGGCTCTTAATGTTGATACACAATAGGTTTTAGAGAACAGTTTTGAAGGGAGAAAGAAGTTAATGTGCTAAAATATTTCAGGAAGGAGAAACCAGAAAACTCAAATAACTGAAGGCCTGTCATTTTGCTTTCAGACTCAGGTAATGAAGAAGTAGGAAAGGATAATGTTAAAACAAGTAAAACTGTATTGTGGAAAATATGTTTTAAAACTAATCTTAATAACTGTCATGAAATGATCAGTTTTGTTAGAAAATGAATAATGTTGAAATAACAGGATTCTGAAAGGCTTCTGAAAGCCTTTATAACAGCTTCGTAAGGCATCAGGTCTTAATGCAGTAGAAGAGCACCAAGTAGATGTCATGTTTTTTGGTGATGTGAAAGATCTCAAATGTCATTGTAAATGAAGAACCATAGTTAAACTGTCATTATATCAGAAACATGAGGTATAAGAGAAATATATTCTTGGTTGTATTTGCATTTTATGAAACAGTTGCAAAAAAGATGCATAAAGAGGTAAAACATACAGGCCAGCTCAAGAAATGAGTGTAATTGATGGAAACTAAAGGAATGTTTCCAAATTGGTAAAGCATTTTTCCCTGCATGCTATTGAATGGTGTAGTAGTTTCGCTCATAGGAATAAATCTTCTATGTACAAAGAAAATTAGATTATCGTTATATTTTATTTTAGCAACACTATTAGACATAGTCACACTTATTTCTTGTTTGATGAGTTCTGCGCCTATCCGTTTACTAGCCTTTTTAATTTCTTCATGCCATTGTCAAAATACTAGCTTTATGCCGTACTGCTCATGCAATCCTCCAGCTTTCCATGGAGAACGGTTGGAAGATGCTGGCAATCTTTCACTGTGCTTTTATCCTTTCACAAACTAAACTGCCCAATTTGTGGAAACAGTATTTACCTGCCAAGGACTCTCTATTGATCCCACTCTGTGCTTGCTACCTTTGGCACAAGTGGTAATCACGCAGACTAAAATAGCACTCCTGAAGCACTTCCTTGGTCTTTATAAGCCCCAAAGTAGTACTTGCACAAAAGCAAAACCACTGCCTGTTAATCATTTTGCTCCTTAATATATTTCTCACCTGACAGGCATAAGTTTATCAAAGTTTCTCTGAACTTTCTTGGTTTCAACAAAATAGAAATTCAGTCTATCCAGATATACTATTTTCTAAATATTCTAGTTATATACTTTAAGGGACACTTTAGGTGTACCCAACTTTGATTAGTAATATTTTAGAAGACACTTAGGAAAAAAAAAATATTTATGCTAATTGAGAAGAAAAACAAGCAGAGGTGGTTTTGCTTTTTTTTCCTTGCAGAGTATTTGATGTTATTACATGCTGTACAAAAGCTACCAACCTTCCATTTTCACTGGATACTTTGAGTGAGTTATCTGCCAGAACAAAAAAAAATACTTTTGTGAAACCCCCTCATTTTTTATTTTATATATATATCATTTTTATTATTTTATATATATATGCACACAAAGTAATGTGGGATAAGTGATTGAAGAGAAAAAAAAAAATTAAATATTCTATAATCTTTAGAGTCTTATCTATACTGAGGTCTGAGATACAGTCTCATTCTACGGGCAGACTTTGACAATTCTTGATTTAAGCAGAAGGATAAACCACTTCAGAAGTACTCTGGTTATGGAATCTCTCCCTTTCTACCACCATCTCAAAGTTTGGGCCATGCTTGTGTTGTCACGGAAGTTCCCATTATCTCACCATTTCTCCTTTATATCATTAGTATTAGATATAGCAATATTTCTTATCCACTTAACATCTTTCAAATAAGGTCTACTGTTTTGCTCCCTTCCAATCCAGTCTATTGATTCCTTCCTTGTCTCACAAGGAATGCACTTAATAGTCCTAGCTGGAAAAGGCATTCTGTCCTGCTCTGTACCACAGAGTTCCTGAGAAGATATTTAGCTCCTAAAGAACAGAAAAACACTGATATGATAAATTACATACAAGGCTTTTTCCAGCCTGTATAAACTTACACTTTATGGTAAATGATATTTCATGATATATTTTTAAATATACTTTCTATACATTAATCTCTGTGAATCTCAAAGAAAACACCCATGCATTAATCTTGTCAAGATTCCAGTGTGTTTAGCTGTTCTGATTGCTAATTCAGACATGAAACTGTAATCATGGTGCTTACAATGGAACCATGTTTCTCACCAAGACATTTTAGTGGATTTTCTTGTAGTTCATGTAATTGTCCTTCTCCTTGTAGTTAACATTATGGTTCAAACAGTAAAAATGATGGGGGAGAGGGGAAGGGGGTTGGGGTGGAGAGAGACTGAACTTTGCAAGCACATGGACCCTACAGTGGAAAACTGTTTCAGTTTGAAAATGACAGACATTCTCTTAGTTATTGTCCCTAGCTGATATTTAATTAAAGTGTGTATGTAATTTAAATTAAAATGCCTACTCCATTTGAAGGTCATGTCAAATTGAGGGGTTGACAGATAGCGGACTACTGAAACATGTTTTAAAGTAATTGCTACTGGTGTGACTGATTAGAGAAGAAAAGAATTATGCAGGCTGAATCTACCATATATGTGTGTAGCGTATGAAGGCACGGACCCCGGTTGGTGATGCAACCAGAATCGTTCATTATCACAAACAGGCAGCTTATATAGTACCACTGTATCTCCTTTCCCAACCTATGCGCCCCTGCAACACCCAGCTGCCTGGTGGGCGGAATTCCCCTCCACCAGTTGGGCTGTTAGGCACTGTTTATGGCTCCTTAGGACTTGACTATGAGCCTTGCCTTGCCAGCGTTCCTGCTTCTTCTATTCCTTCTTCTGGTCTCTGCTTCTTCCACAATCCTGTTCACCCACATATGTGTGTGTGTTTGGACTCTTTTCGGGCTCCTCCTAGGTTTCAGAGGGATGTAAGTGTACCAGAGGTATATAGTGAATAGCATGACCTGTCACAAAAGAGCCTTTTTTTGTAACAAGTATCGACATGTAGGCAGTTTTCTGTCTACAACTTCTATGCAAATGCCAAGTAAATTGTCCAAGCAAGTTAAATATCAGTAGAGTGTCCAGCATAAAATCCTTGCTTTCCAGTTTTCCTGATTGCCTACTGTAAGGTCCTTGGTACATACACAAAAGCAATTATTTCAATGAAACCACAAATCCTACTCAAGTTGGTGTTTATGAAAGAAATCAGACCTGGCCTCTATGGGGAGAGTTTTCTACTGAGTAGAACAGGTCTCCCTGCCTGGTCTTATCAATTCGTAGTCTTTTCCACTCCACACAGGAAACCCAGATCACACTTCATCATGCTAAATACCATGTCAAATATTGTCAGTGCAACTAATTATGAAATGCTCTAGTCTATTAATTCCAAATTCTGTGGTTTCTGGGAGATCCTAGCTTGCTTCCAGTTTTCCTTGGACAGACTTACAGATTCTATATGTTATTCAAATGCATATTTAGTTCTGAAATATCTAGCTGGTAATGGAGAGGAAAGAAAAAGATGGGAAAGAAATTAAAATGAACCTTGCAGCTAGCTGCTTAAAATTATCAGAGCAAGTGAAAACTCAGCCAGTAGCTGGTGTCCCAGATGCTGTTGCTCATCAAGGCTCCAGGCCAATGAAGAGGGAGCATTACGGAATTTGGTTAATAAAGTTATATTTGATCTATTAAAAAAACCCTGTAATAAACCTTTGCAAAACTCTTTGTTATTAGTTCATTTGAAGTTCGGTCCATATGTGATAGCTTCCAAAAGTAATTCAGAAGCAGCTCCACTAAACAATCATCACTAAACAATGTGTTCAAATGCTTGCACACAAAGGGGCAGATCTGGGCCAAATTTTAAGTTATATGCATTCAGAAATACCTAACTCCCCAATATTTTTGCTAGGTTTACTTCGGCTCCACAGATGCTAAAAGGCACATGCAATTCAATCAAACAAGTGTCTGACACAGTTTTCAATTTGAGCTGAAAAAAATCTTTTATTTTTGGCAGTTTCTTTGAAGTCATGAATTGGCCAAAGTGCAGTTGAAAAGGTTTGCAAGCCTTAGGACGCCTCTCATTGAACTTGATAACAGATATAGAAAAGAAAATCAGACTAAATTCTCTTTTCATTGAGGTTTCCTTGGAAACATTTCCTCAGTACTTCAGCACAGTACATTTTAGAGTTCTGCAGAGGAAGAGGGATTTTTCAGTCTTCCTCTAGAATTTCAGGTTTTCATTGCAGCAGCAGTGAAATTGCTGGAGTAGACTAGAAGAAGAAAAGAGACTGAGGCCTGATTAGGCAGGTTGGAAAGAAGATAATTGTTGAATCCTGGAGGTTCACTGTTGTCCAGAGGCCCAGTGAAAATGAGAAAGACATTATTGCTCTGATTATCTGAATGTAATTTGTGACATTTTTATTTTGGCAAAAATAAAGAGGAATGTTGATTCCAGGGATGTAGGGGAAAGGTCTACATATCTAATATTTCTGAGGTGTTTTTTCTAAGCAGAGGCAGACGGAATGAGGTTTTCCAAAGGCCTTTTTGTACGCTAGGTGATGTCCTGGACATAGTTGTCTGAAAACAAATTGCTCTTTGCACTTCTGCTTTCAGCAGGAACAAAGATTTTAATATGTGTGTTCTATGACACTGCTGGTTCTCCATCTGTTAAAGGAGCTGGCAGTGGCAGCTAACACAGCTCTTAGTTCATCACTGGATAATGAGGTAATGCTTAACAAATCACAAAGTTGCCAGTTCCCTCAATATGCAGGTTGTGTGTTGTGCCAGGTGGAGAATTATTGATGTAGTTGCCTCATCCCAAAGTTTGTGTTATGCTTCATTCACATGGAGTCACTAAGGAGTTTGTAGCCCATGTAGTACTGAACCAGGTACCAAAAATGTGGAGTTTGTGCAGCATCCTATATACCACGGTTGCACTCTGAATAATGAATGAAACAATGGCACTGCATTGCAGTGTTTATTATGGTTTTGGGTACTACTAAATATACTTCATCTGCACTTAAAAATAACATTTTCTCTATCAACCCCAATAGTTAGCCTACAATATGAAAAGTAGGTTGGATGCCTCTTTGCTTATTGTTGCTCTCCGTGTAACAGCCAGTGCAATTAACAAAAAGCAGTGGGTGACAGTAATAGGCGACTCTTCTGAAAGGTACGGAGGCACGCATTTGCCAACCTGATGCACTCTCTAGAGAGGTGTGCTGCTTGCCATGGGCTCATATCAGGGATGTCATTGAGAGACCACCAAGCCTCATACAGTCCACTGACTTTTGTCTGCTGCTGTGTTTTCACGTGGGTACCGGTGATACCACCAGGAGCGGTCTGAGGAGAATCAAGAAGGACTACAGAGCCCTGAGAGTGGCAGTAAAGGACTTTGGAGAGCAGGCAGTTTTTTCATCATTTCTCCCAGTCAAAGGGAAAGGGTTTGAAAGGGCCAGTCGAATCTGTTGAGTCTACAAACAGTTACAGGACTGGTGCCACAACCAAGGGTTCAACTACTTAGATCATGTGATTCGCTTTGAGAAACAAGGACTGCTGGGAGCTGATGGGGTCCATTTGTCAGAGAATGAGAAGAGCATCTTCAGTCATAAGCTTACCAAGCTCATGAAGAGGGCTTTAAACTTAAGTTGCCCAGGGAGGGGAACCTCATTGCATCCCACTCCCACCAGTTTGATGCCTGCCAGCATGATGCTAAGAGCCTGGAGAAGGATCGCAGGTCAGCAGGAGAGCACCTGGAGTGCAGCACAAAGGAGCTGCAGACACTCCATCCAGTAAATCAGCTTCGTCAGGGACCCAACTTAAATGCCTCTGCACAAACGCCTGTAGAATGGGGAATTAACAGGAGGAGTGAGAAATGTGTGTGTGCCTGCAGGACTATGATCTTATTGGCATGACAGAAACATGATGGAGTGGCTGCTATCACTGGAGTGTTGGAATGGAAGAATACAGTGTCTTTAGGAAGGGAGGAGACAAGGATGGAGTGTCACCTATGTTAGTGACCAGCTGGAGTGCAAGGAGCCTGGGGTTGGATGAGGAGCTTATGGGTCAGGATTAAAGGGAGGGCAGGGACAAGTGACATTACAGTGTGGGTCTGTTTCAGGCCACCCAACCAGGAAAACTGAGTGAATGAGGCCCTATACAGACACAGGCCCTGGTCCTCATAGAGGTCTTCACCCACCCTGATTTCTGTTGGAGGGGCAGCAAAGCAAATGTAAGCAATCCAGAAGATTGCATTGATGACAAATTCCTTCTCCAAGTCATAGAAGAATCAATAAGGAGAGCTGCTGTGCTGGACCTTTTTTTCACAAACAAGGAGGGGTTGGTGAGAATGTGAAGCTCAAGGACAGCCTTGGCTGCAGTCACCATGAAATGATGGAGTTTGAGATCCTCAGGACAGCAAGGAGGGCACACAGCAAGCTCACTACCATGGACTTCAGGAGAGCAGACTTTAGCTTCTGCTTGGCAGAGTACAATGGAATAAAGCTCTGGAGGAAAGAGGAGCCCAGGAAAGCCATTTAATCTTCAAGGATCACCTCCTCCAAGCTCAAGGACAATGCATCCCAACAAAGAGGAAGTCAGGCAAAAATGTGAGGAGGCCTGCATGGAGCAAACTCTAACACAAAAAGGAAGCCTACAGAGGGTGGAAGCAAGTACAGGTAGCCTGGGAGGAATACAGAGAAATTGTCTGGGCAACCAGGGATCAGGATTGAAAGCTAAAGCCCTGATAGAGTTAAATCTGGCCAGGGATGTCAAGGGCAACAAGAAAAGCTTCTACAAGTATGTCCATGATAAAGGGAAGAGCAGGAAAAATGTGAGCTCTCTCCGGAAGGAAACATCAGACCTATTTACCTGGTACATTGTCAAGGCTGAGGTACTCCATGACTTTTTGTCTCGGTCTTCCCGAGAAAGTGCTCTAGCCACACCGCTCAAGGAACAGAAGGCAAAGGCAGGGACTGGGAGAATGAGGTATCACCCACTGTAATAGAAGAAGACACAGTTCAAAACCATTTGAGGAACCTGAAGGTGCACAAGTCCGTGGGACCTGATGAGATACTTCTGTGAGTCCTGAAGGAACTGGCGGATGAAGTTGCTAAGCCACGTACCCATGACATTTGAGAAGTCATGGCAGTCTGGTAAAGTTACCACCAACTGGAAGAGGGAAAACTAAAAGATGTTATTTCAGGTTCCTTCCAAACTAACCCATTTTATGATTCTGTGATTCAATAGCACTCCCCCCTTCCCCATTACATTATCCTGATTTTGCAGAGATTTTTTTTCTAAGGACACATAAGTGAATAATCTTATAACAAAAATTGAGGGTTTTGCTGCTGTTGTGTGATGATGCTCTCTCTAAAACTAAATTGTTTGATCAGTGACTAACACAACTGTAGACCTGTAGCAAAGTTTTGTTAAATAATTCTGAGAACAAAAATGAACATAAGGTGGTTCATTTATCCTTGAACTGTGCTTCAGTAATAAGTTAAGAACTAAAATCTAATGAAGATTGTAGAATCTGACTAAGTTTGTTGTGGAGCAATATAAAATTCATATGGAGTGGCTTTTGGATTACAGAATTACACTTTGCAGGTTTTTTTAATGTCCTTAAGTGCATCTTACAATGGCAAATTCAATTTAATAGACACCTGGTAAAATTAGTTTATTTGAATGCATAAACTGAATTTGTGCACTTTTATGGGCAGAAGCAACTATTACAATTAAAACAGTATAGGTTTTGCATGTGCAATTAGCCATTGATTTCACATGCACTTTCTTTTCACAATGTATTTGGGAATCAACAGATTAGATCCTTTTGTATGAGGTAAATTGAGCATGCAAATATTATTTCTTTTACAATGCAATAACAAACAAATAGCTCATTTACTTGCATAATGTTAATTGGTTATGTTAAGCAAATTCATGAATGCACATTTTATCTTTGCTGCATATTCCTCTAATTCTTTATAGTACTGTAAAAATGTATAGTACATACTCCTAGACAAAGGATCTTACCACCCTGTCTTACAATACAACAATAAATAATATTGGGCCAGGTTTTAAAAATAGCTTCATAACACTGCAGCTCCAAGTCAGGGATCTCGTACAGAGAGACAGGTTTTTTTCAAAAGCACTCAGGACCCAGCAGTTTCCACTGAGAACACTGAGAGCTGATGAGTAGTGAGCATTTTTGAAACTCTAGGCTCTTGTACATACCAATTGAACTTAAGCTGCATTTAGCAAGAAAATGCTATGTTGTCGTCTTTGCAAAACCTCTCCTTCTTAGAGATACAGTACACCAAGTATTACAGCTGCAAAATAACCCAATTCTTTTCTGTTGGAAGAAGTAACTGACTAGTATAAAGGATGGGGTAAGAGGAGGTGAAATAACTGTAGTATACCTAGCACAGAAAATGTAAGTAAATTAATTATTTCACTCGAAGCTGATTCCCATCCTGTTCTGCTTTTGCAGATGTATGCCAGATCTGTTCTTAATGAAGTTTTGATTGTGCAAATGTCCTTCATTCTAAGTATTTCCATTGCTTTTTTTACAGACATACATAATTTAGCTCAGTGCGTGTACATCTACTTTTCAAAACCTTGCAACAATGCGGTAGGTAGTGAAGTTCACATAAATCTTACATTAGAAAACAGGGTCAGAAAAACTTGAGAATGCTTGTATGCATTTGAAAATAAAAGAATAATCACCACGGAATCCCAGTAATTTCCAACATCAGTCAGTCAATGTGTTTCAGCTCTGAACAAGAACTGTATTCTGCAGTAAAAGAAATTAGTCTATTTACAGTCAGGGTTGGCAGCCATCATGGTTGGAGACATTTTTTTGGCTAATAAAAGATGAGGAAAGCCTTAAGGAAGCATAGTGAGTCCAGCTCTCATGATCCAGTGATGTGAAATTTTGTTATGTGTGCTCGAAATTCTGGCTTAAAATGACTCTTCCATTTTATTCTGAAAAATGAAGGAAATGCTCAGTCACATTAGAGTTTGGCAAGGACTGAGCTTGAAAATTGGCATTTGTTGATTTTGTTTTTGAATAAGGCATCAAACTTCTGCTTTTTAAGACTGAAACACAATAATGTGAGGAGCCTTTCTCACAGTTGTTGTTTGTCCCGTATCTTTGCTGATTTTAGCCTGACATCAAATTCATTAAGAAAGCACTGAAAAAATCCTAAAGAAAAGGAAGAAATATCCCAATTTACTGGAGGTGACAGCAATTCTATTTATGTGAAATAAGAAATAGTTTATAAAGAGTTTGAGTTAAAAGGGATATAATTCTGTCCTCACCCTGTAAGTTGCAAAAACTTTATTTTCAAAACCACAGTTGAGATCATTTTACTTCACCCTCTTGCACTCTGCTCATTTCTGTTAATGTTATTCAGTACAATTTATTTGCTATTGAAAGAATAGTATTGAATTTGAATTGAATCAAGCTCCAAAGAAACTGCACTTTCCTTTTGTGAAGGATTGCAACATACTCTGTTCAAAAACGCAATTTCTTTTCAAGAAACTACAAGATGAGTAATTTGTAAAGATTAATTGCTCACAGTTTAGCCATGAACTAATTCAAAAGGACGGCAAACAATGGGTATTTTATTTTAAATTAGTTCATATTTTAGTGTTCTACCTGCAGATGGTCAGTTATGTGCTATATAAACAGAAACAATCAGAGAAGCAAAATGAACAGTGTTCAGAATGCTTCTGTGTGGCAGAAGTTTCAATTGCTAGAGTAAAAACAGCAATGGCAAAAACATTTTAACAATACTACTAAGAATATTTTAATAAAATTCATGAATACCATATTTTGTTCCCACGTGACCAAAAGACCAAAGGAAAAACAATAATCAAATCAAATAGATAGTAAACAGCCTGTAATTTGGAAAATGATATATTCGGCCCACTTAACATATCCGAGCAATCAGTTCACGCAGTACATTTGAGAGAACAAGAATTAATTTGGCAATTAACCAACAAAAATTTTAAAAATTAAGATTATTATTTACATGTGACATATTTGCTAAGGGAAATTTTACCTCCTTGTGGAAAAAGCAAGTGTTTTGTAGTTTTCTTTGTATCTAAATGAACCTGCAGTTCTAGCTAAACTTACCTTGACTGTAGCACTACTTTTGAAGCAAATAATTTTTTTTCTTGACAGAAAGAATCCCTAAAACATTAACTTCACACCTGCAAAACACAATGTATGTTTTCTTTTTTACTTTATTAAATGGGGATGAAGAAGAAAATCAAACAGCTCAGTTTGAATACTGTATTGCAGTTTCTCTAAGTTATATAGAAATTATTCCACCCGCCCCTCATCTTCAGACTGAGAAGCACTGAAGGTACTCTTTGATTATTATTATTAAAAGTTATGTTGTTTAAGAGCTATACAATTAGGTCTAAAGTATTCATTGTAGATCTTGCCAGGCATTACCCCAGCTACAGTGTTAACTTCTGTGGAGGAAGTTTATTTATTAACAAACTACTGCAGAGCTGCTATCTGTCATTTAGTTTGAAAAATTCAGTAAACTAAAAGAGATGAGAAGCAATTTGTAATCTCTACTGATTTTCCTGTATAGAAAGGTGGATTTTGTGTGTCATGAAGCAAATATTCTGACATGGTTCTAATCCTAAGTACTCTGTTTTATAGGAAGCTCAAGGTAACGGAGCACGCTTCTTCTTTTCTCCCTCTCTGTTGAAGATGTCCTTCACAGAAATGCAAGGACTTTTAAAGTGATTTCCAGGCTTTCAATCCTCCTCTATCAGCTGCTTAGTGCCTCAAGCTAATCTAACTATGATATATGGTAAATATTTTCCCTTGCAGGAAAAGTGCTTAGAGCTATTTCTGTGCATTGATTGAGCACATTAGGCTAATATTTATCCATTTGAAACCTGGAGATTTAGCAGTACATCACTTAATAGATATGCGCCGATTATAAGAAGTAATTATACATAAGAATATCAAAGAATATTAAGTCCCTTGTGGAGGAACCATCATAAATGGTTTAATGGTGATTAAATCTGGGGAAACTAGAGTAGTTTGGAGCACTGCTTATTAATTTTAGAAGGTGCTTGGCTCTCTGAGCATTACAAATAAATAGGAGTACTAACATTTATGGATTTAATGATATTTCGAGCTGCAGGAATGTGGCCTCCAGGTTTCTTGCTGCAGTTGGGTGCATTTCTTTGTTGAGGAGGCTGCTCTCCGAGCATTAAATTCACATTGTTTCAAAATTGTATCAATATGGCATAAGTTCTTACAGACCCTTTCTTATCTTGCCATCTTCTCTGACTTCTCAAGACCCCTTCTTCCTCTCCTTCTTCTCACTCTCTTCCTTCAAAACAATACCACTACCTTTTGCCTTCACTGTGCACTGTTTTCTCTTGCTTGTTCAAGACAAGGACCTAGTACAGGACTAACTTATGAGAGCCATACTCTTCCAATTTCCTCTCACCAAATTAGGAAAATAAAAGAAAGGAGAAATGCAGCCTTCCCAGGGATGATCAGCCAAGCCAGTGTTACATGTCTGAATAGTCTTTATCAAATGGGCATACATTTATTGCAGATTATAGCTTTGAAATAGCCTTTTCTTAAGACTAAAGGGGGAAATTGTGTTGTTCTCTATGGAATAAAAAATTCCTCTTGCTATTGTGAGATTGGCTCAACTGGGGATGACAGGCAATGCCTTCAAGTTTGCTGTTATATATTTAAAAAAATATTTCATTTTCGAACTCAGCTTTAGTTACTGCCATGGCATTGTATTGTGAAACCACATAACAAAACCATAAAGTATTTGTTTGTTGATATATAGTTCAGTTTTTGTGGTAGCATGGAGTTAGTGTGATTTCACTGGAGCCGCTGTTTTAACTATAAATGCTGTTGGGAAAATGAAGGCATAGATTAATCCCATTGACTTTTGAGGTCTGCTTGCACACTGGCCTTAGAATCTGACCTATTTTCTCTGTATGTGCTATTTGGCCAAATGACCCCTTGTCTAATTTCATAGAGTTACCTCACAGATAAAATTGGCACACGTGCAATAAATATACGCCTATTTAATTCCCTTATGGAATGGAGGACATATGTTATTTATTTTGTATGGTGATGTCAGACAATAACTTAATTTTTTTGCAATTTTATCTTGTTATCCTTAGATGTAGATGGAATGCTAACTTGCAATTACAGTCTTTGGATAGTGTATGATAGAGTGATCTATACTCCCACAATTGATTTTAATACTCTTTAGAGTCTAGACACTTCATGTTATTGTTTAAAGTGCAGCTCAGCTTTCCAAAGTGACTCTGAAAATGCTGTAGTATGATTCGGTGCTTATTCTCTGGCAGAAACTGCAAAATGCAGTTTATGCATTTAAAATTTGGTTTTGGTTGCTATCAGGTTTTTAGGTAACTGAAAGTCACTTTTATGTTGAAGCATGAGTTGTTGCCTGCTATCTGCCACCGAGTCCTCAGGATGATAAAGAATGTACCACCATCTCCTATCTACCACCATCTGCCACTGTCTTAGAGGCAGGGACGCTGAGTCCACTGATGTGAGGTGTGATTTGCTGTCACTGGTACAGCTCATGTGAGACAAAGATTAGAGACCTGCCTTTGCTCTGGTCCCTTAGACCAGCTTGAAGGGCTGCAGTGTTGAAAAGGGCTCCCCTTTCTACCAAGAGGGAATTCTGTAGTGACAATGTGGTTGAAGATCGACAAAGTTTAATTCTGAGTACTCCTCTGCACCCCTGGTATAGAAGGATGTATGGGAACTGGGAAGGGAACTTAGGGAAGAAAATGCTGTAGGGAGTCTGGGAAGGTCTGTCATTTATAGGTTCCCATAATTTAAAGTGTAAATCTAAATTGATTTTTTGCATAAATTAACCTCAGGATTTTTCATTAATGCTACAAGTTATTGTAATTCAGGTGTGCATTCCAGCTTATAGAGTAGCCAAGAATGAAGATATTTCAAAAGATTATATCAAACTTTCCCTCAGTTTTGTCTGACCTTCTCTCTTGAATGCCTTCACTTTCTCACTCCCCTGTTGTGGAACAGGGAGTGTCACAAGAGGTACCTTTGCTTGGACAAAGAAGATCACAGAATCACAGAATCACAGAATTGTGGTGGTTGGAAGGGACCTCAGAGATCATCGAGTCCAACCACAAAAA
>JAOQGH010000023.1:48553933-48584263 GCA_025769975.1 Gallinago jamesoni
AGAGCGATAAGGTCGCCCCTCAGTCTCCTCTTCCCCAGACTGAACAACCCCAGCTCCCTCAGCCTCTCCTCGTAAGATGAGAAATAACCTTGGCTTAATACATGAGATTTCTCACCTGTAGCTTTCTTCTTTATTTACTACAAATGGATTTGTGAAGACAAGGGCAATGATTGTGCAGATCTCTGTTTTATCTCATGGATTAAAAAATGTGCCAGAATATGTTGACTAAACGTAAGAGAAACTAGAAGTATACCCTGTGATATACTTGCAGTTTTCCCCTGAAATAATTAATGGTAGGCTTAGAAATCATCTATAAAGCCTGAAAGCTCTATCACAGGGCGCAGAGCCATTATAGTGGTGTGGACATAAAGTTCAGCTGCTGTGGAACGTCAGGCTCTCCAAGAGCCACCATTCACCATTGCTTCAGGAAAGAATTAAAAACAGACTGATCATGGTATAGCTATTTGCATTTCAGAAAAGATACAGTGTTGCGTGTTCCTGAGCTCCAACATCCTTTGGACAAAGTCTCTAACCTTTCTTAGTCCAGTTTGTCCCTGACTTGATCTAATATCATAGAATCATAGAATACCAGGTTAGAAGGGATCTCAAGGGTCATCTGGTTCAACCTTTCTTGTCAAAACCATGGTCTAGACAAGATGGCCCAACACCCCATTCAGCTGAATCTTAAAAGTGTCCAATGTTGGGGGTTCCTCCACTTCCCTGGGGACATTATTCCAGTGGCTGATGGCTCTAACTGTGAAAAATGTTCCTTTTGTGTCCAATTGGAATCTCCCCAGGCGTAACTTCTACCCATCACCCCTCATCTTTTACAAGTGATTTCTTGTGAATAGGCAGTCTCCATCTTCTTTGTAGCCACCTCTTAAATATCCTAGGGCACTGAGTCCCAAGTTGACTGTACTGAGAGAAAAAGGAATAGAAACAGTCCCAAGTACCGATTTTCAGAGAGTAATACACAGTTAAAGACCGTTTCTCACAGTTACGGGCTATTTTAATTACAGATAGATTAGGAATTTAGAAAATAAGGCAACCAATGTCCTAAACCATCTCCTAAATCAAAACTGCCTAAATAACTTTTAGAAGTCAATAAACAACAAATTAATAAAAATAAACAAAAAAAATCTGTGGGCACAATCAGTAGATGAGCAATTTTATGTAGAAAATAGTGTCTCTCAGAGAATCAAGTATATATTTATGAGATATATGCATATTTATAATCAAAGCTGTTCAGTGTTTATATCATAAATATCACATAAAATCATATGATACTGCAAAATTCTCAGCACAAGAATACAATACATTGCTGCATATGAAAATATGTACAATTATTTATGTTGACTGTTTCTCTTGCAGAAATACTGGAACCATGCTTCTGCATATTTGTGATTGGGAGAGGAGTGGAGGGTCTGTTATTTTTCCTACAAATACAATCCATGTTTTTGAGTTTAGCTCGTCATTTCCTAAAGAAAGCTCTGTGATAGGTTTTCATTAGAGAAGTTTTGATAGACACCAAATTTTCTTCACCTCTTTAGCACAAGATTTCCACCAAACTGTTAACTGAAAATATTGTCTTTTTTCTACCTGCAAGTTCAAATCTACCTTTTTCAAATTATAACTTAGGTACCTCTCTGCTACACTTCATCGTTCCTCAGCAACAGGGTTTCTGTCTTACCTGCCTGGTAGTAGCAACTCTCAAGTGTCAAGTTTTCTAAAACACTGTGCATTACAATAAGCTGTGCTGTGTATTTCTGATATACAGCAGAATACCTGTATCAGTTATAAATGTGCAGAAGTGTAGTTTTTGGCAGTAGAGACAGCCATGATACTTGGGTGCAGATATGAAATTTCATAATCATTTGCTTATGTAGCATGAGGACTGGTTCAGGTTATTTCTGATTCCCTGTGATATCTTTAAAAGCACATAATTTATTGCAATCTGCTGGTAAGATGGGGACTGGTTTTTTAGTTGCCTTGACTCATAGCCATGCTTAATTACGTAATTTTACATTTTTTACACATCTTCATGTTTACTGTTATTTAACGAATGTTATTTTGAAGGATTTCTTCAGTTTCCCAATATTTGTGAAATATACTGACCACACTCAGAAGAAAAAAACTTTTTCTCATCCTTGATTTACCCTAGATTAAATTCACTGCTTTTTCTGCATTAGTCACTGAAGAAATAGAAATATAATTATTCTGAGGGACTTTCAACAATGATTGTTCACTTCAGTCTGCAAATCCTAAGCCAGAGTTATAGGAAAAGTCAATATTTTGCTCAACCCTGCAGTCTGAAGATTTATAAAGTAGAAACACTATTCACCAGGAGTAAAATGCAAATGTGTCTGAACCTAAAGTTTTAATTACTCTTGTCATCTCCCAGGAAGAAAGCTGTCACCAGCCAGAGACTTAAAAATGATACAATCTGACACTGACAGGTAGTGATGCTATTGTAAGAGACTGTAAACAATTTTCCAGCCTTTATAATACTGATTTAGCAATCGAGAAGAAAAGTTTAATCTTTAATATTTAAACAATTTGATAAATATTTAAAGCATAGAATATTTTATTTTTCTGCGTTATTTCTGTGTTACTTTTCAAATAGTGTTAAATCAGGATGGACGCTTCTTAGAGTAGCTCATCTCTTGCAGCTGTGTAGCTGGTGTCAGAAATGATATTACTTTTCAGGTAGATGGATGCCATCAGAGGGTGACTCAGAAATCCCTGCAGTAGTTACCTTTGTTTTCAAATACCTTCCTCAATTTGTTCTTGTTATGAATGATGTTTTAGATTTTGCAACTTTCATTTTATAGAAATTGGGGTCTGTTTTCTTTTAATGAGTGCAGCCAATTCCTGCAGTCATTAGTGACAGAAAATACAGGAACACACATACAATTGTCCTATTAAAGTTTGATCACATCCCTGCAGTATTATGGCTTCATTAGTCGTAACTCTACAGTCAGCGATTCAGTGAAAACTAGAGCTAAACAGGGGGCTTAGTCCATTGATCTATATGAAAATACATGTCCATTCGAACCAATTTGTTTGGCTTTTCTCTCAAGCTTAACTGAAGCTGTGGTGTCTCCTATACACCTTTATATAGCATGCTGTCCTGTTTGTAATCTGACAACAGGTGGGATAGCTAGGGAAAATGCTCTGCTTTCTGAGAGACCGTTTCTGTATCCATCACAGTTTTAGTGAAAATACAGTTTTCCTTTTCAGCCAACCCCCAGATTGTCTTCTCTCCTTTCCTGGTGAGGCAGCAGCAGAGAAGACAACTATTCTTGAAAAGCAGGCACCAGAAGCAGAGTACACTACTGTTTCTAAGCAGACTAAGCAGTAAATTCTGTTTCTAAGCAGAAACTACTCTGTAGAGAAAAGTAGAATTCATTTTTGGATAGCTGGAAGACTAGGTTTCAGGCCTAGGGTTTTGTTTCCTCATTGCTGACGGCAGTGGAACCATCTTGGTTTCCTTGCTTTTTTCCTTACACATACCCTGTGACTCTTTTATGAGATCTAAAATTTGGGGATATCAAGATCCTTTCGTGCATTACCAGTTAAGTATTCTTATTTCTTAAAGTCTCTTCCAATTAGCCTAGCTTTTCTGTCTACCCTTGGTAATGACTGCTATAGTAGTTTTTTCCCCCTGCCGTATAATGGCAATTTTGCTCCATGTTTAGGGGACCTTGGAGTCTGCATATGACCAAAGTAGGAGTCTTCATTAGGTTCTGCATTCAGAGCAATTGCTAAGAAAAATAAGTCTCCCACTGGAGGGTACCAAATACGAGATAAAAAACTTAAAATTGCCTTCATGCAAAAGTTTACTTTAATGAATCTGTCTAATTGGGTTTGAAAACAGAACAAATCAGCCAGGCGGTTGTTTCAGAGTCTGTGTTACTATACGTTTAGGGATCAGTGAATGATTCTCATTCCCAGAGTGTTCCGATTTCCAGTGAAGAGCTTTATGTTGTATGATTGCTTCTAACTCCCTTGTTAACCATCCGAATGCAGATACTAGGTACGTGATGGATGACCCCTCTGCTCGGAAAAAGAGTACGTTTTTCGCTATTAGTTATAAAAGACTGACGTGTTTTGGGGGAATAAAGTCCATTATATTCTGTATATTTGCAGCTTAGATTGCTAAGAAAAGTAGTTTTATGACAAAAAATACAGCTTTACCTAATGATTTGTTAGGTTTTCAGTAAGTTCAGTCAGCAACTTAGTTAAATTAAATTCCAAGGGGGAGAAAAAGGTAGCAGAATTTTAGTGTCTTATCTTCTTGTAGATTTCAAATGATGGGGGTTTCTAGAACACCACAGTTGTAAATTATTGTAAATTATGAAATATTTTTGCTATACTGCAAATCTTAAAGGGAATCCCTAGTGTAATA
Source organism: Gallinago jamesoni (assembly GCA_025769975.1). Classification (NCBI taxonomy): domain Eukaryota; kingdom Metazoa; phylum Chordata; class Aves; order Charadriiformes; family Scolopacidae; genus Gallinago; species Gallinago jamesoni. Next base: position 48,558,342 of record JAOQGH010000023.1, read on the forward strand.
AAATGCAAAGAGAAGTAATCTAATAATTTGCATACAAGTAATAATTCATATTATAGTAGTTTTTTCAATATTTTGAAAGTCTAAAGACTGTTAATTGATCTCTGCTTTTTTCTTGCTCTTTGTTTCCCAGTCACATGCTTCCCAGGTTATCACATCTTGGCTGAGTCCGTTTTGTCAGCTAGCTCTGTCTCTGTTAGAATCACATATTGGCTTCAGTGTATTGTATTAAGTTTTCATGTTTATGAAACAGGCTCATAAAGTTAGCTATGATCTAACAGATCTTGTGTTGAACTAATTTAGATGTAACTTTCAACAAAAACTGGAAAAGTTTCATGTATCAAAATTTTTAGCATTTTACTCTGATCAAAAGTTTTACCGTTACCTTATGTGGGGAGAGGGAGCAAAATTAGTGAAAAAATACTCTTGCAATAAGCAGAAAGAGCTATGTCCCATTTTTTATTCTTTCTTGGTAGATAATGGTTGCCGGTGAAGCATAAAACATATTTGTTGTGTTTTCAGCGTAGGAAATTTGCTGAATAGCTGAGATTTGTTTTCCATTGCTCTGTAGATGTATTTCTAGTACCTGGTTGACCTGTGGTTGACTTTTAATGCTGATATTAGCCTAAATGTATCTTTGCCTGAGTTTATTCTTGAAAATGATTTGCAGGTCTTTTGGCTTTAGGCTTGATCCTGTTTATAGTGCGTTGCTAAAGTTTTAAAATTCATCCAAGCAGCCTAAAAAGCCCTAAATTAAACAGTCAAAAAGCTTCTAATAGTAAAAGCAGACTGTTTTTTAAACATTTTTAACACACCTGGAGAATATTGCACGACAATTTTCTGTGTGCAGCTCCCTTTACCGAGTTGTAATTCCTTATCTGATTTTATAAAGGAGGGAAATGTATAATGTGAGTGGTCTATCTTTTTTGTTTAATAAGCATCCTACAGCATTTTGTCTACAAAGGAAAAGCAAACCTTTTTAAGAGAGTCTGCTTCAAATAGGACAATTCTGAACTAGTTTCAAAGACTCATAGCAGGCAAAGGCCTGATCCAGAGCCCACTGATTTCCCTGGGCTTTGAACTGACTCAGGAGACTGTGATGAATAGTCAAAGTCACTTCTGTGGAGAAGAGGAGAGGTGCAGTTCTGTATTGATGCAACTTTTAGCAAATATGGTCACTAGCAAGAAAGCCCCTAGCTGATGCCATCTACTGCTGCAATGTAAATTCACGTCCACGTTTTCTGCCTGTTAACTGTGTTGTTAAATCTGCAGGTAGTGTCATGACTCTTGCTTCATTGCTAGTCAGAACCCAGTTGTGTATGACTGATAAAAAGGAATAAAATAAGATATAAGAATTTCTTTTAGTAGTGCAAAAAGGAAAAAGTATCCAAATATAGTCCACATTTGTGTATGAAAAGAAGACTGAATCACAAGGGAATTAAAAAAATGCATGCCATATCAAGCCATTTCGATGGGGACACTGTCAAGCTGTTCATATTCCAAACCTATATTTGTCATTTTACTTCCTCTTAAACCACTAACAGGATGATATGATGTTTTCATTAAGTGATACGTGACAGAGTAGGAGTATAAATTATGTAATGTACAGAGTCAGAATGGGGCATGATACCTGTTTCGGAATGTTGTGAAAGTCGGTAGATGTGTTGTTAAAAATGATAATGTGCCTATTTAGAATACTGTAAACCTGATACTCAGCAAATGTGGTATTTTTCAAAAAGAAAATACAACAAATTCCAAAAATGAAGTGTATGTATTTAGTGATCTGGATTACATTAATTAATTGTGAATCACTGTCTGAGTGTTGCTCAGATTTGAACCCCAGCATTCCTATCATTTAACACAGCTCAAAATTCATTGCATTCAAAGTTGAAGTATTAGGAAACAGCTATTTACGTTAGTTTTAATGTTTTAGGTTTTCAGATTATCCACTGATTTTTTTTTTTTTAGTTGAGGAAGCTAAAGACATCTAATAAATCATACTAAAGTACTTAATGTTTCTCTGCTTTGATATCTGAATTAGTGAATATATATTTTTAAATTCATTTCCGTGTGCTAAGTCCTAAAGTGTACATTGACTCTCCAGGTTTACTGGGAACTATGACTCGTTGAAGGTCTCCTGGTGTTTAGTCCATTTCCCTCCCCTGCAGCTTGTTTCAACATGAGTTACAGTCAAAGCACATATTTCTCTGGATTTGTCTGACAATAAGAGAGTTGAACTGTTCTGAACTCTACTAAAATCAGTAGAAATATTCTGGAATTTAGATGGTGCTCATAATATTCGTTACACTATTTAAGGAAAAAAAACCAACCAAACAAACAAACAAAAAAAGCCTTATAAACAAAATGTTACAGTTTTGCTATTTAGTCCCCTTGATTTGATGCCAGTCTTATTTTTCCATTTGCAAGAGCATCAAGATTTTTCCCCCACAGCTTGTGTTGTTTCTCTGTTTTCCAAAGCTGATAAGATTTCCTGTTTATGAATAACACATGGCAATATAAATTTTTTTTGCAGGTTTTTTTTTCCTATCAGGAAACAAGTATTGTCTTTTAAACATGCCTTCTAATACTTATCCCAGCTAGTTCTGCAAATCATAGTAATCCAGTTTATTGTAAACCTAAACATTATAAAAGGCTATGACTTCTCTTTCCAATGAGCAATGACTTCTCTTCCCCAATATGGAGTTGTCTCAGAGAGAAAACGTGTCTCATCTTTGCATTCAAGTATGATGACTTGTGTTTGCCATTGGAATACTCACTGGTGCATTCTGCAGCACATGCACAGTATTAATCACGATATTATCTTATCTTGATCAGAGAGGGGCATTCCTTTCTTTGGCAGGTTTCAGAAGTGCCAGTTGTTGACACTACCTAAGCACGCCAGGAGTCTGACTACATCAGCACTTTGAGAAACTGGAGTAGTTTCATGGTAGGTTCATAGAGGTCTATCTGTTTATTAAAGAGTGTTGGTATTTCCTATAAGTTGAAAATGGAAGACTGAGGGAAATCTATATTCTGTTGTTTCCTGGGCCTCTGTAGGCAATCACAAGTTTTAGTCATTAGAATGAAACAGCAAATAGAGGGCTACTTTCCATCTGCCTTGGACAGCAGTGCAGTTAGTCCCTTGCTTAGCAGGTTGACGTTAACTGGTGGCAAATGGTTTGCATCATCTTCCCAGGCATATGAGCATAAAAGCATTAATACATCCCTGTGATCTCATTCCTCCCTCTTCTAACCCACAAGAGGTAGCCTGTGTTTTGCAGAACAAAAGGGAAGAGAGTAAAGAGGAGACAAAATGAGGCAGAGCAAATTTAGGAGTGTGGTGCATACCGCCATAGACAGCATGTGTGAAAAGTCTAAAACCAATTAAAACAGTTCATCCTACACTTTAATTCTATTCATCTTGGAAGTCACTAACTGTTTTACCATGAAATGCAGTAATGACATCTTACTTGTACATATAACTATTCTTTGGTGATACAGTTAATATAACTGTGGAATTTTCTTACATAGGACCACCTACACAGAATTTCTTTCTGTATCCCTCTGAATTTAAGCCTATCTTTAACGGCATAAAAAGCAAGCCAAAAGCCAAAGCTACTATATAAATCTTTCAATTTGCATTCATCGGGTATAAAAGCAGCTTGATATTTTTTTTTGTTTTAGAATAACTTATTTAAAAGTGGAAGTGTGTATATGCAGATTTAATTTGAAGACATAATGAATGTTGATTGTCATATTGAGACATAAATAAATCCCTATAATAATACTCCCTTAGACTTACTCATAGATTACTGAGTATATTTTATGAATAGCTATGAATTAATTAACGAGATTTGGTCTGAATTGTATGGCTTTTCAGTAATAGTTATACGATGTTTGTCTTTCTTCCCCTTGTTTCTGCTGACTTTATTACGGTCACTCCCATTGGTGTAAGAAAGTCTTCTATGGTCTCCCTCAGCAACTAGTAACACCATCATTATTAAGAAAACATGGTTTATATTGCAGGGTTCTGACAAATGATATTGTCAATGATAATGCCCAGCAGTTGCAATTTAATTGGTTTTCTTGAACCTATGTTCTTTTTATGCATAAGCTGCATTAGACAAAAGCGGGAGAGGTCTGGGGCCAAATTCATGCTGAGTGTGCTTACTTCCTATGGAGAGATTTTAAACTGCTTGGACTGATGCTCATTATCAGGAGACAAATTAACCATGTTTAAAACAGGTCTTCTATGAAATAAATAGAATGGCAAATACGTGGGAATTTCTTCTGGACAGGCAGAATGTGGAAGTCAGTTAAGTAATTGAAATTTCTCTTTAATAGGCTTCTGTTGTATAAAAAGGCCTATGACAAATCTGTACCAGAACACTACCAGGCCATCACTGCATGTTTCAAGATAACAGAATTCTTAATACAGTTCACGTTTTTATGGTGTTACAAATCTGTGTCTCCAGGACTTTTTTCATGCACAGTTCTCTAAGTTCCACTTCTTCCTCTCCCCCGCTTCCCCATAAGGGGAGAAAGTCATCATCCTAGGGTATAAGTGGTGAGGAAAAAAGTTTAGAGGGAGGGATTAGTGTGTCAGTGAAAAGGAAAAGGAAAGATAGATCAATGGAAATCAGAGAGGAGGAAAGAAAGGTAAGCACAAAAAGAGAGGAACTCAACTGCTAGATACATAGTTGATATTTGTTAATTGATAGAGCTGACATACATTATTCCTTTACCTGTGTCCACCCAATCATTGTGACCTTACCTTCTTCACTCTTTTCTGCTCAGTTGTGCTCTTGTTTTCAAATGCAGTTTCATTTTGATATGCCATGTTATGAAGCACCTGAAAAGCTCCTAGATATCATTGAATCCTCGCTGGAATAATGCGGAAAACACACACTGTAGATAAATGTTTGGAATTTATTATCATATCATTCATTCTGATGTTCTTACTCTGAAATTATGCAATTTTATTTCTTGGCTATTACCTTATCCTTACCTATATATTGCTGAAGAGATGACAAAAACAGTTGGCATGGCCAACAACAGCAGAGTAGTTGTCATCCTGAACTCTCAAGGAGATCTGGAACCCAGTAGTGGGGCTCCTGATTAGAAGTACCCTCTGTCTCTATTCACTGACTAAAGAAAAAAGCCTCAGAGAACCTCTTTCTGTGCCTAAACGTATCCTTATAAACACTTTTCTTATTTGTATTTAACTATAAGACCCAGGTCAACTAATCCACTAAGGTTATTTAAAGTTACCCGATGCCTTTAGCATCAATATACATTCAGTAAACTTCAAAAGCTGCTTGGTTGGTTGCAAACAAAAATAATCTAGATGTTTATTCAGACCTCTTGAGTTTATTAAATGGCACTGGAAATCTGTCTACAAGAGGCTTTTGAGAAAAAGCCATTAATTCTTCAGCTTTTAAGAGCAAAGCGGCATGAAAATAGCCTTTCTCACATGAAAAATGTTTTGGAACCTTTTCCAACCTCACTAAGGCTTCAGTTCCCAAAATGGATCACAAAATTTTTATAAAAGCCTTTAGTAAAAACAAGTCTTAGTATTTTCTGCATCCGAAGATTTTTCCTTAGTGAGCTGATATATATAAGATCTATGAGTAAGGTGGAGAAAAAAGAAACAACTTTGTCTTATTTTTTGGACTTTTTGCATGTACTATGACAAAACAGATTATTTTCAAAAAATAATACTCTGGCTTTCCAATGCATTGTATTAATACCCCAAAAATTAATTTTCTTCCTACACCGTTGACATTGGTGTTAATTTGTGAAAATATTCTCCCACAGCAATGTAGTGGATACCTACAAAAGATAGTTCTGGCTTTTTGAAGCCAGGTGCCTTGATCTTCCCATATAATCAAAGATAGCAAGTTCTCCAGCAAATGACTCAGAACACCAAAGTAGGTTTGTGCTTTGAACTGGCCTCTGCAGAAATGAAGCTCTCATCCTCAACCACAGAGAAACACTAAAAAGACTAATCTGCTGTGTTTAAAGTTGTGAACATATTAAATTATAAACATATTTGTTTGCACCCTTTTTCACGTTTAATTAAATAGTAAGAAGTATCTTGTAGGCTTGTGATTGTGAGGACAGCTCTAGATATTTGTTGATAGATAGGATCAGTTGGAGAAATCACCGCATTCCCATCCACTGAACTGCAAGGCATACTTTCAGTTATGGAAGTGATTAAAAGGTCGCTCTTACCAGAGTCCTCATCCTTTCTAAATTGATACCTTATCATCTGAGTCAGCAAACAACTATTTTTATTGCATAGTTACAACAAAGAATATCTTTTGATCGCAGTAACAACTCTACTTGGAACTGAACTTCATTTCTACTTGCCATCTCTCCTTAAATCTCCACTTATTCTAGAGGAGATTTTCCTTTAGAATTGGATTGATTTGTTAGGCTATCTGCCAGATAGTAGTGCATGAGATTTGGCATCTTCATTCCTCAGATCTTCCCTGAAGTACAGTGCTTATAATTTAGTAACTGAATTTCCTGTTAGCATTTTTATAAAGGGGAACATAAATGTTCTGGTGGTGTTTGGGAGGATATTCCCAATGTTTTCAGATATATATGGCCAAACAGACTGGTGATGGTCAGTGTAGCATTTCTTCAGATCAGCATCTGAGACAAAAGAAATTGTATGCCCCTTATTGTCTGTTGAACAATTACAGGTGCTTTCAAATGGGAAATAACCTTTCTTTTAGTCCATATTCCTCTTGATGACTGCAATTTCTTTGGAGAGGGATTGTCTCATGCAATATTGCAAGCTTAATTTTATGGTGTTTAACTCAGTGAGACATCTCTCTAGATCAGTCCTCATACTTTACCAAATACAAAATAAATGTAATTATCCCCCTTTTGTGGTAAGAAGCAAAAGTAAATCCTCTATTCGCCAAGGCTGTAAAAAGTGATGCAGAAAAATTACTTGCTGTAAAAACATTTGACAATGTAATTTTCTGTTGTATTTCAAGACAAGGATATTTTTCTCCGGCTGCTACAGTTTGGATGTTTCTTCAGAAATATATTTCTCTGATTGTTAAAAAACGGCATCCAATTTCCAGTCTAAGTGTATTCAATTCATAACCAGCTTATTTCCACTGTTTTTATGGGAAAATGAACATTAACTCTTTTTTTTCTTCTTTTTTTTTTTTTTTCTGCCTGGCATTTACCTGTATCATGTTGTATCACATATTCTGCACAAATTGCCAATTTTTCTATCTACTTGCATGTTGGCACGATTCCATGTTGATATGCAAGCATTTTGGTTATTTCTCCTTCACCCCACCCAACTTACTAGTTTTATTCAGTGGAGTCCTAATATACCTCCTGTTACAGATATTTCTTTCTATATTCATGTGTAGTACAACTTTTAGGTTAGCATTTTTCTCAGGAATTGTAAGACACTTTACCTTTAGAAGGTGCTTTTGCAGTTCTGGGGAGCCATTTTAGTGAGGCAGTAGAAGCAGCAGAGACAGATAAAAGGGAAAATAAACAGGATGGAGGCATGATAACCGTAATGCAGGATGGAGGGAGAAAGACAGAGCAGCGCATCCCACAGCATGAGATCCCATAACAGTCACGAGCAGATGAGGAAGATTCATGCTTGCTGCTCTGCACCATTGCCTGTAAACCTTGCTCACCAGCACAGTGCAACAAATTAGATGGCACGCTTGTCCATCCTTTTTTGCCAGCTAGAGTCATTAAATTATAATTTTTTAAACATAAATTATTATCCTATTTGCAAATATTATAACTTCTTATCGTGTTATAAGACATATTTGTTATTCCAGTGTGAAGGCTGATGTTGAAGTAACTTCTTTGTTTCCTTGGTGACTGCGCCTGCTGTCTGATCATACCACAAAAATGCGGACTTGCAAGCAGGCTGAACAACTTGTATGTAATATTTGAACCTCTGTTGTAAGTGGGCTGCTCCTTACAGACAGATTCTGATAAATCCGCATTACAGGGACAAATTTTCTAATTAACTGTGTGTTGATTTGGAAAGTTGTTAAGGATACACATTAGCAATTTGCATTCAAAAGGTAGTGAATAGGACACTATTTGATAAGAATATCAATAATCAGAGTGCCTGTTCTTTGGGTATTTTCAAGGAAAGAATTACAAATCAAATCATATTAGTGCTCTTCATCTTGTTTAAGTCTCTTTCATTAGCAAGTAGATAAAGAAACATGCATTGTGATAACAAAGTAATATGTTATAGTTCCATAACCCAATTAAGCTGCAATGATTACATGGAAATGAATCCATAAAGTATTCAGATTCTATCATCTCAATGTTGTTTACATTTGGTTGTTAATCTTGTTTGTTCATTGTATACCATTAACATCGTTGACATAGTGAGATGGTTTTGTTTTTTCCTCGTAGAATGCTGTATAGACAAAGCAATGGATTTTTTTGTGTGTGTGTCACCTGTTCCTACTACTATTTACTCACTAGTGGAGGGGTGCAAATGAGTCATGTAACCAAAAGTCATGTAAAATTGCCTCTATGTTGCTGGACTCACCCAATGTCCATGAACCACAAAGAAAATGAAAACTTCTGCATAGTGCCAAGTCAGAAATCTTGGTTGTTGACAAAAGTTTTGCAGTATGCATTCTGCATTCAGCAGAATCAGGAGCATCTATCCCTGCAGTTTCCAAAAGTGGAACACATACTGGAAAATCATGAGTTTGTATTAAAGATATCAAACGAAAGTTGAATTTGATTTAATTTCAATGCTAGGAGAGAGCTAGTTATTTGAGGAAGTGTGTAACAGTCTAAACCAAGAATGTATGAGTAGTATAAATTGTGTTATTTGGTTTAGTGATATCACCCTTTGCTGCACTAGTGTCTCCACTTTTATAGTATCTAGAGTTGCAGGGGAAAATGTTATCTTTTTATAGTGTGATATGAAAATTTTAATGCCTAATATATTCTGTGAAAGACTATAGTATGTTTTACTACTTTGATCTTTTCAGTGTTCAGTATTTTGATTGGCTGGGCATTTTGCTTCTTCCCCACAGGTTTCTGAGACTGTAAACAGGGGAAAAATTAGAGTAGCCAGTCAGTCAAATTATGGAATATTGAAAAGGTCAAAGCCATACAGAATTGTACTTAACTTATAGAATATATGAAGCATTCAAATTCTGATAGCTCATTCTTGTGCCATGGATTGCAACAAGAGAGAATAATGCTGCAGTTTGAATTTGTACCTATGATGGTAGTTATAATGAGAGTGGAAAATGGTACAAACATAACCTGCTGTCAGTCTTTTAAATGTAAGTGCAATAGCCTTTTAAAACAGTGTTCTACATGTAGATGTAGAAATATATTTGTACGTTTATTGACACTAAGTTCTCATACAGGCCCAAACTGTAACTGCCTTTCTTCGTAATCAAAGAGAGACTGACTGTAAAAACCAAGTGACAGAACAGAAGCAAAAAAGTGCTGTCTCTCATTTTATAGAGCTTTGCATATTGTAATGGGCACAAAAATCTGATCATGGTTAGAGAAGTGAGATTCAGAAAGAATGTCCATTCTGATAGCTTGGTGTAGTATCTTTAGCAAAAACGGAAGTTCCAGGGGAAGATAAAATATGTCCAAAATGCTGCACATGTTTGCCTTTGTAATGCAGATATTATTTTCCAAAGCAATGGCAAGGGAAATGAATGGTGGAAACACTTCATTTAGGAATTATATTTAAAATTCTAGTTCTATTGTTCTTTTTGTGGCAGAAAGAACAAGACTGTTTTCCAATTTGAAAACTAGTCCCTTTTAAAATCCACCTACACTACGTTTTTTCTTCTAGTTTCTTTGTAAGGGTGAATAGTATAACTCTCTGATGTCTCCATGTGTGTCTCCGCCGCGATGGAAAGATCAGGATACAGAGTTAAACTCTGCCAGGCATGTTAAGTATTTTAGAACTGCTGAAACTTTTAGAAACTTGCAAATTCAATTGCCAGCATAGCCACTTCAAGGACAACAACTCATCAGAACCCAAAGCAGTTAGTTACTAATCACCTTCCCACTTGTTAATTATAATGAGAAGGCTTAAGGCAATTTGTAGCCTTGTCAGGTAGTCTTTTACACCAGTTCTCCTGCCTTGTCGTGAGACTTACTTTTTACGGAGTAGCAAGAGTTGATGTTTCACCAATTTTTAGCCATTTCTTTTATTACAGCCTGAATGCTTCTGGACTAAACAGATTACTGATGTATTTGAATGTGTTACTTTATGCTGTAGCATTACTTGGTGGAGTGTATAATGATTGAAAAGAAGTAACTGACCTGTTCTGGTTCAGATCTTGTTAATTAAGGTGCAGAAATGTTTTCTACATTATTTGCTTGTCTACCAATTTCAGTTACCTTACCATCCCAAAGTGAAGTATTTAAAATGAAGTATCAAATAGTGTTGTTTATGTTGGCTGGCTAAATCCATGGGCTGTGTGAGGGATAGGGACAAAATCTTTTGTTCATTAAAAGTTTATACACCCAAAGGAGCCATGTATTGAGGGACATCTCAGTAGGCATTGTATTTGTGTAGTTGTGATGTCCTTTTGCTTGCCCTGGCTTTTTATTAGAAGTATATAGTGACATGATCTTAGTTTAGGAAATAGGTATATATATGAACTTTTGCCAAATGGCTGCCCAGTGACATTGATAACTGATGTCTCCTAAGTAAGATGTACGTGCTTTTTCCTATTCGCTCTTAAAATATGTATTGATAGTACAAAAATAAAATTTTGGTACGACAGGAACATTTTCTTCATATGAGTGTTTGTGAAAACCTACTGCCTCCTACTGACTGTTCAAACATACCCTGTTGTGTTTCCATTTTAGTAATCCTCTTTTAGCATTTCCTTACTAAAGGAGTTTTATTAACAACAATCCCTGTCCATTCCCTGCCTTCCCTCTCAAGAATTAACTTGACAGTTGTTGCAACTGCATTGGTTCTGCACCTCTGACAGAATAGAGTCTCTTGTCAGGTGGCTGAGGGCCACTACTCTAAAAAAACTGATGGATATGCATATGAATATGAAACCTTTAAAGAATTCATAGCCTTATATGTGGAGTTGGAGACTATAGCCTGAAAGAAATTTAGGAGGCCCCTGACCACCCACCTTCCCAAAGGCAAGTCAGTAATGCCATACCATGCCAAAAAGACAATAATGAGGTTTATTCTCAACAAAATTTCAGTGACATAGGTTTCACCTGTTCTCCAGTGTTCATCTGTCCCTTACATCAGCAAGCTTCCCAGAACAGATAAAATGAATCTCTTTTGCTCTTTTGCTGTGATTCATCTGCATTGTTTCTCTGTTGATTGCGGTTACGGAGAACACTATCTTCTTGCCTCCCTGGGGTTCTGTTATCCATATTTGAAAGCTCCTACCTTCCATTTCTTCAGTCTTCTCTTGTCAAGACAAAACAAAGCCAAGCAAAACCCGAATAAACAAATAATCATTTGTTGCTTCCTACACTACCCCAATCTGATGTATCGGACTGCATTACACAAAACACAATATAGTCCATTTGAGTCAATCTTATCCAAGCCAAGTAGACAGGGAGAACTACTTTGCATGCTCTGTGCATGACGTTTCTCTTCCACATAAACTTAATCCGCGTTATTTTTTTCTGGCTGCAGTGTGGTATCAGATACTGCAGGATTGGTCTTCACAAATGCAGAACATCTGTAATTCCATTACTAAAATCTGAGGCACTGTGGATACTCAAATACTCTGAATATTGGTTCATTTTATTTAAATTTTCAAATGAAGTTTAAAAATTCAGGCCAGAGAAAATAATGAGGAACTATGCTGACTGCTAATAAGGGTGGAGGATGAGACAGCATGAAGACAAATTAAATTCAGCATGCCACATACAAAGTTATACATACTGGAAGTAGGCTGAATCATACATGTAACAGAGTTCTGAATAGCTTGTTTATGTTTAATACTGGTCTTAATGTGCAGGAAGTATAGATACTGTAAACCTACATATAGCTGTGTTAGAAAGAAATATGTAGATAAACTTGCTTGATAATTGGTGGTTCTTTTGTTAGTTTCTTCCTCTTTCAGTCTTTTAAAACTATTCATCTAGGTTTTTAACTCAAATTTAAAATACAGAAGTATTCTCAGCACTCTTTCTTGCACAGGCAAGACCATAATTTAACATCTTTCCTTCACAATAATATGGACCTATGACAAATGTCAGTGTACTGTACTTAAATGTTATTCTCAACTGAAAGAACAAGTTTTACAGTAGAGAGATGGCTGGATATGTTGGACTGATGAGTTAGCTACATTAAAATTAGAAAAATGTCTAATACTTGCAAAAGACTTCCACTAGTTTCAATTCTCTGTAATTCTTACATGGGAAGGCAGTGGATTTTCAGTAGTGGAAAAAGATACAGATTTAGTATATTCTTTAAAATCATGTGTGTCAGAGGGAAAAATACAGAAGAAACTAACCAATAGAGTGAGAATTAATAGTATTCAGAAAAAGAACCTTGTAATTCAGAAAACACAAATAATCTCCAAATTGGTAAAAAGGATGCAGTTCCAAATTATATTTATGGAAGAATTTGAAAGAAAAAAATAATATAACTCCTGAGGTACATATTGCAGGTAGTTTCTGGCTGAGAGGCAACAATGTCCTCTAATACAACCGCAAGGAAGGTTCTGTTCCAATACCTCTCTGTTTGTACAGACCTACATTTTTAATGCTAAAATGAAATGCGTTGTTTACTAATGTGCCTTAGTGCTGCTGTTTGTCACAGACGGTTTCACTGGACCTTCATAGTACTGGCTTGGAGGCTGATGGGTTAACTGGATCTTTTGCAAAGTTAGGCATATAGTCTCAGCAGATTTATGCTACACTTCTCATGTGTTGGTCACCTTGCTCTGTAAATGTAATGAGATATTCTTCTGTAAGATTAGTTGCAATTATTTATGTAATCTGTTTACTGCATATTATTCTAGAAAACATAATAACTGGTTTCATTTTTTATAATGCCAAAAATACTAGAAAAAACATGCGGATTATCAGAATTCCAAGTAGAAGAAACTAGAGAAAACAATCTTTGAATGTTAGTGGCCTAACTCTTAAGATGTTTGTAATTTCTACAAATCGTTTTTTTTTTCCTCCGTTCATTTTAATATTAAGTATGAAGCAGTCACTTTAGGTTCAACTTTGCTGTTATCATACAAAGGCCTTGTTTAATATAATGATGATTTGAAGAGACTTTCACTATTAAAAATCAAAGTACAATACAATATATTAATCCTACCTGCAGATGCAGTAGCACAAAGGGCAGATTATTTTAGATCACATTTTCTAAGGTCTTCTTCATTGTATCGAATGCTTACAGGCTGAATTGTTTAGCCTTCCTTTCTAAGATTAATTAGATTAACCCTAGATTAACCCCTGGAAAAATACTAGAATAGCTGCAACTAATTGATTGTAAAGTTATTACTGATATATACTGCAAAAATATTATGCAATAAATATAATTAATGTCAATGTTATTGCATGTTTGGATGTAATTTTCCCTTAATGTTTCACTGAATTGTTTTACATATCTGTGCAATTACAAACTTAATATTCTCTTATCTTATTTAGTTAATTTTGATACAGTTAAATAGAAGTGAATAGCCTCTCCTGAGACAGATAAAATACTATGCCCACTGTCACTTGAAAATTAAGCAGTTTTACTGCATCCTCGTGATTTAAACTGAGAAATTATGTTCCTTGTTCGTAGTATACAGGTAAAACTGATTAGCAGTGTACCATAAAAACCAACAGTGCAGTGTGAAAGTTTCTTCAGCGATAAGAAAGCAGCAGTTTGTGGTTTCAGAAAGAAGCTGAGAGTTTGTTTCCCCAGGAGCAGTGACGGAACTTCTCAAGTGAGAATAGATGTGAATGCTTCAGAGGAGATAGCAAGTTAGCTGATGATAAAACAAATAATTGTGAATAGTACAGAATGATCCAGAGGGATTTAGATGAGAGAAGTTTCTTGGCTGGTGTATGGTAAATGCAATTAAATTCAGTATGTGTAAGGCTGAGGCTTATAAACAAAAAGAGGGAAAATACCATGAAAACAAAGTATTCTGAACTTTTTCCTCCAGAGAGCACTCTGTACCTCTTCAAAGAGGAGGGAGAACACTGAGTCCTGTGGCACTGACACAGCTCCTGTCCTGCTGCAGATTCTTGCACACTCTTTCTGAATGTTTCTCCTAGCACTCTCTCATGTTAATACACTGGATGCTGTGACTGGGACTTTTATGATGAATAATTTCAGGGAGTCTCTGCAATGCAACTAGGAGTTCTGTGGCTGTCATTGGAAAGCAAGTGGACAACTGAAGCATGTTCCAGATGGTAGTCTCTGCCTCTGTGTCTAAGGCTTCCCTTTATTGAAGATATTCTGGACCTCCCAGTTCATTTTATCATAGAATCATATAATGGTTTGGGTTTGAAGGGACCTTGAAGATCATCCTGTTCTAATCCCCCCGTAAAGTCTGTTTGCAGAGTGGAAATTTTAGAGCCGCTGATTCGATTCCTACAAAAATGTTTTGCCATTAATAGAAGGTAATATACAGGAACAAGTGAAACTTCTGGTCCTGCTGGGCCCTTTTACTGTAGATATGTTTGGAGTAACTGAACAATATAGTCCATAAAACATGGAGGAGGAGGCTGGTCATTTGGTGTAAGAAATGAGCCTAAGCTGCAAAAGTCATGCCAACACCTAAATTCTGGTTTTGTTTAGTCAGAATTTTAAAGAACACTTTTCATTCAGATAATATCGGCATTAAAACCCAGAGCGTTGCTTCCTCTCTCAGGCACAGTGTCCTGGGTGAGCCATTGAAAATACTGTAAACTGGAGTTCTCTATCGATATTGTTATGTGTACAGATTGTGTACATACTGTAAGATTTTCCATGTTGGCCAGGACACCTCTGTTCTGATCTGGAAAGAGGGACCAACTGTCTCCCGCTGTCTTGTAATCCCTGGCCTTCTCCAACACTGACAGACGGAGATCACGTGTGAGGCACTTTGTGGGTAGCTGCTGACTGGTCATGCTCTCATTTTATTTGGACTGAGAGTTGGTCCATGTCTTACAGATTTTAATGAGATTAATTTTCTCCTAGAAAAGAGTGTATTCAGACAATTTATGTGCAGGTGAAGAGTACTATGTCTCATTACTTAGCCCTTCATCCATCAGGTCAAAGAAGATACCATAGTATCATTCAGGTACTGAGATCTGCTATAATTCTACTTTAGTTTTACAGGTTTATCAGTTTGTTTAATAAAAGATATATATACAGGTAAATATATGTGGCTTTTGTGTTGTTATTATTACTATATTTATATTAGTAAGCCATGGACTAGAGTCAGTAACCACCAGCTTCCTTACTTGGCCTTAATAAACTGATTTTTTAAGGGTATCAAAGAGAATTCTAATAAAATTTAAAGGATTTTTTGCCTTAAAGAGCATTTCACCCAAAGTGACCTAAGTTTAAAGAATTTCATTGTATTTGTGGGAAGATCACTTCAAGAGAAATGTATTTAATTTTTTTTTCTTTTTTAAACTGAATCAAGAGAGAGAGACACACTGGTTAGAAAATTAATACCCATGAGTTTCAATTTGGGTAGTTTTACATACATGTAGTATGGGTAGTTTGGGTAGTTTTGGGTAGTTTTACATACATAGTAGTTTGGGTAGCTTTGGGTAGTTTTACATACATACATTGCCTTCCATGAGGAGGCCCCATACTGTGAACACAGAAACAAATGGTATGAACAATGCTTTTTGAAACCAAGTGTTAAGAACAGCAAAAAGTTCTATTTTAGCTAAAGGGTGGAGGATTTACACCATGGGGTTAGAAGGTGGAGAGCAAGGAAAGCATAATCACTTGGAGAAGAGGGTGTCATCTCTCCTTTCCTTGAAAACTGTATTTCTTTTGTCAATGTTAGACTTGACTTTGTGCCTAGGAATCATCACTTCCATTTCTCTTCCTCTGTCTTCCACAAAATGGCCTTTGTTTCATTTTACTAACTTACTTATCATTTGAGACAGACAGCAACATTTTATACATTGACAGCTATGACAGTAAAGTAAACTGATGTCAAATGTTACATGAAAATTTCAATTTTTTGCATGCATAATTTAGATGTCCTGAAACAAGAATGTCTGGCAGGTTTTAAACTGAAATACTGGTGCACATATGCAGCTAATTTTTGTGTTCTTGACATCTTCATTGCACCGATAGCAACTGCATCAATATCCTTGATACTGAAGCTATTTAGGAGGCACTTTAATGTGCCTGTGCATAATATAGTAAAGTTCACTGCACTTTGATGCAGTAAATTTCTTTTTAAGTTAAAAATCAAAGATGTGATTACAGCTTTCTCATATTTGTTTGCTCTCTCAGTATGAGAGAGATTTTTTGTTGTTGACTGGAATTTTCTCAGGCATTTTAGAGTGCTTGGCCCGGAATCAAAGGAATATTGAGGATCCTAACAGTGTATTCAAGTCAATGGTTATTTAAGAGCCTACATAGGCATTAGACACCTTAAGGTTCACTGGATCCATGTGATGCCTCTGCTTGGATATCAGTGCCTGTCTACCCTTTTTATTCCCAGTTAAGGATTCCAGACCTATTTAGGTAAAAAAGAAATTTAGATCTTATGATCATGAATCTGACATTGTCATAGTATCAACTGGTTGCAGCAGCTCATTTATGTGTCCTTTCCTTGTTCTGGACAAGGACATGCTGTAGCCCTGATGCAAATCTCACCCTGGAGAGGCACATCCATATTTTTTTCCCATGAAATAAATGCTAGCAGATTTATTACAGGGTGCTTTCTCAGGAAACTAATCAGTAATTAAGATGTAACTATGAGGGTTGAAACAAGTTTTTTTTTTAAAATGCTTCTTAAAAATATTCTCATTACTTTATTCTACCGAGTTAACATACAGATCTATAAGTTGGATCACTTGACAGACAAATGTTATCTTTCAGAAACAACAAGGTTTAGGAAAGGATTTGAACCTGAAAAATCAAACTAACACCTAATCCTACTGCCATGATCTATATAAATGATTAGAAGTGGTAATAGAAAATCCATTCTATATTGTGCTGCTATCAGGTATGAAAGTATGTGCCAGCTAATTTGCAAATACTGCCTGTCTGCCAACTCTAATGGTCGATAGCATAATACATTTTCTTATGCTAAAACACTCTGCTTGTTCTGTATGGATGCATGTATTCAATATACCTGATTTTCTAAAATGGAAGAGTCAGTGGCTGAAAAAAAATATTTTAAAAAGAATTTATATTATATTTTTGACTGGTTTGCTTACCAGGTAGATCAATATTAATCTAAGAGATCCTTAGAATAACAACAGTCACAAAAATCTCCGTTTCAGTTTCATCCATAAAGTATCCTCAATATACTGAGTTGCAATATTTGACAATTTCGTTTCTTTTATCATTTCAGTCTTGTTATTTTTGACAAAATTATGTATTTCTGAAGGTTTAAGGCAAGTGGAAGTCGAAGGATTAGGCAAGTGAAGCCTGATCAGTTATCTGAGTGTATGACAAAGAAGCTGTTGTAACAAAACATGGTAAGGGTGTTTTTTTACCCACTGAGATCTACTCAGTCTTTTAAATGCTTGGGTGTGAACTGCAACATAATAATAATACCAATTTACTGAGTGGTATTTTGCGTTTTTAAAAAGTGCTATGTAAATACCAAAATTTCTGACAAGGAAAAGTAGTACTTTTCTTCCTGTTTTGCCAGTGATGGAAAATGATGTGCAGAGGAGTATGTTCATGTCCAAGAGTGGCAGCAGCAGTAACCCGGGCCAAGCTGCTGAGAGAGTTCAGGAGCTTGCTTCTTCAGTATTCCTTATCTGCCCTGGGTAGCTTGAAGTACCCTGCTGACTTAGCACTGGGCTGTTGGAGGTTTCCTTGTGACTGTAACTAGAACACAGTAGTTTTTGTAAGCTTTGTTGCCCATTCTGCTAAATACATGTGTTTGTCATACTGCTGTTTCCTAGCAAGATTTTTGTTCAAGCTCCATTCATTTGAACACATAAACGCCATATGTTTCCTCTGCTTCTGAATAGCTGTCTTTCCCATATGATTATTATTGCAAAAGGCATTTCAGTGAAATTCCTTCATTCATGTGGGAAAGTCCTTTCATTTTCTACTCGTACTTACCAGGTGTACTGAGTTTGGCTGGGATTAAGTTAATTTTCTTTCCACACCCACAACACCAGGCTGTGTTAAGATTTACCTGCCTATACCTTTCTTTTCCTCTGGGAAACGTCTGGGCTGAAAATATGCATTTCAGTTTTGCAAGGGTGTGATCTCTGATTGATAGTGTTCCTTGTGGCATACCTTGTGTTAATCTGACCTACACGGACACAGTACTGCTCTGACAGAAGGCATGTTCACAGAAAGCCGAGTGAACTGGAACTGGAAGGAAGTTCATGGAACTCAAAACAATAATAAATACGGTTTTAATTGTTGGATATAGTTTTTAAACCTATATGTCAATATTTGATCTTGCCTTCTCCTGGTCCTGCCATGAGGCATTCAAAGAGAGGTGGCTCTATAAAGTGGTTCTCTCTTGGATCCTAACCTTTATTCTGCTTCCTGGCTTGTAAATGGTTGAAACACAAGAAACTTCTGTATTGAGAAAAAAGTACCATGTGCCACTGCTTTTCTTTTTACTCCCTTTCAAGTTGTTTTTTGTTGTTGTGTTGAGGTTGGGGTGATGAAAGCAGAGAATGGGGAAAAAATTAACTGGCCACACAAGAGAAGTATTACCTCCTACAATCACTAAGGCAGTTAGAAGTGCATGATTATATGACACCCAGAAAGGAAAGACTTCACTTTGCAGACATTCAGGTAAAATACTTTTGTCTATCAGAAAAGCTGTTATGAAGCTATTACAATAATAGGTGCCAGAATGCCATCTCTTATATCTCAGTTTTTAGGAGAAGTCTTTCTGATTATTTTTGTTTGCCCACCACCATGGTATTTTATTTCATACAATTCAATTTTTATTTTATTGGTGGCTGCTTTTTAACCAATTAATCTTTTTATTATCACTACTGGACAGTCTTTCTGGCTCATACTCTAACATTCACTATGAACACTTGACTCCAAGAGGTAGCTGAGTTCTGTAAGACACGGACTGCCCTCAACCTGCTCCTTTCTGAGTTCTGCCAATGTGACAGAAGATAGTAAAGCTTTAAGTTTCATTCTCAGAGTTGACACTGAGAGCACTCAAGCAAAATGATTAGCCTTTGAGGTAATCATTGTTATGCATTGCACACCAAATGGGTCAATTAATCAGATTTTACTCTACTACTAGATTTCAAGAACTTAATAACATTAGAGGTGCAGAACAATGCAAAACCCACTGGATTAGCTCATTCTCTATATTAATTCTAATAACAAAGGAATCTGTGATTTGTACAAATGCATAACTACTATAAAATCTGACCTTCATCTAAATTCTTCTGGATGCACAGTTACAATTTCCTCTAAAGAGCAAATTCTCCAGCTGTTATTGTTCTTAAGGACATGTCCATAATTAACTTTTCAAATATATTTTCCATTTCAAAAGGTTTTGTTACATCACTATAAGCAAATTGGTTGGGGTTTATAGTAATTTTAGTTGAAGCAAAGATCGAAAAAATTCCCAAAGTCTTTCTTTTATTGAGATATGAAGCTGTAATATACAGTAACTGGCCAAAGTTGCCAGTTAATGTGATGGCCATCATTCATTCTGATATCAAGTTTTCTTCATTTTCCATTATAACAGGAAGGAGTATTTTTAAGCAATATGATTTGTACCATCTGGTATGTCTTAAGTTCTGCATACCTTGTTTTCATGGCGGGCCAATGACTTAAGGTGAAGGGAGGAGTAAATAGTCTTTCTGTAAGCTAATATTTTAAATCAGACATTTGACCTGACAGAACACTCTTCTTGGTCAGAAAGGAGTTCTGAGACTTCCTTCACTTGCAAGGTGTTTCTCCTCGTTGAAGCTTCCTGTCTCATCTTGGGATGTTGGGGCTGTAGTTCTTTAAACTCTTTTGTTGCAATAGCTACTAAGACTTTTCATCTTTAAGAACGCACTCAAGATGAAGCAAAGGAAATCTAATAGCTGGAATCAGGGACCTTGCAGTTATCTTAATATTTAACTCTTTCTTTACACCTTTTTAAATGTTTTGTAAGTGAATTTGGTGTTTACGAAATCTGGGCTCAGATAATATCAATGGAGATAGCAGACTCATTTATCTATAGTGTAAATACAATGCTGTGATCAATGTACTGCTATCAGGAATTAATCTTTCAAAAAATTCAAATGGTCTTCCAAAAAAATGGAGACTGTGACACTGTATCCCTGCTGTCTCCTGAAGAAGCTAATGTTTTAGGTCATCAGCATTATTAATTTCAGGAAGAAGCTGCACATCAATACAATTTGACTCTCATTACTCCAAATAGTCCACAACTGCATCCAGTCCAAAGTCTGCTACAGAAGAATTGTTTAGCTAATACCGCAGTGCACATGGTTAACTGGAACAGCTCTGAACTCCTGCTAGTTGAATGAATAAAAAGCAAACTCATTTTTTCTAGTAATTAAATACAAGTTTCCACCCTGGCTTTCAAGATGGATTTATATTAAACTACAGGTTGACATTTTAGTTAGGCCTAGAATTCTTTACCAGACCAGTTCAGTGCTGCTTTTATTATGAGCAATTTAAGAAGGACATGAAGAGAGTGAAGGGGAAATGCTAGGGCTCTTATCTCTTATTACCATTCTACAGAGCCCCAGCTGACTAAGAATCACTTATGTGAATAACAGCATATCTGTTCCTGAATTTTAAGTTGCTGATGAAACCATTAAAAATTATATTCCTGGAAAAATATCATCCTGTAGAAATATTAGACAAACCCTCCAAAATTCCTCGAGAAGTAGAGACATATTAACTGAGAGAAAACCTTATAATGCTAAGGACTAGCTTTTCTCTAGTTCATAATAGCTCTAAATGACCTCCTGTAAAGCCATTATTTTATGTTAATGAATTACCAGAAGGACTGTTTAGCGGTAATTTATTAAATTGAGATTAAATAAAGGATGAATTTAACTTACCATTATGAATTAAACCAGGGCTCAAGGCCATAGAGTCTTGACAAACAGGAGAAAGGATGATGGATGCAGGCAGATAGAATCTATTTTAAAATGGCTCTTTCTCTGGTTTTGAGTTGCAAGAAGTTTTTTTTCCTAAGGAGATTTTAGGAGAGCAGAATGATTTATTTTTTTATTCAGTGCAATTTTCTTATTTTAGTGGTTGAAATATTGCCTTCCATATTTGTAAATTGATTTTGCAGTAGCAAAGAGCTTGAAAGAATCAAAAAAATGAAAAGTTTGGTTTAAATAAGTCCTTCTATTTATTTATTTGTTGTGTTCTGGTGTGTCAAAAGATGATATATTGATCTGAACAGAAAAAGAATAGGATAATAGATTTAAGGGAAATCACAAGTGTGCTACACACACTTGTGTTACATGGAAAGCATAATCTTTTCTGTGTATGTAAATGTCAAAATTCCAATGGCATTTCCTACTGACTATAGAGAATCTCTAGCTGCAAGTGCTTTCTGAAGAGGAGTCAGCAGCGAGAGTGCAGTGAAAACATCATTGCTGGCATATGATGAGCCCAGGTTACATGAAGTTTTATGAGGGATTTCCTTTACATTTAGTAATTGAGTTGTGCAATAGCTATCTGCTGAGGACTTCAGGCAGAATAAGAGGAGTCCTGTAGTCATTTGACTCACACCCAGCAGAAGTGTCATGTCTCAGAAACCTCACAGAAAGGCAAGATACATAAAATCTCAGTATCATAGATCTCGTTTGGGGGGACTTGGAAGGGGGACTACATTATTCTTGTTGATATACGTGTTCTTATGTAACTCATGGGTTTGTTCTATGTGGCCAAATTTTTTCCCCTGGGCTGAACTCCTTCTTAGTAAGGACTGAAGATATTGGTCAGATTTATCACTCTGCTGGTTTTGGTAGGTTTTAGAACTCAGTTCTTTGTGGTACTTTGTTCTTATGCAGTCTTTCTTTCAACTCCCCTCTTTAACGAATAGATATAACAGATTTCTCAATATGGCCGATACATCTCATCAATATATGGTCCTTACATGCAGAAAAAATTGAACAAGGTTTATATTAGTCTTGCTTTCATTTCACTAGTCTTTGACATAGTGAATCCTTAACAAGTTGCAATGGGTTATAGCAAGTGAGTAATTTAATTTTCTGAGCAGACAGAAATGCAAGGGAGGAGGAAGCAGCTGTAGCAATCATTACCAAAAAAATGGCATTGAAGATGGCACTGGACCAGGTCCTGGAAGTGAATACATCTTGTAGCACTGTTTAGGTAGTCTATACAAGTGTTCTGCAAATGGGATAAAATTACTGGCTATCATGCTAGTCCATTTGTCTTACTGACACTGTTTATTCTCTTGTTCTTTTTTTGCTGTGGGTTTGTGTCTGTGGGTTTTTTTTTAAATTTGACTGCAAGTCCTGTAGTACATAGACTATCTTTTTATTCAGTGTTTATACAGCATGATATTGGTCTGTAGTTAAATGTTATGATGACGGCACTAGTAATAATCTCAATAAAAATAATACCATAAATAATTGTTAGCAATGATCAGTCAATGCTCGGCAAAGAAAGAAAGCTATTCAGCTTCCAATTTTTATGACTCGAGTAGCTGAACAAGTATGTTTGATTGCACTAGTATGGATAGCACTTTTTGTCTGTAGATTTTCAAGTGCTTTATAAATGCTGATACCACCAATTTGCAATTAAGGAAATTGAAATCTAAAGACAATAAAATGAAAGGTCATTCAGCAAGTCAGAGCTAGGGTAAGGAATAGGTCTCCCAGTGTCTTGACTGTGAGATCTTTTGCCCCATCTTCAACATCTAGCAGGTGTCTCATTATTCTCATCTTGTAAGAAACTCTGCAGGGCAAGTGCTATTTTATTATATAGGAATGAGAAACTTTTATTCATTTTGTCCCTTTAATTACTTCTGTTCCTGATAAGGATTCTGCACAAATCTGGTAAAATTTCAGCTTTATGAAAAAAATATCAGATTAATTTCTGGTTGTCAGGATACCCCACAATGTGCCTTAATGTTTAACTCCATATTTACCTTTCTGCTGATATGAGATCTAATATCATAAACCCTACACGTAAATGAACTGAAACTATGGCATATTGTTTATGTCATATGATTAAATAATACCTTCACATATATGAAAGTATTCTAATCCTCATATGGTATGTATATCCCTTCGGTCAGTTTGGGTCAGCTGTCCTGGCTGTGTCTCCTCCCAGCTTCCTGCCCACCCCCAGCCTACTCCTTGGGCTGCAGAATGAGAAAAAGAGAAAACCATGCCATGCCAAAAGAGTGGTGTGCTTTGGTCATAAATCTAAAACCCAGAACAATAAGGGCTGCTCTGAAGAAAATTAACTCCATCTCAGCCAGACACTTTAAGATAACATCTATATCCCGATATGGACACTTTAAAATCCCAGTACAAACACTTAAGAATAATAGCTATATTTGGTGGCAGTACAGTGGCAGAAGAACATTTTTCTTTCAAATGAAAAGGTGGATTTATATAATAGTTTTTCAGAGTCTCTGGGTTTTTTTTAATATTACTGTTACAAATGTGCTTTATGCATATGTTAAGCAAAATCATATCCTACTGTATTTTTCATGGAAAATAAAGAGGAAATCTGTTTCTTCAATATATTTTCACATTCCTGGAATCTGATGCATGCTCTTGACTATTATGAATGATTTGCCAATGAGCCATATATTGCATGGTAGCTTTCATTTTTTGCTTGAGGCCATAATGCTACACTGCAAACTGTGCTGAAATAGTCCATGGCAGAGAATTGAAATTAAATATAAAGGATTATACCTTGTAACTAATGTAGACACCTGAATCAAAGCTTGAAATGTAAATTATACCTTACCAGATATAAGTGTAAGACCAGTGTTTGTTCATTTGTATAGGCCTTTATCTCTTCATGAGCCTTTTCTCACCCCCATCCACTGGAAATATCGATTCCCAGTACCTGACTGTGCAGGTTTGGAAGCTCTTATTCACATCCTTCTGAGGTCTCTGAAGATTGGTTGTTGGTATGTTGGCAAGAGCATCATAGAACCATCACGCACAGTTTGGCACAGTTAGAAGTCCACATGAGGGTGAAAAATTGAGTGAACGTGAAACCTGACTGGCCACTTTGCTTTAGAAGAGCTGGCACTGTTAGGTCAGATGTGAAGTGGATCTGCACTGGTGAAATAACTTTGCATTGCTTCCACTTGAACTATTCCTAGCTGGTGCTTATGTAGAGGACTCGAGGCCTCTGTGCTGTCATTTCTTCACCCATCATGAGCACCACACTGGTAATAAAAGCTTAAGTAAACAATGAGGGGGAAAAAGCAAAACCTTATTGAATTGATTTTATTTCAGTGAGCTGCAGAGCATATTAAATTTCTTCGATGCATGAAAATATTAGGATCTTTATTGCTCAATTAAATTACTCTTGTTGCATGCTAACTCTGCTTTAAAAAAAAAAATACCATAAGGATAAAAGAACAAGATAGAAAATAAGCTAAAAAATACGCAAAATGTGCAAGAGATTTCCATTATAAAATGTACTTAACACTTGAGTAATAAACAAAACCAATTTGTTTGCCCAGGTTGAAATATTAAAAGCATTAAGCAAACCCCTCATCTAAAGTTAATATCTGTTCCTGGAAATGATAAAAAAGGTGCTTGCATCAGCATTTCAAACATTTTAAAACCTTCAATATTTAATCTGATTTAAGGAAAAAACTATTTGCTGTTGGCACTTCTTGTATGAACCTACTCCCTACTCCTCCCACACCCATATTCAGCATTATAAACTAAAGTGGTTAGTTCTTAAGGGAGGGAGGGATGTAATTGCCTGGATTGTCTTTTTAGCTTTCATTGTCATCTCTGTTAACTTTCTTTTCTTTCCAAATATTTATTCATTTTTTTCACTGCTAACAGATGAATGATAAAATAGTTTACAGAACTAATTGATAAAATTGTGCTTGCAATAACAAATAGAAAACAGCAGCTACTAGTTACCTCATATTAGCTAATCTACAGTATTCTCAGTAATACAAAAAAAATTAAGTCCATAGGCCTTAACATTTAGAATAGATGTTCAAGTGTGAACAAGTGGACCAGGCATGGACCATTTGAAACTACTAAACCACTGTAAATTTCTTTTTTATCAAAAAAACTCAAAAAACCCAAGAAAGTAACAAAATAATTAGTAAGCATGAGCTCTTTGAAATGAGCTCTTAAGTTTTGATTTCAAATTTACAATCCTATTCCTTTATGGGACTTTCTAAGATGATGTTTGAATCATGTTGCAGGCTTTGTGTGAATCCATGTTACAATCCACATCATTTGTGCAAGAAGGACCTGTTTAGCTATCTTATGATTAAGGTATTTTTAATCAGCGTTTCAGTGTGCAGTGTTTCAGCCTTACAGGACACTTTCATGTTTTTAGTAGACATTTCTCATTTGCACCAGGAATTCTATGGTGCTCTGCTTCAGTGCTGCATGAGATATTATACTATGTTTTGTGATCCCTCTGCCAAAAGTCAATATAATCCTGGGGCATATGTGTTAAATGTAGCAATTCTTATAATTTATTTTCTTCCATCCCATCATCTCCTCTCCTTCTTCCTTCCCTTCCCTTCCCTTCCCTTCCCTTCCCTTCCCTTCCCTTCCCTTCCCTTCCCTTCCCTTCC
>JAOQGH010000023.1:48595598-48616982 GCA_025769975.1 Gallinago jamesoni
CAGCTAACAGCTCACATTCACATGCTTTTTCCATAACATGTGGCTTTGAACCCAGATGACCTTTCATTGCTGGAAAGGAGAAAGAACAATCTTAGAATCACAGAATCAGAAAATAGTTTGGGTTGGGAGAGTGACGTTTAAAGGTCCAAACCCCCCGCAATGACCAGGGACATCTTCAACTAGATCAGGTTGCTCAGAACCCCGTCTGACCTGGCTTTGAATGTTTCTGGGCATGGGGCATCTACCACCTCTCTGGGCAATCTGTTCCACTGTTTCACCACCCTCTTTGTAAAAAATTTCTTATATCTAGTCTAACCTTATTCTTTTCTAGTAATTTTCTGAGATACTTGATAATAGATGAGCCACAGAATTTATTCAGATTGACTGCAAAGCCTCACCAAAACAACCTCAGAGGACCCATACAGCTACAGTTTTTAGTACAGACAGGTTTGTACCACCCATATTCAGTGGCATAACAGAATAATAGTCAAAAAAATTTCATAGAAAAGAAAGGATCTTTAGGGTTTTGATGGTAATGCCAAGAGCATGTCAGGCAGGATCTGGCATAATTTTTGTATTCAACAAGAAGGGGTGCTCACAGTTATAGATCCAAGCCAGCTATCTAGCTCCTGATTGTATTAACTTCTTAAACCACCAGAAATAAAGAGCTACTAATATTTAGTAACAACCTAGAACATCTTCTCAAAATCAAATTGTTTTCTATTGGACTGGTAATGCAAACAAATTTTCACATTTTATTACTCTAATTACCCTTCTGTTGCATACATCCGCAAGCGTGCTGCCTCTAACACTCCCAGGTGTCCCCAAAACCCCTGAATGGTCCTCGTGTCTTTCATCTGATGCTATATTTCCTGTCTAAATCTACATCTAAGATGCATTTCCATAAAACTTCTCTTAGAAGTGTATTTTATTTACCAAAAAACCTCATAGTTAAGCCACTGGGACAATGTGTGTAGAGCTGACTTAATTAAATATTTATAGGATTAAGACAGATAACAGATATACCACGACACAGCAGAGGGTAAATTACATTCTCGTCACTTTATAAGCATATACAGTATCTTATGAGTTTACTTTGTTTTACAGTTACCCTATTCCATCTCTGACCGAGGAGGTTAATAACTAAAAATGATAAAATAATAAATATGATACAAAATAATATCAGAAAAGGGTGAGGAAGCTGAGAAGCAAGGCAGACCTTGCATTTGGGAAGATTTTCAAAACCAAATGAAAAGGAAGGGATTCAGATGGCTACAGAGGTCTATGGGAAGTAGGTGATAGGATAGAAATCCTAGTTCTGATTAATTTCATACCTTCATCAGCGTGTTGGGAGATGTTCTTTCCTACATGAGAGTATATGTTTCTGTATATCTACATAAAGCATACTATGGGAATGGACTACCACCTCTCATTTGCTGGCTCTTCCCTGCTAGAGTTAGGGATGAAGAATTGTTATACAGGATATATTATTAAATGGTTTGGTCCCTTTCTGTTTGTCAGTATAGTTTGACTAATACCTTATTACATTTTCTGTCAAGTAATGTAGAAATAAATTAACCTAAAGAGGTATATTTCCTTTTAAACATGTTGGAAACAAAAAAGATTCAGTTGAGAAAGAAGATTATAGGTCAGGAATTATCTTAAAATTTTATTAATTTATAGTGACAACTATAGGAAAAAATATGGAATTAAAAACTTCTGTGCAATTCTCTTTTTTTGCACAATGGTTATGGAAAAATCATCATAAAACATAAAGATATATTATCCATCTCTGTATTTCAGACTCTTATTTTTGGTTATGTTTTTTTTTTTTCCAAGAACCATTTAATCTGAAATATGTCCACATTTGAACTGGTAAAGGACACTATATGCTGCATAAGTATTCCTGTTTAGGTTTTTAAACTTAAAACTCACTTTCACTGTACTGAGATTTGAGAAGGGTCCTTTTTATTTGCATCAAGTTGTCACTTGGTTGATTAACAAAATGAGAATTTGAGGCATTAAAATTAGTTTAATAAACAAGGTTAGAGAATAAAGAAAATAGGGAGAAGACATTTTAAATCTGCCATCCTAATCCAGCCAAAAACTGGCTATGTCAATAGCATTTCAAGATCACATTAAAGAAAGTACCTAACTAAATGTTTTTGCCAATTCTTGTGTGTGTTTTTGTCCTTGTGATCCTTTTGGCTTCAGAAAGATTTGGACACCTCTTTAAAATCCAGAAAATATTCAGAATGAGTTCTTTGCAGGAAAAAAAAAAAAAAGATGGTTTCTTGAATGAGACCCACAGCACTTGGTATGTTGGTGCTCTTCCTGGAATTATCGTAGACTTTCCTGAAGATTATTTTAAATTTTTTTGCACTATTTATTATTGAAAAATAGATTCCTCGATTTTCAGCTCAAACACAAGTGAAATGAAATTTCCATCCTTTCATTTTTCTGTGTTCCAAAGACTTGCATGATACAAGCTATTTCCTTGCACATATATAACATTTCCTGACCAGAAAGGCCAAAATAAGAGCCAGAAAATCAGAGTGCATTTTGCCTGGGTTCATTAAAAATTGTTAATATTCAGTGGGGATTATCAGGATAGCAGTTCTTATCCTTGATGTACCATTTCACCAGTCAAAAGCACCAGCTTGATGGAAGAGGTTCTAAAACCCCTTGTTACTGCTGAAGGAGCAGGTCCATTTGGCACTGGAATAAACCCTCTCCCCAGGCAGGTCATAAGAAATCATGGGATCCTACAGAGAGATGCCTGATCAAAGCAGTAATCCCTTCTGTCCCACATCCCACTTGATTGTGAGTGGCACTTTCCCTCTTGTCCTTTTATCCTAGCACTTTTTTGCACAGGCGTTTTACTCTGCTCTCGTTTCTTGCTGACGCAGCCGCTCTGGCTCGCTCATTGCTTCAGCACTTTCCATCGTCAGTCACAGTGCATAGAGTGAGTATAAGTGCCACCTAAACAGAATGCAACTACTACAGTCATCAAAATGATTACACAGGTTGCAGGGCAATGAACATTCAGCATTTCTGCCTCCCTTGTTGAAACAGGGACTTCTCCTAGTCCATTGTCCCATTTCCACATTACCTTCATCTGGACAATAAACTCCCCTTGCTCTAGGAGGGGGAGAGAAAGAGAGAGAGCAAATGAGCATATTGAATCAAAGCATTTTTTTTCTTTCTTCTCGTATCTGTATTTTATAATTTGAGGGCAATATTGAGCTCTTTCTTGCGTTAGAATCATTCCTCCAAGACTAAATTTTTAAATATCTTTAATTACAGTTAGTGAAGGTAAGACATGAGTACCGGTTTAATCTTCTAGATGGTCTTGCGGATTAAAATTAGATTTATACATTTGCATAATAAAAGTAATGTTGTGAAAGAAAGCAGTTTGAATATGTGAGAGATAATTGCATTTGTATGACTTGCCTTGGGGCAACTCTTATTGGATCGAGCTCAGCACCAGCCATTATACCACTGGAGCATTTTGCATTTTTATGTAGCAGTGCAATAGAATTTTAAATTTTATGCACAATTAGTCTTGTATTGATGTATAGTTTGTAGGTAGGCTTAAGCTATAAAACTGAGTGTAAGTCTCCAATGCAGCTTTTTGTTTGGTGGAAGGGAAGGGAGCAGAAAAAAAAATTGTTTCTGAAGACAGTGAAATTTCTAGGAGTCCAGCAACATAAGTAGAATTCTACTGGTTTCCATCCACTAGCTTGAATTACCAGTCTTCTACAGTGCCAATACCTGATACACTGTTTCATACGCAAGCAGTTCAACATAAGTATTGACAAATCCTGTGACTTTAATGACATCTCTTAAATTTAAATTTCTCCCCTACCTTTACAAACTATTGAATACTGTGAGGTATTTACGAGTTGAGTGCTTAAAATAGAATCCTGTTGCTGCACACTGTGTTCTTATAAGCAAACAGTATTTAGTAATTTGCTCAAATATGGACAGCAATATTAGTGATGTCAATTTAGGAAATGGTTATTAACAGTTTTCCACTCAACAAAGCAGAACACACAAACACAGCGGTAGAAATTGAAGACTTTCTTTGCAGCACTGACATCTCAGAGTATTTCACAATATTCCTTCACAGCTGACATGACAATAGAATGACATGATTAAGTGTGACAATATTTTACACAGTATTCAGATTTAAAGGCAAATACTCAGTTTTTTTGTTCATTCTGATGGGCTTTAAGCAAACCAAATACCCGCTAAGGTGGCAGATATCCTTACAGCAGCACAAGAATTTCTAACATTCTTAGACTCTCAAATACATCTTGCTTTCTGTGCAGGCGTGGGGCAGAGTCAGAAGGCTAATGTATCTCTTAAGTCTCATGGCTTGTTCTTTCAAATTTATCTTCGTGACTTCTACAAGCCTTGTTTTTGTCAACTGCCCTTGTGACATGATACTTACCGAATCACTGGAGGTTTGTAATGATGAGCCAAAAAATGCCAGGCAGGCAGAAGTTTCCTGCACCTGCCTAGTCTTGTGCTTTTTATGCTTTCTAAATAATACTATTGAAACTAGTGTCATTATTTTTCTCAACTTACGGTCTCCACACTCCACAATAGTATCTCTGATACTCTTTATCATTTTGAGATACTAGGTCTTTTCACTGCTTCTTGCTGATCACTTTTCCTTTAAACATTCATTCAGTGTTTGTTGTTTGTTTTTTTCAAATACACTGAGTCTGGAATGAAGAATACTCTATGATTAGATTTTAAATGCATATGAAAATGCCTTTTGAGATGCAGGAGTGAAAAAGACTTATGTGGGAGGAAAAGTTGGATCCCCTAGCAGGGAAGAGCCATCTTTTCATTCTAGATTTGGTTTATTGCATTGCTTAAGTTAACCCAGACCTCTATCACTCTCCTGCTGCATTCCTTCATCCATGATGGCTTTTACAGAGACCCTTCACTTAAAGCCTTAAGTTTTACCTCTCCTGTCACTCCCTATTTTAAGGGTGTACTTAGATGTGTTCAGTACTGAAAACATCTTAAGAAATTTACGTTTTCCCTTCCCTTCATGTCAGCCCCTCTTACCCCTGCACTTTTTTTTACTACCTCTTCAGTTATGTTGATACAATTCTTTCTGAGCCCAGGAACTAAACCAAATCGCTATTTTATTTTAAAGGCACAACAAGAAAACATGTGATCTGGATCTTTCAATAATCAGGTTTACAAGCAGTTGGATTAGCATGGCTGAGACAATAATGGACCAGAGAAACCTGTTAATCTAGCCTTGCTACTGCGGTTGCTTTATCTACCCAGTCTAGGGCTACGGCACTGTACACATCAATTGTGTTTTACTTATCAGGACCAACTATGCAACGAATTTGTTTTCTGTGATACATCTGTACAATATGGAGATTCTATTTACTTTTGTAGTCTGCCCTGCAATTTTACATGACTCAGGATTATACTTGGAAATATTTGATAGCCCTTCACTGAAAAGCCAGTTGGAGGGCACTTGTGCCTGCTCCTGTGAATTTTCCAGACAGAAAAAGAATGCTTATAGCTTGAGGTGCTGCCTTGAGAGACCTTGTCAATTTATGAAGAAAACCCTACTTATTTGGACACAGCAGAAGATAAGGTGTTTTTTCATAGTGCCTAACTGCTTTGGGGGAGCACTTATCCCAAAATATTCCTTTCCAGGCTTTTCTCAAAGCTCTGCTATTCTTTAGACTTACCTTGCTGCTTCTCTCTCACATCACACTTCCATGTACCAATTTCTTGACAGCAATGACAGTTTCACGTATGTCTGAACTGTCTGCCTCTGGATCCATGTTCACAGCTCCTTGCCATCCCCATAAGTTTTTGGGGCTGCATTGGGACATAAAGCAGAGGCATTAGCTGCCTTTCTGAGTTTGGTGAGTTTGCAGTGTTGTTTTTAGTGTGGACTCGTGTAATTTTTAGTGTCGACTCTTGTATAATTCCCAGTGCAAACTCACAACAACTGTGCTGGGGCATGGCTTTGGGGCAACAAACAACTTTAGCTAGTTGTTCAGGGATGGAGCATCTTAAGTCGGCTTTACTTATGAAAAGATGTTGTGTGGGATAGTTTTTTCACTCTTCCAAGTTCTCTGTTCTACACCCAGCCCTTCACAGAATAGTAAGCAGGAAAACTTCGGCTGAAACAAACTGCTGTAGTTGCCTTTGCTTTGCATGCTCCCCTGTGCTTTTGTTTTGGTGGGAGACCAGTATTGGAGGAGTTGATCCTTCAGAAATGAGCAAAGCTTTTTCTTGAATGTCTCTTAAAAAAAAGCAGGTATTTTTACAGTCTTTTTCCTTCATTGTGAGGACAACATAAAAGCGACAAAGGGAGGGAAAATGGCTCTTAGATCTCTTTTAGACCACTAGGGATATGATGGAACCCAATTGTCTTCCAAATTTTGGATGATCTTTAAAAAACCTTTTAGAAAAATGCCCAGAAGGAAGGGAATTTAATTTCATTTTATTGTGTATTTTGTCAAGATAATGACGAACTTAATGGCACCCAATCTTAATTAAGTCCTCGAAACCCTAAATGCATTATAAATTCATTATTAATTATTATCTCCATTAAACTGAAATTTTCCAATGGCCAATTTGAGGAATCCAGGTTTTCAAGTGCTATTAACATTTAAAATGGTAAAAGAAAACATAGATTATTTGAAATGGCCCTTGGAATACTTCATTTCTTTGTTGCTATCACCATTGGGAGTGAAAATATTGCAGGTGTGGCATGCTATGCCAAGCACGCTGCCTTCAGCTGTACACGGTATTCACTTTAATAACAGTAATTATATTTTTGGAATATTAGCAAAACTGCTTTAGTTTTCTAATCTGAACTCTTTCTGAGGCTTATGGGGTGGATTACAATTTCATCCATTATTGTACAAAAGGAAAATTTATTGTATATTTTATCATGACTGCATATCCTGTCAACAGGATGTGGAGTAGGGGAAGAGGGAGAGAGAGTCCTGGGGAAAGAGTCAGCATCTTCAAAGACTTATTTCTGGGGTTTTTATCTCATGTATTAACATACTGAGATTAAATCAGGTAATTATTGTTTTTCTGTGGGGTAGCTGAAAGAGAATTCAAGGTCATGATTGAGATGAGAACTTTCACTCTAAAAAATAGCTTAAAAATGAGACAAGTACCATTTGGAAATAATTGTCAAAATTTTGGAAGCATACTAACATTTGGAATTACTTTGGTAGGAGTCCAACATTTGATTAGGGAGCTTTGGAATAATGAATGTTGTATAATAGCATCAGCTGAAAGACCCGGGTAGTTTTACTGAAGTGAAAGGATTTTTCACATGTGGGCATCTTTATTAATACTTGAAGAAAAAAGTGAGGTAGTGGGAATTTTTAGCTAATTGGTAAGCATAGCTTTGTGGAATTCTAAGGATACTACTTCTATTTTGAATATCCAACGTTTTCAGGTTGTTTTAAATTTTAGAGTTATAGTAATGGCAATATATTTAATTTTTAATGGTATTTACACAGTTAGCACATCCAATGACATTTCTAAGCTATCACAACACTTTAGTTATTATAGAACCAGCTAAAGTATGAATGTAGGAAACTTGTCCCTAAATCAAAGCTAAATCTTTTGCTTTTCTACCGCAGACTAATCTTAATCTTTAGAAATTATCGTTATTCTTATTTGTTGTTTATTAGAAGCTTAGCCATTCCATGTTTGTGAATTGTCTGAAAACTACTAAGTCTATGTTTTTTGAATTATTGGGCAGCTACTTTAAACAACTTAATTCTTTGTATAAGCAGTATTGTGGAAGTATTTATTACTCCAAGTTTGAAGTGTTTTGATTGTTTGCATGATATGTGTTTTACCCAATTATATAACAATGATTTTACAATGGAATTTTGAATGCAATGCTTATACTTAGAATTCAAAAATACATTTTTTCACTTTTTATCTAAATATTTATTTTTAAAGGACTGTTTCTGCAAGGTTCTTCACTAGTAAGTACATTTTCCAAGAGAGTTGTGAAATATTCATAAACAATTGTTTACCAAATTTAGGATTCCATGAGAGGAATTAAGTTGAGTTCACAGTTAGATCGTTATCATCATTTCATAGTATTCTGAATTAGGGAGATGTTAAGTTTTCTTCCAAAATCAGGCATTGTAAACCAGAAAAATTCAGCAGAAAAGCTATGTTTAAAGTAAAGCATGAGAAACACAGGTAAGGCATCTAGAAGCAACCATTACACAATTACTTAGTGTCATAGTGCAGTAGCCATTCCATTCAAAATTTTCAAATAATCCTTGAAAAAATGCAGCTCTGGCTAAGTCTTAAATAATTACATTACAAGTTCCAACACCACCACCCCCTCCCCAAAATATCCCAAAGCAGATTTAAGTAAGAGTGCAGAATTTACTAGGCAGTGTAGGTCATAGAAAGGTTGTGTCATCATGAAAGCATGAATGTATAACAAAAGTTGCTAAAATACAGAAGTATTATACTCATAAAGTCATATCTCTGAGAAGTTGGTTTAAAACATTATTTTAAAAAATACATTTTAAACAGGTTCATATGTTGCCCTTTGACCTCTTGCTTTTCAGAGACGTATATGAGTTCACCTGCTGGCAAAATGAGTATTTTTCCTAGTGTTGCTTGTTCTGTTTAGAAAGTGGCCAGATCCACTATTTTGCTTACAAATATATCAGTCAATATACTTAAACAGTTCTGCAGTATCCTTGGCTAGCAGTGCCTTGCTGTGTTCCAGCTGTGTATACTGGGTCATTTCCTTTGCATTAATTCCTTGTGTTATCATTTATCCTATGCATCTTTTGTCTTTTTTAGAAAGGGAATGATTGCTGAACCCCTTGAGTGTACCTAAGGTTGGTCTTCTGTGCAGTCAAGGGAGAGTTAGGGAACTTTGTGCTGGAGCTTCCACAGCCCTCCATTGCATAATTACTGGAATATTATATGAATACAAACTTACTCTGCTTTTATACTAATAAATATGTGTGGTTTATACATTTAAAATTCTGGAACAGAAGAGAAAGCTCTAAAATAAAAAATACAAATTTAACTTTAAGCTATTTTTGGAAATTAGCAGCCATTTAAACTACTTCTGAGATTTGATGCTGCTCCATATTTGCTGTCTGGTGGAAATGAAGCCCTTATTAAATCTAAACTTGTAAATTTCTTCTCTATAATGAAAACCTTTCACTATAGGCAACTTAATGTTAACAATTTGTAAGAGAAGATAATAAGTCCTAACTGATTTTAAGTAATGTTTTCCAAAGTAGAGCTATAAATCTACTACAGTTGAAGTTCATAAGGTCTCAAAGGAAAGGAAACTTATGGCCACTGAAATGAATAACCGGTAAACTGCCAGTAATTCACACTGTTATTAAGACTAGTAATTTCTTTGATAGGAGCCTTTGAGTTAGAATATTAAAACAATTGAATGATAAGCTAATACAGCAGCTCATACACATGAAGTTCTATTACATCAAATGATTTGTGCTACTTCTCTTTCCTGCAGCTCTAGCAATTATTGTAAATCTTACGTAGTATTTTAATCCTGAGGACATAGTATTCATCAAAGTCTAGATTGCAGAAATTGTCACCCCAGCAAGTGAGGTTGTACAGAACCTCACTAATAGGAATTGACAGAGAGCAAATTATATTTCTACTCTTAGCTTGGACTGAAATTTTCTTTAAAAGGAATTTCCTATTTGCCATAAACACCACATCTCTAGTGGCTTTTCAAAACCACTTCACTCTGGCCTAACTCTGCTTCCATTTTAGGACAATGAAAAATTTAACTTTGCTTTCCATAAATTAAATAGTAACTTAATACTAATTACAACTGAGGGAATAATTGACTTTTTTCTAGTTCAGGTCTATCCTTGTGCTATGACTCAACAGAATAGAACATTCAGAACCTATTCATATGTGGTGCTGGACAGAAGCAAGAAGGTTTTTCCCCAGACTCAGTATCTAGAGCAGTGAATTAAAGGTGAAGAGGAAGGTACCCAGGCACATGAAGGCTGCCTGGTGCAAAAGCAGCTTACCTCTATGCTAGGAAGTTCTTCTAGCATCCAAACCAGGGCACAGGCATGCAGAAAGACTTTGGAAAAGGCCCCTAAAATGTTATTGTTCTGAAACCATGCTCAGGTATTTTCCAGGACTGCTCATGAGCCCGAAGTGCACAAGGGACCATTCTGACAGTTTAACTATGTATCACCATACTTATCTGAGAGTGCAGAAGTAGCCAGGGTATCATCGAGTTTGCTACAGTAGGGCCTAATCCCATTTCACAGCTAAAAAGCAGTTTCTATTTCCCGATCTCCTGCAATGTGTCCAAAATACACCTATTCAATTCCAGGGGTTTTGTTTGGGTTTTTAGTGCAACAAAAGTAGCTTTATTAATAGTCCTGATAATATTCACTTAGCACCAACAGTTTGTTAGACCTGTTAAAGCTCCTTTGTGTGTACTTGTCCTCAGGCAGATTAGTCCTTTGTCAAGGCCTAATTTCCAAGAAAAGCAAGGATAATTTTGTGTCCAGATTCTCACTCTCCCCATTCAAGCCTGGGTTCCGTCTAGTTTGACAGTGTTTAGCAATTTGCTGAAAGAGCATTCAGGCAGTTCCAGCCCAAATGAGAAAGATTCTCAGTCTGCTCACAATACTATCTCTATCCCACAGAAATTGATTTGTCCTATTTTAGATTACCTGCTGTCTTTGAAGGGCTGAAGGTGTTCAACTGCTTTTCAGTTGTGCACCTACCAGCTGTACCTGCTCAGTGTAGCCTTGCTCAGCGCTCTGATGAATTGTCATGACCAGCAGTAGACAATCCTCAAAGTACTCCAACTCCTGTTTCCTCCACTTCTGATGTTCTGGGGAGTCATGGGTTGCTGTATCTTCTTTAAGCATTTGGCATCATGTTGTTTGTTCCATCCTGATGGTTATGCCATCATTGCTTATGGCAAGGACAATACAGGTTTCATAGTGAGCGCAGCAGACATTTGCTTCAGAAATAATAAAGTCACTCTTAAGTCCCAACCAGAATTTCTCCCTAAAATGATTTCCAACCTCCATTTAATTCCTCTGTTAGACTTGGAATCTTCTAGAGACTTCCTCTGGTCTGGGAAAGGCTGAAAATACGATCACATCTGATCAGAAGGAATTGGCTTGCAATCTTACTTCGTCCTCTTTCCTTGTAAATTCTCGAGGGTGAGGGACAGAAATTGAATATTTCTGAGTCAGCGTCTAGCCAAAAAGAAAGTTCCAGTGACAGCTTTGTAGTCTGTTAAAACAGTTTAGGTATTTCACATTTGGCTATATCTTGAACTTTTCTACATTTGGGTTTGAAGCGGCTTGGGGAGCATTTTGAGCCATGTGTTTAAATACTGAAAATAGTTTAGGTTCAAGAGAGAGGTTTTTCAGTCCCGTGTCTTTCTGCTTATGTAGATATTGATGCATATAAAATTGTTCCAGGTTTCTTCATAGACATTGACTTGATTAAAATGATAAAACAGTATTGAAAGAAGTTATACTTGCCTTCACATGTTACTTGCTTAAGAATTAATCTTCTAGGGAGTGTTAACAAGGGAACAAGAGAAAGACAAACTTTCAAAATTATTTTAACTGCCTTGCTCAAAACTTTGCAAAAACACAGCATCCTTGTAGAAATTTTAAGCTTCCTCTGAGGATTGTGACAGGACTCTGCCGTATTCGGTCAATAATCTTGCCTCAGTTGCTTCCAAGGCCTTTATGCTCAGCTCAGCAAGGCCTTGATGTTACAAGGTCCTTTGAATTTTACCTAAAGGGAACTAAAGCCCTTTCACACTCCAGTCCTGCTTTTTGTTTTATTTGACATTACTCAATAGGTTTTGCTGTGTCTAAATTAGAACAGTGTCTAATAGCTGTCTGATTGCATTCATCACTGGTACAGCTTGACAGGTCTGCAGCATGAAGGTCATATCAAATCCCAGTTCACATAAGGCAAAGTTCTGATTTATTTCCA
Source organism: Gallinago jamesoni (assembly GCA_025769975.1). NCBI lineage: Eukaryota > Metazoa > Chordata > Aves > Charadriiformes > Scolopacidae > Gallinago > Gallinago jamesoni. The sequence goes on from JAOQGH010000023.1 coordinate 48,607,632, forward strand.
TCCAGAACTCTTGTGAGGCAAAAACAGCCTCTGGACTTCTTTACACATATACGCTGTGGATTACTGGTTAGAATCACACTTCTGCATGTAATGCAGACGTTAGGGTTTCTTTAATCAAAGTCTTGGGATACTCACCCTGCTATATATTGATAGTTGTTTTTATTACTTCTTTGGGGATGAATCTTCAATTTTCTTTTTGCTGTATGTGTTTTCATACCACGCATTTATTTTAAACCTGTTATAAGTTTCCCATTGCTGATTAACATCTAGATCAGTGATATGCGCTTCCAAAAATGTTTCTATTTAGAATATAAACTTATTAATGTAATGCTTTATAGTGATACAAATATGATTCCATTATCAATTATGTCTTGCAATATTACTAATCAAAATACTGCCTATATGCAATCCTAAGCACAAACACAGGTTGGGCGGAGAATGGATTTAGAGCAGTCCTGAGGAAAAGGACTTGGGGGTGTTGGTTGATGAGAAGCTCAACATGAGCCGGCAATGTGCACTCACATCCTGGGCTGCATCAAAAGAAGCGTGGCCACCAGATCCAGGGAGGTTATTTGGCCCTTCTACTGCACTCTGGTGAGACCCCATCTGAGTACTGCACCCAGCTCTGGATGCCCAACGTAAGAAGGACATGGAGCTGTGATTCTGTGATTCTATGACACTAAATATTTTTTTCTTTCCTATTGTATCTTGCTTCTCATACATGTCTGAAAAGGATTTATCATTTGGGCATCTAAAAATTTATAAACTCTTCCTATTCTAACATGTACAAGACTCCGCCTCACTTCAGCAGAAGTCATATATGATGCACGTGAAAGGGAATTTAGACCTACGGAGAAATATTTATATTTGCACATTTCTGCAGAGACTGAAGAAGTGGTTTTCTCAGTGATGGGTAAACTTGTATGCTTTGTATATATAAGAGGTGGATAAATACTATGTTGCTCACGTTTGTAGTTGGTAGTCTCCCTTTACCTTCCTCTACAACAGCGGTGGTTTTATCTTTTTAAATGTTGACATACTGTCATGTGCTCCAGGCTCTCATCAAACTGAAAAATTGAGGTGACATCAAATAGCTGAGATTTCCTTTCCTGACTGGTGGCACAGAGCTATGGAACTGCATTTAGAAACTCTAGAGGGGGATGTGTAGAAAAGGGGTTGCTGTTAAAGACACACTTAGTCTCTCAATCCCTCTCTTTGGCGCTAGAGGTTAGAGATGGAAGGGACAAGAACTGTACCTCTTAGTACCTTTTCTGTGCTATGTCTCTCTTCATTCAGATTCTTCCTCGGTTCTTATATCCTGTGTGATGCACAAATGCTAATATGTGTCACTGTTGGAAAAATTGCATGTGAAATGAAAAACACTGAAAACAGACCCTGCAGCTATCACCGTCAGTTGGATTTCACAGAGGATCTTGAGTGATAGGTCGGCCCAAAATTATTCTTAGGGGCAAGGATCTTGTCAGCATTGAGCATACTGTCAGTCCAACCATTTAAGTTTGTTATTATTTCTTATAAGTCGAGGACTCAAAGGCATTTTTCTCTGGTTTTACTAAGGCAAACCTGTTCTCCCTGTGCTTTCGAAGGAAACTGCCAGAAGTTGTGAATTTGCTTCATCCACTTCTTTAACTAGTCTGAGATGAAGTTTGGGAAGTTTCATTCATGGAACCACATTCCATGGCTGAGAAAACTAATTATCTTCCTGCCTACACTAACCTATGCAGCCATGTACTTACCTCTAGATCATATCTGTCTTTACCTGATACTCCTCTAAAAGGACTAATGGGAATAACCCTAGAATAGCCTCTTCATGTCTGCTCACAGACCCTCCAGTCCCTTTTGATCTTTCCACGATCATTTTGCAGTACAGCTCATGTCCACACAGATAAAGATGGACAATGATAGGGCTCATTTGTATGAGCTCTAGCAATTTTTGAACAGCTTCATGCTTCTGAGAAGCAGCACATTGACTAGTGAGCCTAGCATATTTGGCAGGGGGTTCCTTTTGTCGTTCTTATTCTTTTCACCAATTCTTGGTTGCAGTTTTGTTTGTTGCTAGTTTCTTCCACGTATCTGTTCCTGCTAGGGAGTATAACACTGTATATAAAAAGTGATCAGCCATATTCTTTCTTGCAGGAGGGCCATTTTCTCCTAGGAGACATGTATTCAGCTTCTGTCTTTGGACATCTCCCACATGCTCTATGAATGTTACCATCTCAGTGAGGTCTCTCTGATTACAGATGTGTCTCAGTACGGTCACCTTGTTCTGCACCTCTCCTTGTATCACCGAGATGCTGGCAGCTGACAGCTCCCTCAGTGCGACCCATCCTTTTCCTGGCCTCGTTTGTCAGGAAAATATAGGCAGCAGTTCTGCAAATGCAGTCTAGTGCCTGGGATGAGACATCGTGGTCAGTGTGCTAATGGGTCTGCCCCTGAGAGCTTGCAGGTTAAAGAAAATCTGACATGAAAAATAGCTCTGCTAGTGCTGAGTGTCTTCAGTGTTCTGTATTTTTTCTGTATGCTGCAATCCTTGGCTCCTCTTCCTGAACATCCACCTTCAAATTTCCTAGTGAAACTGTCTCCATTTTCTCTGCTCATTAGTTATAAATGATTATTTAGGCTACTGGTTTTTCAATCTGTTCTCCTGCCCGCCTAAGCCCTACTTCCTTCAAAACAGAGAGAGCTCGTTTTTGAGCACTGACCTCAGACTCATCCTAACTATCACGAGAATATTACAGACCGAATAAAATGCAGATTGTTTCCTACCAATGAAGCAATTTATTAGAAAAATTTACTTTAAAAATAGAGCTGCTTCAGGTCCTAAAGTTTGTTTTAAAAATAGTTGTACTGCTAAAGGAGAAGAATTATATGAGAGCTGTTACTTTAACATCTGGCTTTTTGTGTAGGCTTCAGGGCCAGTAACGGGTGGGGTCTAATAACTCCTTTCCCAGCAAGCCAGGTAAATAAAACAGGTTAACTGAAGAAATAAAAAAAAGACACAGACTGTACCTAGCACACTGAAATTGGTAATTTTAACTGTTGTGGCCTTTTGTGCACATAAAAAGCTTTTTTTATTATTATTTTGTTTTCTTTTTTTTTTTTCCTTTAAATCCTGCCTAAGCTTACTTTTATTTCCGAAGGTTGAAGTGTCTGTGAAGAGAAAACTTCGGTCTCTTGAGTAAAATGTACATTAATGTAGTCCATAAAAGGCTTTGTGGGAGCCAGATCTTTTATTTTTTTGAGTCTTATATAGTACATGCATCATGTGAACAATCACTCATGTGAAGTACACCATATTTAAATATTGTTAAGACTTTGAGAGAAAAGTCAGAAGGTACGAAAGTGATGCTTTGTCATGGAGTTATGACTGTTCTTCTTTCTTCACAAAGTCATAAAGTGAGGATTCGGAGCCAGATGTTATAACTTTCAATTGCCGTTGCCTTCAGCAGAGGTTCCCAAGGTAATTGCATGGCAGCATTGCCTTGTCATTGTCAAACATAGATTTGAGTCTGCTACAGATTGTTGGTTTATATTCTGTAAATTCAAGACACGGGATTTATGTTTTTCTGTTTGTAAAGGGTAGCTGGAGAATTATCTTTAGCAGTATATTATTTTTCTATATGAGGTCTCTAAGTTAGGCCAAACTCACAGCTTCCGATGCTGAGAGACATTATTAAAATCCCACTTTTGCATTGGCCATTATATCCACAGCACCGAAGAATATGCAGTTTTCTTGTACTGCTTCAGCCTCCTCCCTTAGGGAATCTGCCAGAGACTCTGCATCGCCCTTGCACGTGGCATTCTGTGGTAGACTTACAAATGACTGTATCACCCTTTCAATTAGACATGTTCATCCCCTCTTTAGCACAGTGGGGTTATTAGCACAAGGGAGGCTTTCAGCTCAACTGTAATATAAATAAAAATCGATGTTATAGCCCCTTTGCACAGCTAGATGCAGCACACTTTACACAACCAGGATTTTCAATCACAAAAGAGATTGTCCTGATAGGTGCCAGAGATTAAAAAAAAAAAAAGAAATCAAAACCAAACCTGTAGAAGGACCTGCAGTCAAAAGATTAAGCTACAAATGGAGATTTCTTTTTTCATTTATTATAGGTCAGATCCTGTCTATATTTGAGTTCCTCTTTTCTCCAAGTACAGACGAGAAAACTGAGGGTACCAGACAAGCTGCTTCATCGTCAGGAATCTTCTGCATGAGTTCAATACAGGCTGCACATAAACAGAGAGTGCTCCAACAGGCTGTGTGCACAGGTCTGGTTGCAAGGAACATTTTACTCTTTATGAAACTCCAGGGTTTCACATCTAGGGTTTAGAGAAATCATTCTTCATAGTGTTCAAATTCAAGTCTATAAGGCATATATGCAAAAGTGCTTTCTGTTTCCATTTCTCTTTGCTTTCGTGAAAAGAAAAGAAGCTGACAATATCATATACAATATAGAGCAGAATGCAGTGCCTTGGCAAATATTGTGTAGTTAAGAGTTAATTACCCTACAGTTTTCTTATATTACTTAATAACATGCTTTGGGGACAGTGGAAAAATTCCAGTGAACATCAGTCATTGTCTAGTGTTGAATTTCCAATCCTGTGCCATTTCATCTGTCAGAAAATAAAATGATCCCTGTAATTTTCTTGTTATGCATGATCTTTATAATGAAAATTACAAGGCTACTTATTACAGAGTAAATATAGTGCTATTTGAGTAATATTTGTCCTTTAGAAGATGAAAAGGAGGAGGCTGATGGTAGTTTTCTTTGTTCTTCCTATTTGTTTGCTATCCTGATCTTTTGTTCTTTGGTTTCAACTTTAAGATAAAAGCATTTTTAGTTGTTAATTTTCATGTGTTAGTTTTGGATTATCAGATTTTTGTCCATTTTGGTTTTTTTCCCTCGTACCTCACACCACAGTTTAGCTCCCACATCCTTAACTCCTTAGAGACTACATAAATCATTTGCAGTCTTGAATGGTGACCACTTGCTGGCAGGACGTGGCAAAGCAGAGGGGCAAAGGTGATCCTGGGGCAGCCAGTGAGCCGTGCCACGCCGTGTTGTGCCAATGGGGCCATAGCCCTGTGATCACTGGGGAAGTCTCAGTGCTGGGGGAAGCTGAGGTGGAGCAAGGAAGGCAAGTTAGGTTAAATGGGGCACATGGCCATGGCCCAGAGTTGGCTGCAGTGTTGCTGCAGTGCTGCTCAGGTGCAAGGACGAAGTAAAAAACTGACTTGAGTTTGCAGAGGTGACTGTCAGCACGATGCTGCTAGTATTTTTGAACACACTTTCCCATAGGGTTTCTTCAGAAGCAGGGGTGGCATCTTTGGAGTGTACTAGGGCCAAAGCCGGCAGGGTGGCACTAGTCTCTCTGCTGCTTCTGCACTTATTTGGCATCATGTTTGGATGGTTCACTGAAAGTATTATCTGAGCACTAAGTGAAAGTCAAAAGGGCAATTAAGAGCTTAGGAACTATTAGGAATGACAAAATGCTACTTCTCTGTGGTAAATCAAGAGATCACCCTGCTCTGCATATACAAAGTGCAGTTTTGGTTATTATCTCTGAAAAAGAAAAGTGCTAACTATTGTTTAAACACAGGGCAGCAAAGATGGCTGGAGGTATGGAATAGTTTGTGTGTGATGAGATGCTTATTTTTCTGTTCTGACCAGAGACATCTGGATCAAGATGTGATGGAGTTTTCTAAAATAATGAGAGGAATGGAAAAGTTTAATAGAGTTTTACCCTTTCTTATTATGTGAGAAATGGAGATAGCCATACAACTACAAGGCAGCAGGTATAAAGAAAATAAAGAGAAAGCTCACCTACTTCCTCTTTAAATTAAAATTTAATTTAAATTAAATTTAAATTTAAAATCACAAATTTTAATTAAACTTGTGGAACTTATTTCTTAAGGATATTGTAGAGACCAAAAGTATTCAAGGTTCTCAAAGTGACTAGAAACAGTAATGGAGAATTCCTAAGAGTGCCAAGGGAAGAAGGTGATCTGGTTGCATCCTGTATCATCGAATGTCCCTAAATTGCAGTCTGCAGATAAGGATGGTACGCAGAGAAATTTAACTCTTTTCTTGTTTCCTATGCTTTTTTCATAGTGTCTGTTATTGGCCTGTGCCAGAGCCAGGAAATTGAGAGATAGATTTTTTGTTAGGATCAGTACATTTGTTTATCTACAGTATTTAATGCTAGTTCCAGTTTTTCCCAGACCAAAGATATCTTTTCTTTCCCAGAAGGGGGATGAAGAGGGAAAGAAGGGAGGAAGAAGCAGGACTGGATGATATTTACCTTTCAGGCATTGTGGACCTCTGTTGCATGTGTGTATTATGTCCAGCCAGTATTGTGGAGAGTACAATTCAACCCACTCCTTTTTTGCTCTTGCTGACCTCTCAGAGAGTATTTTCCCAGCTTTTTTCTAGCAGACAGTACTGCTAAGAGCAATGGTTCTACAGTATCGTCAAGCCTATTATTTTGTGGCCAATATAGATGGATTACAGAGACCTAACTTTGAAGGTAGTTAGCTTTTGGAGTATTTGGATGGAGGATCAGCTCAGCTGGGGAAAAAAATGTGGGCAATTATTTCTAACACTGGGTTTCTTCTTTATCTAATGTGCAATTTTCTGAAATACTGCTGTGTCTTTTATCAAGAAATAGAGGCTAGCTGGCTTGGAAAATCTAAGATAAGGAGTCTCTGAGGCAGGAATAATTGGTTGTAGTAGATTGGGACAAATTAGAATGGTGCTCCGCAGAATTGTTTACTGTACTGTGTATATGCCACTTATTTCAGCCACTTCCATCATGTTGTTCTTTGTCTCTATTTATTTATTTATCTATTTAATATGGAGATAGTCATTGACATTAGCTTACTTTCCAACGTAAGACTCTTCTGAATAAAATAAACACAAAGCATTAGCCTGAAACATAAAAATGTCGCATGTCCTCTTAGATTATGCACAGTCTGTCTTTAAATGTTAGCATTAACCTTCAGTTCAGTTGGATCTGTAGATACAAGACTGAAAAAATGCAAACTGACACTGTGGTGTATTTTTTATTGCAAATATTTATGTTTGTCTTCATATCATATTTTCCAGGTACAGCAAGAAGTTAGGAAACTATTATTAGAGTTGTTGGAGATTCAGTTGATTAAGCACCTGTCACCTGAATCAGTTCTATATCGCAGCTCTTCTAATTCAGTGGCCATTGCACAAAAAATATCATTGTACCTTTCAGATGTTTGCTACCTTGATTTGTTATTGTCCCAGTGAAGGAGGATATAGTCCTAATGATCTCAAGCATGCTGTGTTCCTGCAACCCACCTCCATCAAATTCCAAAAGCAATAAAAAATAAAAATAAAACTAGATAATGCTCCACCGCCTTTAAAGGGGAACAATAAATATAGAGAGAGAAAGGGGAGAAGAGAGACAAAAGGGAGATGTGCATACATCTGCCAAAGAATTTGTTGCAGCAAAGTTAACTTTTGCATTCAGTGCCATGGACTGGTTGACAACAGCCACACTGTTGACTTTTTTGTAATGACTGCAACAGGTGGGATCAGAATTAAAATGAAGAAATGGGTGAAACCCCTATGAATGTAGCACCTATTGATGCTGATTTCATGCTGTCTCCATTATGGTCGCATGATGTAGCATCATGGGAGTTAAGCAAGGCATATTTCTTGGCATACCCAGTAAAGCAGGGCAAAGCTCTCTAAACGGAAAGTCACAGCTGTGAAAGCAGAGATAGGAAAATGATCAGTGACAGCAATCTGTAGCCAAGCATCAAAAATCTTGCTTTGCTCTTTTTCTTACTCCTCCCGTTTCCCTCAATAGACATCCATCAACCTGCAATAGGATTTCTGTTGCCCAGTTTGTGTCTTGTAAATTGACAAGAGAGGAGAGAATCACTTTGCCCAGAATCTCTGCTAAATTACATGAAAACAGGATTTATGCTGCATGTAAACTGTGTAAATCCAGTCAGCTTTTAAGTGGAAACCAATTTTGTAGTGTGTAAGTATCATTGATTTGTTAATCTGACAATTTTTTTAAACAAGCTGATGTGGATTAGCCAGTTCTGAATGTATGTCTCCAACAAGTCATTTGAGTGCTGGATAGGTTGATGATTAAAGCACTAGAAATTAACCTTTGAGGCCCGTGCCTCCAAATAAATTATTGATCCTTAAAAAAGAATCAGATAATCTTATTAGATATAGTTTTCTATAGCCTGAGTTTAAATCCTGCCGTACAGAATCATTTATCATAATTGACGATCTTTTTCCTGAAGCAGGCAGGAGCTAAGCCACAATAGAAAACAAATCCTGCAGGAATTGGTACAGAAGAGCAGTATGAAGATTTTGCAACCAATTTGGTGCTTAGGGGATGTTTTGTTTCCCCTCCAAATAATTCTAAGGGCTTTTAGCTTTTATGTATGCTTTTATAGCTGTATATCCAATAATTCTTAGGCAGGAAAAAAAGTGTCTGAAATTTCATGCATGATGGTATTCTGGAGCCAGACAGAAGTAGAAGGCATGAATTTCTGATCCATGACATAACAGACACAAGTGGAAAATACATAGCGAGCAATGCAATACTGAAAGGCAGAAGTGATGCAGAGTTCAGTACTTAACATATAAATGACTGCTCAGAAGTACTCTACAGAAAAAATAGTTAACATGGTGTCAAAAGGTAAGTGTACATGCGGTGAGACCTAGCATTGTTATTTTTTACAACTGCAACTCGGTGATCTACTGAAATGAAACAAAGTCAAGCGAGCATTTAAATGACATGAGGAAAATAAAAAGCTGAAGCTTATGGTTAGTTTCAATAACCTGACTTTCCATTTTGCAAAAGGAAAGAAAAAAAAGAGTGTCATCCCTGAGCTCTGTCTCTCTGTTGCTGGGCAAGGGGGAGACCATGTGTGGGGGTGGGAGAGGGGATTCCTGGGGGGCACCAGTTCTGACTGCTAAAGCCTTTTCAGCCTGCTAAAATGTTAGCATCAAGGCCAGAGATGTTCCAGTCCTGATTCCTAGTATCTGTATCAGCATTCATAGTGTCAAGCTATGTGACTCTAGGATCCCACTAGGCATAAATTTTCAAAAAGAGGTTTGTTTTTTTTTCCTGATTGGAAATGATTGATACAACAACATCTCTACCCAAGAGAGGGAAAAAATCCATGTGCACCCCCCCTCAACCCTCTGCAGTTGGACTCTATACCCTGTGGGCTTTCATATATGCAGTTAGTAAGGCTGGGGATTTGCTCCTATACCTGTCTATTCTGGCCTCAGGCCCACAGTTTAGAAACACTACACTGTTGAAAGA
>JAOQGH010000023.1:48625023-48641891 GCA_025769975.1 Gallinago jamesoni
CCCGCCACCGGGCACCTCCCCGGGAATGGGGACAGGCCGAGGCTGGGCCTGACCGTGGGCCTGCAGGTGGGCCCAGCCCAGTGAGGCCCATGGCTGGACAGGGCTGTGGGGAGATGGAGACCAGCCCTGCTGTGGTGTTGCTGGGGCAGGGACTGATGACACTGGGGACTGACGTGGGGTCCCGGGCCATGGGGGTGCCCCAGGGGCTGGGCAGGGACAGTTGGGGCTGGTGGTTCCGTCAGGGACCTGGCACTTGCACTGGTTCTCAATCAGCTGTATTTGTAACAGTAGTCATTTTTTTGCTTTCATTTTGTGAGTTTATGCAATATTAACGGGTTGATTTAATTTTTTCTTTGCCTTCTCACTGGAGAATATAAGTCATACAAAGTGATAGTTTTAAGCAAAAACAAAACCAGAAGCTAATTCTGTCTGAGAAAAAATATGTGAAGACTTGGGTAATTAAATTGGTAGTAGTTAGAATCATAGTTTAATTACAAGTGTAGCTGAAAAAGTGTGTTCAGACCAGTTGAAATCAGGGAATTTATAATGTTAGGATACGTTAAATTGTCCTTCCTAAATTTTGCTTCTTTAATGGAGATATATATACTTATATGAACAGATTAAAAATATCTTTATATCTTTATGAAGAGAATATCATAATGTAAATTGTAAATTTGCAGTTGCAAATTTCTGTACATTTGAATGTATACCTTCCATCCATAAGTGCAATATTTGGAGTTAAATAATAAAGCAATAGGAGAATCAAGCAACAAGAAAATTATTCAAACCAGTAATCTGGGGTATGATGGAATATTTAGAAGCAAGTAATATGCTTAAATTTAATTGAAGTAATAAATGCTTAAATAGAAGCAAAGAAATTACTTCTGATGAGTTTATTAAGCTGCTGGTGCTGTGAACTGGTTATGATTCCTTCGTAACTTATTTTCCTGCTTAGACTCAGGCTCGTTCCTGAGACATCACATTAGTTTTATGGGTCCTATTGCTTTGAGTTCAATGGAACTATGTCAGAGGAAAAAGTGGTATAAAAATGTTAAAGATTTGCATAAATTTTAAATTCCTTACATCTTGCTCTGACTTCACAGTTGGCCAAAAACTATAGCTGTCATTGTAGCCAAGAACACCTAAAACACATAGATTTGAATGTGAGTTGAAAGAGGAAACTAATAAGCAATTTACCTGCCACTTTATCAGTCTGCAGATGTCCTCAATCCTGAGTTTTAGCTTCTGATTAAAGACAATGTCCATGCTTTTGCATCATTTCCTTTTAAAATTCTTAAGTGTAATTGTTATTTATTGATTTATTTAATATTACTATGGTTCGGTTTATGTCTGTGGAAATTTCATGGATGCCTGTGCTTTTTCAAGTAATAATTGGGAAGAGGGAAACAGAAAGTTTCAGTAATTGTTGAGACCATTCATTACAAGGGTTTATGCACTACAGAGGGCATAAAAACTAATCCTCAAAGCATTCTACCAAAAATAGCAGAAATCTGTAAACTGAAGACTATTTATTTCATGTGGCATCCAATAGTTGCACATTAGTGACTTAGAAATACATACATTTTTCTTTTAACCTTTGCTATGCACAATTTGCCAGTAAAGCCATTGGGTGCTGTGCTTGTAATAAATTTGAAGTCATCATGTGTTTTCATATATATGAATATGTTGATGGATATATGGGTGTGGTTTTTTGTGTGAGATGACAAATAGTTCTTAATGCTTTTCAGCAGAATAGGTATTTTTAAATCTCTTTTCTTTTTATTTATGGAATAGTTATTTGTCTATAGACTTTATCTCTAGTCACAGTGCAGGAATTTAACATCATCCAAGACTTTTTAAAACTCCCAGATATTTAGTAAAAATGGGCCACAGTGTTATAGCATGTTTTACAAAGGTCCACTTACAAAACAGAAGAAATTAAAGTAGGTATAGGCAATATCAGAAATCCACCCAGAAATATCCAAAGCAAGGATGATGTTTCTGTCTTCTTTTTTTTTATTATTTTTGTGCTCCATGTTTCTTCTTTATTTTTATTTTTTTCTTCAAGTTATTGCTTGACAATAATAATTTCCATTGTTTCCTCAAATTATTGCTTCTGCAATGTGAAGATATAAAAGGCCGTCTTACAGACAGTAGACTTTTAATGTGTTAATATTGTATGCATTTGACATTTCCAAACTCGTTGCTGGAAAGCATCATGCCAACAGTGACATGGTTTTTAAGCTCCCTCTCTTTCTTTGCTAGTAACTTCAGGATCTTTTGTATAATCAGCTTTCAAGATCCAGTGAAAATGGTTCTATGAAAAGATTAAAAATTAGATTGGGCAAGTCTCTGAAAAATAGACTATAGAAAATATTGTATTGGGAAGAGGATGCAGTAGTGGACAACTACTAAGATTTAAAATAAACATACAAATGTTTATAGATATGTCTATATAGATCATCATACTTCTAAACATTGTTTCACAATGATTCTTCATTCCAAAGTGTTTATAGTCTCTAACATGAAAGAAAGAGAGGATGCATGTAAACAGTTCCCATAAGGGAGATTATATGAATTATGCATGAGGGTAGAAAGGGATGGATTTCTGGGAGAAATAGGCATTCAGGAAATATGATTTCAAGGCGAATGGAAAGAAAAAGTTCTTGTTAGGAAAGAAAAAGGAAACTTTCCTATCTTAAGGGATTTAGTAAATAATAAATTGGAAAGGGAAGAAAGAAATGATTGGGTGAAGAAGAAGAAGCTGTAAAGACTGCAAAAACCAAACACAAGCACAAAGCAGTTTAGTTGGTGCTACAAAGCTAACATCTGCCAAAGATTAACACACAGCATTACATGAAACCGTAATTATCCTCTACAGTTAGAAATTCCTAGAGCAGTTTACAATTAATGCAGAGATTTTTCACAATGGATGTGGTGAAACAGTGACATAGGTTGCCCAGAGAGGTGGTAGATGCCCCATCCCTGGAAAAATTCAAGGTCAGGTTGGATGGGGCTTTGAGCAACCTGACCTGGTTGAAGATGTTCCTGCTTATTGCAGGGAGGTTGGACTAGATCAACTTTATGATTCCATGATTCTATCTTTTCAGAGAAAATTACATGAGGGAAAAAAAAATTAACAATAACATAAGTGTGGAGGAAGGGCTGTCTGCAAGAGGACATGACTTGATTGGGATGAACGATCCAGTTCTATACACGGGATCAGGGGACAGGCCTTAGCCGTAGGCCCAAACCCTTGGCCTCAGGCCTGCAGCCTTAGCAGCGGGCCTGAGAATGGCATTGTCCTCTCCCTGATCCCGCTTATTTTAGGGTAAACATGTTTTTCTAGCCTTTAAGATTAGTAAAACGGAACTGTCCTTGAGAACTAAGGGCGTAGTGTTTTGTGTAGTAAGCAACTTTGTATCAATTATGAAAACTTAAGCCAGGTGGACGAGAGCCGGTAGCCAATCCTGTGAACGCCCGCTAGCGTGTGTATCTGCTGTTTACCTATATAAACTCTGCTAAAACTTGCGTTAAAGGAGAACGAACGTACTCATATTGAGGCCCAACTTCCCACTCCAACACATAAGGGCTTGAGGGTAACAGAGGGAATTCTGCTTTATGCAGTGAGATCTGATCTGAAACAGAGAAGTCAACAGGTCTGGCTATGAGTCAGGCCTCAGATAAAAAAGTTAGTGAGACAGAGTTGATACATTCAGGGTCTGGATGAGCTGGAAGATAGAGGTGTAAATAACAATGAAAATAGACAGAAAAATGCTGAATAGCACTGATTCTGTGGTGGAAGTAGTAGGGACAACTTTAAGTGCATTGAGAGCAAGAAAAAGAATAAACAGTGAGAGCCTAAGCAGGGAGGAAATGAGAAGAGAAAATTAAAGGTGATCCAGAGGTCATGGTCCTAGAAGTTGAGGAGAATAAAAACCCTTTAAAAAAAATAACTTGGAGCTAAAACTCACACATTCAAATACGTGAATATCCTTGGGTGCGAGGGGAGGGAAGAGGTGGGTGAAAAGAAGCCTATAAGAATATCAGAAATTTTATTAAATGAGAGAAAATACTAATATTTAGTAAGAGACAAGCCATTAAAAGATAATTCTTACCATATGCTTAAATCTTGGACATCTTAAATCTTGGCTATCTTTAAAAGGGTTTGCTGATGAAGTTGTGTTGATAATGCATTCTCCAACTGTACCTCCTCTGAATGGAGATAAAGCATTTACCAGCAAGAAGCTGATTTGACTATCATTTAAATCAGTTCCCTAAGTAGAAAAACTATACCACTAGAAAACTGTAATTGTGATTACCGTGTTGGTTTTGCCTTTTTTAGTTATGTTGCTTGCAAGTATAAAGGCTTTTACGTTTGTATCCCTAGGACAGCTATGGTAACAGAAGTCGTGAGTGTAGGCCGTGCCTCATTGACTTTGAGTGAAGCCGCAGTGTTGATGGAGATTTCCTCACAATTGTCTCTAAATTCATTTTCACCCTTTTAATGGCAGTCATTAAGAGTGAGAGGTAACTATTTGTAGCTGCATCAGCGGAAAAGCAGGTGGATAAAAATCGTAGTTCCTCCTATGTTCTGGGGAGAACTATGCTCTTAATTCCTTTTAAGGAACTTTCTCTGTTCACAAGCAGATGCTTCAATTTATGGTAAAAGGAATAAAGCCCAGATTGCTTTCACAGTCTGCACTTTTATCCCTTGCCAGAAATGAGTCTAGTAGTGTACAAAAGTGAGTAGCAGCCTTGGATTTCATCACCAGGAAGGTAATCACCGGTCGGTAGAATGCATGGCATCTAGCAAGACATATTGTTTCTTACTGGCTGCTACAGATGTGAAAGTGTGTAGCACCTGAATGTTAATCTGATTGTAAAATTCTGGCAAATCACTACCCTGCCTGCATAGTTGGTTTGTGTATTACACCCAGAGTTGACAACTACATATTTGTGAAATGGGTTGTATTTGTAACAACCAAAATTAAAGTGATCTGTGGGGCCTATGAAATCCTTCAGGGAAAAAGGAAAATCCTCTATTATCCTTAGAAAGGAGTCAAAACCTGTTGTGTGAATCAGAATTCAGCTTTGGGCAGCTCCAATGTTTTGATGTGAGATCCTCTTTTAACAGGCTTTTTGGCTTGCTTACACTGAGGGTCTGGCAGTATCTGGCAGACAGTGCTGCCCTTTTCATCTTGCTTTTGTTTGTAGTCCTTTGGGGAAAGGGCTAAAATATTCGGAATATAACCTTTCTAAGCGTTCTTGGTAGCATGCTTGGAAATGTGGAAGGATTATTTGATAGATGGTTTTCAGCATTCTGATGCCCACAGAACCATGGATAATCTTTCTAATCTTCTTTATCTAAGGTAATCTGTATATTCTATCCTCTCTGCATCTATGTCTCTTGTGCTGAAACTACACTAACAGGAAGTTCTAAAATGCCTATTTTTGTTTCTTTCCAACAGCTGGCTGTCCGGACTCCTTGATTAAAGAGCTTCATCACTTCAGGATTCTGGGAGAAGAACAGGTGAGTTAGCATCTCAAAGGCAACCTCTTAATGTCATGAAAGATAGACACTAATGAGACAGTTTCGTCTCTCTCCAGGGAGGCAGAGTGTATTTCATAACCCCCAATGACCTGAAATGTGGGGAAAAAAACACACAGGAGATATATGTGAGATTTTTTTTTTCATTCTATCCATCAGCCTTGACAGGTTATTAATTGCTACATCTGCTATCTGCCACAGCTCTTCAGCTTTCGACTACAACAGTAAACAGGCTCTCTGAACCAGCAGATAGACAAACAGTCTGACTAAAGGATTGATACTTAAAACTACACATGGTATTATCCATCTCTTTTTGTGGCCTTATTTCTCTTTTTAAAGTGTGCTTCTCATTCCTAATTATAGCTGTGCTTTGTACTCAGAAAACTGAGTTTTTTAGGAAAGCATAAGTGAAGTATGCATTACAGTACTCACAAGATGGTCAGAGCTATTATTTTGTCAATAATGACATTAATGTACAGAGGTATTGAAAAAATGGCCTTAAATTTTGAGCGGCAAGGTGAATTTTCAAATGCTCAGTGCTCCTGAATTTCAAGTTGTCTTTGTCTCTGAAGTATCTCTCTTAATGAAGTGGTTATAAAGCCTAATGGCCTGACATAGAGTTGAAGATACTAGGGACTGAGAGCTTGAAAGCTCAGCATTAGTGTGTTGTACATGAGAATCTCTGCATTCTTTAATGAACCTGGCACCAAGGGACTTGCAGAAGGTTATAAGGGGGCTGTGACAGAAGCAAAAGCAGCTCCTGAAATGTTAATTCAAAGTCTGGTTTCTTAGTTTTTAGATCGGATTATATTGTCAAGAACACCCTGTTGCTTCTCCTTTCCCTGTCACTCTCCCTTTTTTTTTCTTACAGTTAGGGCTGCTGATACATTTTCTAGATTTCCAGTTTTCCTCTACCCCCCCCCCCCCACACACTTCAGTTGTTATAGAAAGTCAAAGCCCAGTTCCTCAGGGACTCAGCTTTTCCTCAGCAAGAAGACAGCAATGAAAGGGAGCGTGGGAGGGTTTGTCTGACAGGAACAGGGTAAAAAAAAAAGACAGAATGAGATACTGGAAGCAGGAATCTGGTGAGATTGAGGATTTAGGAAGAGAAAATAAAATAAATTATGACCAGGATTGATGGGCCCAAGAGGCTGGTTAGAGCCAGCTGAGAAATGGATGTCAGAGTGAGAAGCCTGGGGACACTGGAGAAATGGGGCTGGCTGGTGAAAGAGGGTAGGACTAGAAACCAGAATGGTAGAGATAAAGCTCTGAGAAGGAGCTGGGACAAAGGACACGAAGGGAATGGCCAAATATGGAAATTTGCTAGAGAAACTGGTAAATAAAGTAAAAGCTGTACTTACTGAGCTGCACGAAGAGGTAAGGCTAAGCACAGTAGGAGGAGTGGGACAAAAGAAGAGATTTGAAGGAAAAGTAGGGAACAGCTAAACCAAGAGACAGTGAGTATGAGGGAGAGGGTTGGACCGGACAGACTTGATAGCTCCACTGGCAGAGCTCTGAGAATTGAGTTGTAGACCTCAGCCTTGCTAATGACCACTGACATAGCAATAGAATTTAATTTATGGACTTTCTTTTTTTTTTTTCCTGTTTGGATTTTAGAAAAGGAAGTGGTAGACATAAAAATGAAGAGTTAAGAGTGCAAATGAAGAATTCAGGCATTCGGAAATGTCATATTTAAGATTGTTTATGTAATCTTAATACTTTCTTTCTTCCACTTGCCTACTCTTGCACCTTTGCACTAAAATAGTTTTGAATTATATGATCATATACAAACTTCAAAAGTGGGACTATGTAAACCACAAGAAACCATAAAAGAAAAGAGAATTCATTTCTTTCTACTGGTAAAAGAAGTCTTGAAAAAAGTAGAGGAGTTTGATAAGGAAAGCCTCTCTCTCTAATCAAATAAAACCAGCATTTTTGCCACTTGTAATATTTTTGGTATTCTTTCAGACTTTCACAATGAAATTACTCCTCTTTGTATTCAATACACTTAAACAGATGAGAAATTTTCATCATCATGTATTAGGAGCATCAAACTATGCAGATGGAAAGTTGTTTTGCAGAATGGGCCTGACTTATAAACATTTCCCTTTCTCTGAAACTGGCTATACTAAGAGATTATTTGAATACAGTGGTTATTGTTACAGTCTTAACTAATGCCTTTCTTTGCAAGAAGTGAACATTGCCATGAGTCTTGAATTATTCCATAAGTCCATACAAGTACAAAAAATATTGCAATTGTATTCTGTCCCTACAAAAGCATTGTTATCATAAGTCTACTGATGACCACAGTAGATCTTGCTTGAAGTTGTCACACACATTGACAGTTTGGGAGAAGTTGGTTGAAAACCAAGATAAATGAAGAAAGAAAAGAATTTCAGGCAAAGCCTTTATTCACATGGCTAAGTATTTTTTATATTTACTTAGTTATACATTTGCTTTTTAAATAGATATGACGTGTGTCTTTTTCTTTTACCATGCATACTTGAAAAAAAAAAATCATAATTAATTATAGAGCTTTTATTCAGACTGCTTTCAATATCAATACTATCAACCAACATGTATTTTCTTCCACTCCAGGCAATGGTCAAAGAATAATAGGGGCATGCTACTGCTTAACATCCAATCTTGATTTATTTTTTTAATACTTATGTATTTAGAGACAGATTATAAAAGCAGAATGGACTATTGTGATAATCTGTTCTGATCTCCTTTAGAATACACATTACATGACTTTCTTGTATTAATTCTTGTTGAAACTGGAGTATATTGCCTAGAAAAGCGTCCCTTTCCCTTCCTTGTTTACAAATCACTTGCAGACATTCAATCCTATTATACCTCTCAGTAGTAGAAGACAAAAAATTCACAGCCTCTTCTTTCCATGACTCCACCAGCACCCGTAGGCTCCCTACATCATGTATCTCCCATTCCTCAGTGTCCAGATCCTTTACATTTCCAGCTCCCCTTGTCCTGTCATAAGGCAGTAGGTGATCATCCCAAAAAATTACTTCAGCTTATGAATGCATCTCAGAAAAAGCCACCATGCCCATGAAACAGGACTTTAAAAATGCTTATACAACAAAATGGTGTCTGTTTGTCAGCCAGACTGTGAACTAAATACGTTTAAGACAGAATGAAGGAATCTTTCAGTTTGAAGTGGACATTCCCACTGGAACTTGTGGGTTGCAGTCAAATCAATGGCTGCCCAATAATATATTTTTCCTTCAAGAGATTTCTATTTATTCACCTAAGAGGTGCCTCAGTGCTTTTGGATGTGGATGGACACAGTTCAGACTCAGCTCACAATCCATCACACTGCTTCCCAAACAGAAATCCCATTCTGCAATTGTGGGTAATAATTTGTTCCTAGAAGATAACTTTACATTGGACTGTGCTGGAAAGTTGTTTGCATAAACCCAGTTTACCAACAGTTCAGTTAACCCTGTAGCATGAACTTAACAATCCACATGACATGTTCATTACTTCTTCGTCTCAAATAGTTACAAGCTTTGTCACTGATGTTCTATGTTCTTGGTTTTCTTCCAAGTCAATGATAAAAATTCTAGGTGGCATAAGGCCAAGAGTCAATACCTTCAGGACCTTTTTGGAAAAACACCTGCTTAATAATGATTGCCCATTTACAATTATATTTTAGACATGCCAGATAGCTAAGTTTTCATCCTGTTAATATATGGCATGTTAATTTTGTATCACTTCAGATACTTAATCAAAATGCCAGGCGGCAGCATGACAAATGCCTTACAGAAGTCTGCTTCATCAACTCTCTTACCTTTATCAACCAAATTTCAGTCAAATTAAAATCAACCAACAGTTCCTAATACAAACCCCTGGTCTCTACCTTTTGTTCATCAAGTATTTATTTCCTGTAAATGATGAACATATATAATTTTTGTTGATGACATTAAGAGAGAAAGATTTTGAGTAGCTTGCACGATCAAACCACTTGAAAATATGTGTTTCTCTGTCTATCTGTCTACCCAAATAAAATGTTTCTTTATCTAAATGTAAGCATTGAAGGAAAACTATTCTGAGAAAAAAAAAAAAAAAAAGGCATTGTCTTTAACTTGATGCATGAAAAACTGCTGATTAATATTTTTTAGAAGGAGTTTTATAAAAATAATACAGTTGTCCAAATTGTCAAACTTCTCGGTAGTCTCCTGGACACGTAAAACTCCCATGCCTTCTCTTCTCTCAGGAATGTACATTATGTATGTACACAGCTGAAAATTCTGTCTTTTAAGGTTTAGTTAATGGCAACAAATTAGTTTTTAAAGAGGTATTTTTATTTAGACTTTACGGAAAGAGGTGATGTGGTGAAGAAAAAGAGTACACCTTTCCCTGGTACGTGATATGCTTTGTGGATACCTGATTTACCACACAAAAGCAGTTTCCAGAGTGATTGGCTGAATACGCAACACAAAGACATTTAGCAACAGATTGCCACCCCACTTGATACTTGACCCTTTGAGAAGGTGCCAGAGAGTCTGACCTAGAAACATCTCCAAAAGCAGTTTGGCCAGGTTTGTTTTGGACCTTCTTTTCAGAGACTCTCCCAGTGCACAAATGTCTGTACAAGGCAAAGAGAGTGTCCTGGACATGCGGCCCCAGGAAGGGTAAAACCTGAAGCTTTCTAAATAGCCTTAGCACTGTTGAGCTTTTTCTTGCGATTTGATCTGTTCGTAATCCACTATTTTCCCGTAGCGTAATGGATGCAGTCCAACCAGCTGGCTAACTGCTTCACTTTATAGGTACCTGAGATTCTCTCAGGCTTGGGATGAAAGATTTATTAACTGGGAAGCTATTGAAAAATAGCACAATATGAGAAAATTAGTCTCCTGCAGTAGCCATTTGCCCTATCAGCCTGGTTTTCTCTGCAAGGAAATGCAAATGGTTCTACAAGTGGTGACAGTAGGAGCTGCTTACAAGTATATGTTAAAGATGCACTAAATATGTGCTCTGTCCAAGTACAGTGGAAGGCAGGTAATTCAACAAGCCAGTGCCTGAGACAGCAGCAAGAACACTTTAATTCAGACCTCAACACTACGATATATCAACATAGCAAGATGACTCGCAGTGAACTGTTATGGAGTCTCCCTAATGACTCTCTGAGAATCTTCCCTCTTCTCCCCAAAGTGATAAAA
The DNA here is from genome assembly GCA_025769975.1 of Gallinago jamesoni. Lineage (NCBI taxonomy): Eukaryota > Metazoa > Chordata > Aves > Charadriiformes > Scolopacidae > Gallinago > Gallinago jamesoni. The sequence continues at coordinate 48,635,755 of JAOQGH010000023.1, forward strand.
AAAATCTTGTTTAATTGTTTAAATGGAATATTGAGATTCATGAATAAAATAAGAGCTACATCTGAAGGCTGGGAGGGAAAACAAATAATGCAAGAGCGAGCAATCTGCTGCTATACCTGAGTGCCCCCAACAGGTCACAGCACAGATGAAGCAAATGAGACACGCTAGTGGCAGGAAAAGAAGATGCTAAGTAATGTATAGCTTCACTTCTCTGCTATATCATCTTCTGTGACAACTTTGCAGAATGTATTGGCCAGTTTCTTGATATTTTGACAGGAGAATGATCAATTTTAACAGATCTCTCCTATCAGCCGCTACTGCAAGTAATATCACTGCTCACTTTTTCTTTAGAAATGTTGTGGGCGTTTATATCTGTGGAATCAGAGCAAGCCTGAAGCACTCTTTTTCTTTCTTTTTTTCTTTATTTTTTTTCACTTTTCCTTGCAAGTAGGGGAAACTTTTGCAAAGGAATACCCTATTTTGAAAATTTGCAGATGCACATCCGCATGCTATTGAAAGGTGGTGTGGACTTGTGCTAGGTTTTGCTGTGAGCTGTAACTTCAAGAGATATGTACATCTAGTACCAAAAGAACAGTGCGGATAGAAATCATTTAACATTAATTGAGGCTTTAAAGGAATTTGTATACAATCTATGTGTGTGTGGCAAGGGAAAAGTCCTTTTGGTTTTTTTTTTGCTTGCAATACTTGCTAGAGCATATTTTTTTTAAGTATATGCTACAGAATGTTAATATAAAGTGAGTTTTAAACTAATTGATAGATATTTACCCATTCAAGCAAAATTAATGTCATGTGACAATTTTAATTCATCAGCTGAATTTAGTGCAGGAAACTGTCAAATATGATCAACAAAGTGTTTCTGAATTATCTGCAGATCAAAATTTTTTGATTACACTTGGAAAAAATGTAAGATCCCTCTCAATAATTCACGTGCAGTTAAAAAAAAAATAAATTCACGGACTAATTTATCCAGTTCATAATTACTGTGCTATTTTATTAGTATTCTCAGATCTGTATCTTTACCAGTATCTTGCAGTACTTTGCTTTCCCACCTAGTCCCCTAGATTCAGCTACCACTCCATGTGAGTGATACCTGCATGCATCTTTCACTTTCTTCCATTTTTCTGTCTAGTACCTGATTTCTGTCCATCTCATTTGGCTCACCTTTTGGATCTGTCATCAACTTCTCATCAACTCTCTCTCTAAAATTGAGCTACTGCATTTAACTCCTGATCTTCTTTACACCACCTTTTTTTTCATAGCTGGAACTGCACAACAAACTTTATAGTCCTGCAATTTCATATGACCAGTGATGTGTTTCTCTTTTCTCCTCATGCTATATCCGCTTTGAACGTCTCCTAACCACTTTCTTCCCTGACTTCAGAGGTAATTTGAAACCATGTGGGCTCTTCAGCTTTGTCTCTCCTGCATTATCAGAATTTTATCCTTTTTGACTTCATAGGCCTCTGTCATAGGCAGAGCATCTCTGTTCGCTTACTCCTTTTTTAATTTGTTGTCTGAGCACTAGACAAGTAAAAGTAATTTCTTCTTGGTTCAACAGCTGAAATAAAAAACGCTGAGAAAGAAGGGAGAAAGTACTTGTGATCAAAACTAATTTAAAGAATATTCTTTTCCTGTCAAAACCAAAAGCTATGTCATTTTGTATAGAACCCAAATTTCCATTTGTTTACTTGTCTGTAGCAACTATCAATGCCTGTAACGACTTGAGTGCCTCTAAAAATAAATGGAGGAATTATCTTCCACCCAGCTTTCTCATTCTCATTAAATTGAGAGGGAGGACTTGAACACCAGTGTTCAGGGGCTCAGGTGGATGTAGAAGTTGGGACTTCTTCCATCGCTTGGATGACTTCGATCTGCTTTCATGGAATAGGCATATATTGACTCCTGTGACCTGAGAAGCGGAATTCCCAGGAGCCAGTATCTACTTCAGTGCATCTCAATTGCACAATCTGCAACAGCATTAGCTGAAAAAATTTCCTTGCATCAGTTACAGCCTTGGTGGTCGTCATTTGTAAGGGAGAAAGAAATGTGGAATTGAGCTCCACAAGAGTTGGAAGGAACGTTAATGTTCAGCATTCAGTCCATTCAGACTGATCCCACAAATGATGGAAGATCACAAACTTCCAAGAGTCTGTAAATACACTGCCAAGCCGTATACTGTGCTTAGTCCTGTTTTGTCGTTGCATCATGTTGCCTCTCATATATTGTTTGATTTCTGCTATAACCTGTTCCATTGTCCTTTCTTCTTAGCATTCTTTATTTTCTGTTTTCATACTTCTCACTATGTGTTTTCTTTCATATCGTTTTGCAAACTGCAGTATTCCTTTTCTTTCACCCTCTCTAGTTAAATTTTGTTTATGAATTGTGTTGCATTGGTCCAGTCATAGATTTCTTATCTAAGCATTTTCCTGAGAATGCCTTACGCAGTTTTCCATGACTCTCCAAAATCAAACAAATTCCAGCCCTCTAGACAAGATTCTCTTTCTGGTCTGCATTGTGGTGCTTCTGTGGGAACAAGAAGGAGCTGATGCTCTGAACTTGCTCTTGCCATCATATTGCTGGCCAGCAAAGGAGCCCAGTAACTCAGGAACTGTTCCTTGAAGACCCATGTCAGTCCATCTCTTTATAATCTATATTTTAGATGACACTTTTATAAATATTATTACTAGTCCAATGAGTACTAAGGGTTTTGTTGCCTAATTACATTATGGAACTAATTCTTTTCTTTTCTTTTCTTTCTATGTATATAATACATATAAATAAAGTGCTTAGTCTACATTATGGACTAATAGCCTCTGCAATCTAATTTTGAAACACACAGATGGTTATTTGATTTATAGGAGCAGTAAAAACAATCTGACTCCGGAAAGTAGATTTTCTTTCCTCTGAGACCATTACATGCAGTTAAAGAAGCAAGTAATCAAATTACCTTTCAGAGATTAGAAATTTTGGCTTTACATCTACTGGTAAACTTTTGTGTAAAATTCCCTGCAAGGCTACTACTGAGCAGATGCTTTTAGGTGTGAGGGGAAAAAAAGCAAAATAAAGAAAACTGTGCCCAAAGTGTAGAAGCAAAATTAAAATAGCACAACGCATGTGTGCTGTGACAGGGGATGATGGAATAGATGATTTTTTAAGGTCCCTTCCAACCCAATCCATTCTATGATTCTATGTTATTAAAGTATAAGTTAGAAATTAAATAACATGGCAAGGAATCGCTGTGTTCACAAAGTGAACTTGCAAGAGTTTCGTGCATCCAGGTGCATTTCAGTTTTGTCTTAGCATCTGAATTTCAATGTAACCAAAAAGACTTCAATCCATAGTTAAACTTGGTTTATTCTTGTGCCAGCCCAATGATTTAATTTATATTACCCTTGATTTACAACATCAAATGATTGAATCTCCACTGGTTGAAAACCCAGTACCATTCTAAGACTCAAGGGAAACCAGCCCACTCCAGAAAGTGGGGAGCTGGGAATAGATGGTTAGTTATCCAGCCTCCGTGTCTATGTCACACTATAATTTATAAAAATCATTTCTAAAGGCCCTGACAAATCTTTATGAGCAAAGATTGCATGAAAGAGCTGCATGATAGGGTTGAAATAGCATTAACTAGAACTGGGAATTTTTTCTGCTCCGAATTTTATTCCATTAAAAGTATAGATTTGGCTTGACTGGGACAATTCACAAACTGAAGGGAAAGTTCTCAACAGGATGCAGTTTTCAGAAGAAAAAATAGAAACAGGATGATTTACAACTACATTGTTCATATACTTTTAGCTGTCTTAGCCCTAGTGGTTTAGAGTAAATCATATTTTTTAAGGATTTTTTTTTTCAAATAGGCATTGAAATATATGGTTCTATGGTGAATCCTGCAACTATTTACCTACTTGTATTTCTGAGGACCTTATTAAAGTAGCATATAAATTCCTGACATGCTTTGCTCAAAAGCTGATTTCTAGCAGCAGTAGACGGCTGGTGATTTTGTGTAATTTTATGCCCCTCATTACCATAGTATTTGATGTCCTCATGACTATTAATGGATTTTTCCTCTTAACACTACAGTGAAATCAGCAAGTATCATTCTCTCTCTTTACAAATGGGGAACTGATGAGAAGCATGGAAGTGACTTACGTGAAAACCACAGGAAAGCAGTGCTGCTGCCAGGAATTGAAATCAGATGCCATGAATGCCAGTTCAATCAAGTTCCCCGTATATTAAACTTTGTAATAGGTTTTTTTCTTAACATAATTGGAGACATTTTTCCTCCTTGTAACATACAAAACCGTTTTACACATGATGAGCACATCTCTAAACAGGAGGCACATTGATAACAATTGAGTAATAGATATTGTGAAATAATTGGAATGTACAGAAGAGCTAGATTCATCTTTTAATGACAGCTCTTTACGTGTTAGATATCTAGCCTAAGTTATTTTTCTCAGCTTCAACTATGGCAGTTTCACAGGGTGATTCATTGTACCTATCTTAGACATCACATGTAAATCAGTGTAAATTCCCTTCTTGGGATTTTGTTTCTTCTCACTCAATATATTTGGAGACTGTATGATTTGTTTAGGTTAGACGTTTAATTTTTGAAGAGCTAAAATTGTGTGAGAAAAGATTAATTGCATCTTATCTCTACTGTTAATTATAAAAGGAGTCCAAGCAAACAGTGCATTTGTAGACATAATCACTGTGGAATAAATGTTTTGGTCCTTTACAAGCCTTTTATAAATGCACTCTTAATATAAAGTGAGTTGTTTTGTTTCAGGCCACTGATTAAAGAATAAAAATCCACGTATGTTATGTATGACTGTAGTACAGCAGCAAACGTGTATATGTTGTGCTACTTTATGTTTTAGTTGGTTGCTGGATTTTAAGTGAGCTAGTGTACAGGCACAAGGAAAAGGAAATTAGAAAATGACATCTTATAAATGTATCTGGACTTTGAAGGTAGAAAACAGACTGGTAACTAGATGACAAGATGTGCGAAAACATTTAGTAGGATCTTTCCTGTCTTCAAATTGATCATTTTCTTGGCGTTTAAAGTGTGAAAATCACTGACGAAAGTGCTATACTGATTTGGCATGAGTCCTGTGCTGAACCAGTACAAAATGTCAAATTTGTGGGACAGAATACGACAGCTTTGTCTACCTTGCCGGTAGGTAGACTGGACATTTCCTTTCTGTAACTTTAACAAGACAGATTGATTCCCTTCTTACCTATCTCCCATTTTTGTGTATCAAAAACCAGAGAGGAGACAGGAGGAATCTCATCATGCCCTTTTATGCTAAGTTAATGACTGGAAAGCATATCCTTTATTTCAGCTGAGAATTTGTAATGGAAATGCTGACAGAATCTCAGCTATAATGTCACTGGCGTTTTCTTCCATAATGAGAAGCTGCTAATGATCCCACATCTAGCACACTTAACGGGATAAGACAATCGTTGTCCTCACCTTCAAGTCCAGTCTCTGCCCTGAAGACAAATGAGGTCAGCAGAGAGTTTTGCAGCTGTGGTTACCCATATTTCTGTTCAAGGCCAGCAGAATGACTCAGAGCACTGAGCGTGTGTTTAGTGAAAGGATCACAAACTTTGCTGAAAACTGACAGAGTCCAATGTTAAATATTTATGCCACACTCTGGGTTCCAACATAATAATAAAACCGAAAAACACGAGTTGACTTGTTGAGCCCCAGCATTCAAGGTGACTTTGCAGACATGTCTTCTACATTTCTCAAAATACTGGTATCTTTCAGATCCAAGATCCAAGGATTTCTTTCTTTCACACACAGAGTGATATTTTGAAGGCTTTCTTTCCTTTTTGACTTCACTTTTCTTTTGAAAGAAAGTTTGCTTGGATTTTTTGTTAACTGACAAAGATGGATACTTCCAGTTTGGTAAACTTTTTTTTTCTGTGACACAACACTTTTATGTCTATATATTACAGTGTTTTAAGAAGTCACATAGCACCAAGCTGGTGAGGGGTCTGGAGAACAAGTCCTACGAGGAGAGGCTAAGAGAACTGGGCATGTTTAGTTTGGAGAAGAGGAGGCTGAGGGGAGACCTTATTGCCCTCCACAACTACCTGAAAGG
>JAOQGH010000023.1:48645017-48660095 GCA_025769975.1 Gallinago jamesoni
AAGGATTGATATATTGCCTGGTTTAGCAAACTGCTCTGTTTCCTTTTATGGACTCTGTGCTGTGCTCGCTGGTGACCACATCTGCAGCCTTGAGTTTCACCTCACCCTTTGTTCCAGCGATGTCTGGAACGCTGAGGGGTACAACTCCCTGAGGCTGAAATAAGAAGCAAGAGGCTGGTCTGTAAGCCAAATTTTGGTAACATTAAGACCTTTCCTCAGAATCTATAATGGAACAGGATGAAAATACGTGTCTTTGAATCTCTCTTTGCACCCTGTCACATGATAACTTCAAGGACGATTTGTCGCAGATTTTCTGTGGTAAAGGCCCTAGCACTGAAATCAGCTGCTGGTGGGATGGCTGACTGAAGGTAAGGGTCTGCCTGCAAGAACAGCATGGCAGTTAGGAAAGCTATTTTTTTCTACTCTGTTTTCTGTAGTCACTCTGTGTGTTTTCTATTCAGGAAGTTAAATTATGTCGGGATTTTCCAGACAAAACCTGGCCTTTCTTAGCATGAAGGCCTTCCACTCTTCTTTATGGAATCCAGGTACATCCACTTCAGAGGTCTGGCTTCCCTCAACAGTATACACAATGATTTATAAGCTCAAAGAAAGGCCCAAGATGAAAAATGTCCTTTTGTCTATCCAAATAAAGGTAGTGAAAAATGCTTACCTATACAGTTTAGGTTAGAGACATGTTCCTTGTTAAAGCTAATAATAAAAGAAATAGGGAAGACAACATGAATCTGGAGATTCTCTATGAATACCTGTGTCATCCTTTAAGCTACACTTTAGATATAAAGAGTTTCTTTTTGGGGTATTTGAACCTCTGTCCTTGGGTAAAGTTCAGAGTTGGTAATATATTGCTCACAGCAGAAGTTATTTCTAACATAAATGATGTTATTCACCCAAAAGCTCTTGTAGAGAAATATTTGTCTGCTGCACAGAACAAACTGATTGTTCAGGCCTGGATTGCAGTATAAGGGTAGCTAACAACTGTCAAGTATTTGGCAATTTTTATTAACTGATGAGATGGATCAAGGTAGGGAGGGGGGATAACTTTTCAAGAGAAAGTCAAGACAGTGAAAAGGGTTTTCAGAGGCCATTTTAAAAAAGGAGAGGCAGAAGAAAGCAAATAGAGAATAAGCTGGCTCAGGAACTGAGGTGAAATTAATATTCCATTATTCAGCAAGCAAACTGTGTGAGGTAGTCCCAAACATGTAAGGACTTCAACCAAATCTGAAAGAGCATTGAAAAATGAATAGGTACCTGAGCCAGGCTTGATACAGACATTTTGCCTTCCTCGGTTTCTTTCTGTGGTATGTGAAATGAGGAACTAGAATCTTTTTTTGCAAAGTCATTGCTATTGATGTCAAAACTAAATGTAATTCATCAAGAGAGGACTCTTAATTTTCTAAAAGGTCCTTTGGGAAAGTTAAAGATGGTAGTTTTGCTTTGTCTGAGGAAATTCAAAAAGAGCAATATGTAGGGCTCAGAAACAGCTTGGTAAATATCTAGACAAAACTGTGCCAAAAAGGTGAGGAGAAAGGTTTAAATTTAAGAATCCACGTATGTACCTTGTGCAGTCAGGCATTATTCAGGCTGTCAGGCAAAGAAATAGAACAAGAAAAGAGATTTATTTTGACTTGAAAATTAGTATGCAGATATGTTTTTAATGATTATGAATAGTCCTCACCCAAAGCCATGTTGTGGCACCACTCACTGCCCTCACTCTTACCTAGTCTTTCATATTTTTTATCATTAGCCATAAATATATTAATTGATTTACCAAGACATTACCATTATATAATGTTGTTCTACCTTCATTACTATGCATCAGTCCTATGTTACTAACTTTTATTGCTCAGATATAAAATTTTGACATATTTAATATGAGAAAACAGCAACAAAACATAGAAGACAATACATATTGTACCACCTGGCTTGGGTACAGGAAAAGCTGTGGTAATCAAGGCATACAAAAGCTCTATGAATAAAACATTTTTGTCTTGTTTTATATGATACTGGCAAATTATTTCCTAAATATTAAGGAAAAGTTTGGAGTTTAAAGCAGGTAAGAAGTGAGCTTCAAAAGGGACTATACTACCTGTTTATTAAAAAGTTTCTACACATGTAGTTTCTACACACAGAGCTCATCTGGCATGCAAAACATCCACTGTCGGTATCTCTCAGTGGAGTGACAACTGACTAATGTGTGATTGAATCCCAGCCCTTGCTCCACAACCATATAAACATTATGCAGCATATGATATCAGTTGACCTGTTCCTTGGAATGGGGTGAGATGGGAGATTGGGGATAGTGGAGATAGAGCCTCTGTCAATCTTTTTGCCCTTGAGTTTATTCATTCCTAGTGTAGTCTATGTAAGTAAGAAGAAGAATGTATTTCGAGAGATCCTCTGTGGTCTGATAATCCCTTGCTAGGAGACCTGAGTCTTGAATCTATAGCCAGGTTAATGCAGGCCCTGAGACCAGTCCAAACTACCCTAAGTTCTGGGTGACAATTTAAATGATGTTAGGAACAAGCTTTCATAATTAATCTTTTTGTGGCCCTTCATTTGGATCCCCTAATGTAAAACTCCAGTCCACAAGTCAGTACTTAAACTTAGTGTATTAAAAGTGTGATGATAAGGAAAGTTTTATAGCCTTGCAAAGGGAGCACAACATTCGGGGTTATTTCATGTCTTTTACACCATATTTACTGTTCTGCAAGCATAATGCCACTGAAAAACATCAAGATTTCACAGAAGATGTGTTCCCTTCTAGGATGGGTGAAATTTTAAGACTGCAGACAAGAGGTCCCTGAAAAATCAATAGATATAAACACTGTGTCTTCCTTATAAATAGAATTCCTAGGCCGTTGTATTACATAGAACAAAATCCCTGAGGCAATTTCACTCTTCCCAGCAATTTTTTCCCATTGATTTCTTCTTTCATTCTTTTTCCATAGCTAAGGAAGTACATGTCAAAAGCAATTGAAGCATATTGGTAGAATTAATAATTGTCTGCCTTTTCAAAAAGCTGAATAGAATGGAGGACCCTCTAAAAGAGTTACATGAGAAGTGCAATGCACATTCCTGTTGTTTGCAAAGCTCTTTTATGTGGTTTGCTATCTCCCGTTCATGCATTTCCTAGTATATATGTTTCATCTTCAGTGACGTTTTTGATAAGCACAGTAATATGCATGTAGGCAAACCCTAAATAATTGGGAAAATACTTTGTTTTGAGGAGACAAATCTGAATTATAAAAACTCCAAGAAACATTATCCTAGTCACTTAATTTTGATAATTCAAATGATGATTTTGTTAGCTGGGTGCATGCTTCTACATTTCTGGAGTGAGGTTGTTTATTTTAGGGGTTTATATCTGGAGGTTAAGTGCATAATAATTTGTAAGAGTACCCCAGTCTAGAAGTGAAAAGCGGTCTCCACATCTGGCAGTTACAAATCTTTTGTTGTAAAATTCAGCTCTAATGGAATGTATTGTCATGATCAGCATGTAATTTCTTGGTGCAATTTTTATCTCTTTTGTGTCTGGTTTTGGCCCATCATTCCATATTTATTGCCTGATCAAAATGTTTGGAAGTCTGACTGACCTTAAAGACTTTATTTTCAAACAGATATGTAGGTATAAATGGTTCAAGATGTTCTTTGCTTCTTTATTAGCAGTACCAGGAAAATCTTAAACGTATGTGAAAAGAAAATAGACACCTTTTAAAATACTTCAAGATATAAAGATAGTCAAGATGAGTAGTGGTAATTCAAGACAATCTTTGAAGATATTTGCACTGAAGAAAATCTTTTAAATTTTATAATCAGATTTAAAAAGGTCATGGTTGAAGAAGACCTGTGTGCACAATGATCTGAATTTTTGTCTCAGTTTTAAGATGAGAGTGAAAGTTGAAGCAGGAGCAGAAATAAGATGCTCTGAGGCTTTGAAAAACAGAGGAATAATTCAGAAAAGGAAAGACCTTGAGACCTTTATATCCTTTGCAAAACACTAAAATAGAAATATGAGATAGCTGCTATCTAGTACCCAGAGTAAAATTGAAGGGTTACTCTTTGCTATTACATTTCAGGTATCTGTCCTTGTTCCATATGTCATTAAATTTTTGCTTTTAAGAAAATTCGCCAGAAAGGTATTACCATGGATAAGGTAATAGTTGAAGATATTGCTGAGATTAAGAATCCACCTCACAGCAGGAGTGTTTCATAATATTGTATAGGGAGTTTTTTCAAGGGGAATGAAAACGAGACAGACATTTTCTATTATTGCTAAATGCTGAGTTGCTAGCATTGCGCCACAAGCTCTAAGCAGTAATCATGTATTGCTTTCTTCTATTGAGTGGGCACTCTGGCCTTTAGAAAGTGGAATTCCATCTTGTTGACACATTATGCTTCAGTAGCTAAGCAAGTTGTTTTGTTGCTAAAATATGACAGGCTTTCTCAGGCTGACCAAAGTTCTTTTTGGATTTGAAGGTGTTATAGTTTGAGAAAACCCATGATAATCTATTGTCTTTTAGACGATTATTCTATCACCCAATGACCCCTCTCCACCCAGAAAGGGGAATTGGGGAACACAAGGGTTGAAATAGAAATAGATTTAATAGACTAAGACTAAATAATTAACAATAATACTAAAGAACCAGTATTAATCCTAATACTGATATAAGATATAAAAGAATTTTACTCAGCCAGTTCTCTCAGCAGGAAGCAGTGCACTCCCAGCAGGGACAGCAAATGGCGGACACTGGGAGTGCAATGGCTTCAGGAGGAAGGGAAGGCCTCAGGGGTCCGGCACCGGGGCAAGGAGTTCTCTGGGCCCATCGCCATCAAGGGAGAGAGAGCTACACAGCAAACTTTTCTAATTGATATTGATTGTGACATTCATGGTATGAAATAATCCTGTTGGCCAGCCTGGGTCAAATGCCCAGGCCTTGCTCCTCCTTGTCCTTGCACCTGACAAGGCTCAAAAACACTCAGACCTTGAATCCCACAGAGCCTGGCTGGCTCTAAAGTAAATATTTTCATAAATTCAGACACTAGAGTCTTCTAAAAGTGCAGTCTTCCCCAGCATTAGAAGAAAAGTTAGTCCTGTGTCTCTCAACCCAGTTCAGGCTTTTTTTCTGGTAATGTTTTCTGTGGTTTAAAATGAACTGTAAATACATGGGGCTTTTTAAGATGTGGTAGAATGTTGGTGTTTTAATGAAACATTTACCCCAGAATAGCACTGTACAATTAACAAGCTCTGTATTGCTGTCAAGGTGCATTATTTCCATTGCCCATATCTTGCAGTGCTGCAATTCATTGATCTGGTGACTGGTATCAAGCTCAACTGTGAGCAGCAAGTGGATAAAGCAATCTAGAGAATGGTTCCATTATTAATAACATGGACCACACTAGTTCATAGGACAAGCAAAAGCAAAACAAATGCTTCTTATAAGGAGAACAAATCAATTACTTGCGCTTGGTTCAATAGGTAGAAGAATAACTGCTTTTTCCTTTTCCTCCCAAATCACGGAGAAAAAGCTGGCCAAACAATGTTAGAAAACAACATGTGGATCTCTTCAGTTCTAACTGAATTAGAATTGAAACTTCATTACTTTTGTCTGCCTGATGTCCAGGTTATTATGGAATATCCCATATTATGTGATCAAATTCTATATCCCTTAATTTATGTAGGGTATAGCTTTTCCTTGATTTCTGAATCATGCAGGCATCTGGAAAATGGCTGTTGTACATGCGTGCTGCAAATTTTATATTGTTCACCATTTAAAATCTGTCATATATGATCTAAGAAAGAAAAAACAAGGAGGTATAGGAGAGTTAGTTACCTGATAAAAGGATGGAAGCTGCAGGTCTCTGTAATCTAGCATGTGAACAGAGATAGTGGAATAACTCTGTGTTTGAGTCAAGAAAATTGTATTAGAGATAACTAGGATAAAATCAAGTTCTTGTTTGTAAAGATAAGTCAAAACTGTAAAAACAAACCTAGTAACTATAAAGGATAAAGCTGGTCTTTATGAATGTAAGCCAGCTCAGACTGGGATTTGTAAACCAATGTTTCACAGAAGATAAACAATGCCAATTTTACCAATTTGTCTGAAATAGGAATGAGCTAAAATTACAAGCGTGTGAGTCCCATTTTAAATTGAGGGCTGAGATAAAATAGGAGTCGGTTTTAAAATCACATTTGTAGTTGCTTTTAGGATTTATCAAATAAATCTTAGACCTCATAAACTGATGTATCAAACAGTCCGCTGGAAAAGTAGTAGGGATTTTCATATTAGAGATACCAAGCACTTGACTTCATCAGTCATTCAGTGTTCAGATTCCAGAGCTGAAGCTACCTGGGCTTCAAATTTCTTCACCTGTGGAACAACAACATTTTACAGTAGATAAAATATGCACAATTTGAAATATCCACAACTTACTGTAAATGGATTTTAGCACATCGCCTTGGAAAAATAGCTCAAAAAATGTACCTTCTCTGGCTGACTTCTTTTTCTTAGGTACCTGTTGAGTATATCATACTCTGATGGTCAGGTCAGGATTAAACTGATCACCAAATCTGAAGGAGAAGTCAAAATTTTCTCAGGTATCATTGGCAAGAATTTGACATTCTGTGCCAAACTTGGTCGATGAACTACATACCATCTCCAGGAATTTTGGGGGCATTTCTCACCTAGAAGTTCCTTGTTATTGCAAGAGCCTCAGGCTTTGATGACATCTTTGTCTATTTTGGTCTATGCCTGTGGCACATTAGAGTTAGTCTCTTGACGACTGAAGTGCTCTTGTCTAATTAAAATAATTGGGCTCCATGTAGCAGTATCTAGGTGATATTTAATGGCTTATGATGCTCAGGAGATTATATTAGATGAACTCATAATTCTGTCAAGCCTTAAATATAATGGAAGTTTATGACTGGAGAGGACTTGGAACTACTTTTTACTTACTACTCCTCTCCTCTTCAACAAAGTGTCTAGAAATACGTCTGGCAGTCAGGGGACAATGTTTTATCATGTGACTCATCAGGAAAGGCATGGAGTACAATAACAGGAGAGAAGGAGAAATAAAATGTTTATAGGAATCTGCAGTTAATTCTACATGCACGGGAAACTGGGCTCTGTCTCCTGACTTCATATTCCACTTACATATAGAGTAAGATTATTCTCCCTTTTGTGACAGAGAGAAACAGTTTGCACCTGTATTTCCTTCAGCTAATGGATTAAAAAATCCTGGTTATAACAGTCTGTACTGCACCATAAGATGTGCCTGAGCTTTCCTGCTTATACACTTTGTATAAAGACTAGGGTTTTATAATCAATAAGATGAATACAAATAAATTTGTAAATTAGCAGAACCAAGGGTTAATGGAAGATTTGGTATGAATAAACAGATGTATCACAGAGTCACTGGAGGGGGAACAATAATGCAATCAACAGAGGATGTGCTGCTTGAGAATGGCAGCCACCGAGGGCAGGATTCTAATTGTGCAAGAGGCTTATTTGAGCAATCTTCTAAAAACTTTCTCTGTTTGAACAGGGAAAAGAAACATGGACTGAATGCATAAAATCACTTATAAATGAAAAGGAAAATAAATGTGAATCAAAGTAAGCTTATTTATTGCCTTTCATATGAAGTTTCACATGAAGGCCTCCTGAGGCACTTCAGACTGTATTATTGCATTATTGTAAAATGCAAGAGCTGCTTAATCAATGGGAAATGATGGAGTAAAAAGATAGGACCAGAACAATAAGATCTTAGATTAAAATGAATCTATTGACCAGCATTTTGCCAGGTAGTTTGCCAGGGAAAAAATTCAAAGGTCTGAATGCTAAATTAAAAATGTCCTCCTTTTCAGTCTGGTATAATTCTGGCACAAAGCTCAACTCTAAAGTAAACCACAAAACTCATAAAGTGAGCAGCTGACATAGATCCCAGAAAACCACTGTTTTCCACAGCTTTTGTGATACGTGAATTGGTTGTCAGAGTTAAAAAGTGCAATAGAGATTTGGGGCCCTACACTGTCTATTCTGTGTAAGCACAAATAACCTTGACAGACTGAGAGAGCTGGGGTTGTTCAGCCTAGAGAAGAGGAGGCTCCGTGGAGACCTTATAACAGCCTTCCAATATCTGAAGGGAGTTACAGGAGAGCTGGCAAGGGATTCTTTGTCAGGAAGTGTAGTGACAGGACAAGGGGTAATGGTTTTAAATTGGAAGAGGGGAGATTTAGATTAGACACCAGAAATTAATTCTTTACAGTGAGGGTGATGAGGCACTGGAACAGGTTGCCCAGGGAAGTCGTGGATGCCCCATCCCTGGAAGTGTTCAAGGCCAGGCTAGATGGGGCTTTGAGCAACCTGCTGTAGTGGGAGGTGTCCCTGCCCATGGCAGGGGGGTTGGAACTGGATGATCTTTAAGGTCTCTTCCAACTCTAACCATTCTATGATTCTATGATTCGGAAAGAAACAGTTTGTGTCGGTTTAGAACCTACAAATAATAGAATCATAGAATAGTTCAGGTTGGAAGACACCTTAAAAGGTCATCTGGTCCAACCTCCCCAATGATGCTTCTTTTTCTTTTTGTTAAAAAGAGTACCCCATTTAAAAATGTTTGCAAGTTTTTTATATTTCTCCATTAGCTGGTCAGAGAAATGCCCAAAGAGTTGCTTTCTCAGCTTTACCTTCACTCTCTGAATTATATAAAATCAGTGTTGATCAGCCAGGCTCTTGGTTCATTCTTGCAACGCTAAAACAGCATTTTCCATGTGGAGGACAAAAAATGGTTACTTACTGAGATTGTGAGACTCTTTGTGATTAAAACAAAAAACAAAAAACTAAAGGCACAAAATGCAGAGTACAAGCATACGATAGGGACAAGCCACAGAAAAGCTAGAGGAATTGTGCATTAACACTTCCCTGAAGAAAACTTTTTCTGTGAAGACAAACAAGAAGGTTGTCTACAGCTTCTCCGAGCCTCTTTTTGGCTTACAGTTATATAGGATTTCTTACTGGACCATTAAGCAAAAGCTCTTTCAGACATCATTTTTTAATTACAACAGTTTGTCTGTGGAATGCAGCAAAGTGAGTGCTTGTCTTTTCACCAGCACAAAAGAAATATTTATTTTTCAGTGCACATGTTTCATTTCTGTATACTGTATAGAACCCAGATTGACTGAGCACCCTGTAATGCATCTGGTTGGACTATGCTCCCTTGAAGAGTAGGAGGAAAATGAAATTGAAAAGATTCAAAAAATATATAAAAAAGTAAAGTAGTTTTCTTACAGAAAATAAAAAGCTTTTAAAAATAATATTAAGTAGAACAGAGTTATTCTGAGATCAACTTTCTTCATCACTAGTACTTCAGTAAGTTATTTAATGATGTCACATGCAAAACTTTATTATTTCAAAACCATTTCAAAGAGATAGCAAAGCCACCATTCCACAATCAAAGCTGATTTTGAAGTGCTGAAACAAAGCTGATTTTCAATTATCAGAGTCCAAAAAAAGGATCTGAAAACTGTCTTGATTGCTGCAGAACTGCTATCTTTTCATGTTGGATAACTCAAAACAAATAGATGATGCTTATGAAGCTTCAAACAAAAATCCACTTCTAACAAAGCATAAGCATAAAAAATCCTCAGCCTAAAAGGGAATATCTGGGAAAAGTTATAAGCTTGTGAAAATGAGTTTAGAACAGAAGTTGCATCTCAACCTTAACATGATATTAAGGTCACTAAACTGTAATAGAGGGAGTAAAGAAAATATTGCAAAGCCAAGGGCGAACTATGAAAAAAAAATTAAAATATAATGACCAAATTAAATAAAGGCATCTCTTACACAGTAAACTAATAATATTCTTAATGAAAAGCAGGGACATAGATTTGGAGAAAAATGACCAACTGTAGTTCAGTGGGAAATAACTGAAAACCAGAATGCAGTCTGTGCGCATAAAACCATCATGCAGCAGAAGAAAAGGGAAAATTCTGATAAAGATAATATAATGTAGCTGTGAATGGAGTCCTTGACTAAGGGCAGAAAATAATGGGTGGATAACCAAGTCTCAGTTAACTCCATTTTATCCCTATATTTCTCAAAAATTAAAACATTCATACCAATTATAATTTTTTTTCTGAAAGGTCTCACATTAAATTGGGTGACAATCACTACCATGATAGAAAATCTATTCCACTGACACTTAAAAGACATAAGTGAAGAGATAAAGAGTAAGGTTGAAAGGTACCGGTTAGCAGTAAAATAAGCTGGTTAAGCTGGGCGTTGTTTCCATTCAGAAATATCAAATAGCAGTACTATGTTTTGTACTTAATCTCTGTCAGTTTCTCTTTTATGCCAGTGAAAATGCTTATATATGTAATACCAAGTAATGACAATTATAAGTCTCTTAAGCACACCTGAAATGGTTATATTTTAAAAGATTGACTTTTAAACCACCAATCTAAAGTCAGTGCTTAATATTAAATACAATCTACAAATAAAATTATGCATAGGGTATGTACTACAGCATTATTATATATAAAGAAAGCTTGACAGGACTTTGTTTTCTACTTACTTTTCCCCTCAAACTAAAAGGAATGTAAATTTTATTTCCTTATTTTAAGGAACTTCTTGTCTCTTAAATATGCTTTTTGAAATATCTTAATCTTTATGGTAATTATGCTTATGTCAAAACCTTATCAAGCAGTGTCGTTCTGAAAAAAAATTAATTAGTTGAATATGCCTGTTGTTGGTGGCATGGTCTTTTGGTGACTTTTGACAGAAATCAGAAAAATAGAATCTTAAAAAATGCGAGAAGATCAAAACTGAAATCCACAAGATCCCCACTGGAGGTGGAAAAGGACTAAATAGGAAAATGAAGGCAACAAGGAAGCAGCCTTTAGTTGAGGTCTGAGAAGACCTGGTGAGTTCATACTGAGTATTCAAAACTCTCACAGGAGCATCAATATCTTCATTCCCTCTATTGACTTTAAGAGTAAAAAACTGCCTCTGCATTTTGTGGGAACAGCTTGGAAGGAAATAACAGGAACATTAAGTTGTCACCACTGCTGAGAGCCATGACTTTGTGTGAGGCAATACCACATCTCTGGTTAATTGTTTGGTCCCTAGTGAGCAGGTGGAGATTGAGAATAACAGCTAGTAAAGTGGAGGTTTCTCCAGAGATCCTTAGCAGATTCTGAAAATGCACATTCCATAGGAAAACCTGTAATTTATTAAATCCTTTGATGGGTGAGCCATACTCCATAAAGGAGTAAAAGTCTACATTAGTGTACATATGCTTTGGCTGTGTGTATTCAGAGTCATGAGAAACTGTCTGCTAAGTCTTTGTATAAATGAAAATGGAATTGGGATGCTTATATCCTGAACTGTGGCTAGAAATCGCAGTGCTTGTATGTAAAGGAGCAGTGAGTGGGCTACAGGTGTGCATAGAGTGAGTGGGCTATTAAGTGGATGAAAGCTTCAACTGTACAAGTGTTGAATGTACAAACAGCTCAGCCACGACTGTGCTATTTTGCATGAATTCCTGGTTATTGCAAAATTTTTATGTGAATGTATATTGATTAGAACCTACCGAATTTTGTATTTTCAAGTATCTACAGTTATCATATTTTAAAATCCTTTACACCGACAGGAAGCTTTTTCTGGGCATGAAGTAATTACGTAAAGTTATTCCGGAAAGTGTTTCAGATTTGGAGATGGAAAAAAATGTGGCTGCCAAATAGTAGCATTGCTCTGAGCTCATAACTCACCATATGCTCCTATCAGAGGAGTGAAAACAACCAGTGTTTGGTGAGTTAAATAAATCAAAGAGGAAATAAACTTAGCAATAAATGTACAACACAATAATAGTTTTATATGCTGCTGTGGTTCTCACCAGTGGTGTTTTTATAATATGCATCACAAGCTTTTGCTGTTCAGGGAAGCACATTAGTGTTTTTGAATTGTTTTTATTATAAGCCCCGCAAATAGTGTTTGTCCCAGTGGGATGTGACATTAATTATTAGCAAAAGATCTCTTTCATTATTTCAGTCAACAGAGAATGAACAGTTCAATCTTTATTTTCAGAGTGCGACATGTAACTATTCAAAACTGCATTAAAAAACATTTTACCCATGCAGAGTATTCCTGCTGAAGAGATGACACGACATAAATAAATTGCCCCCATAACATTTGCAAATGTTTCGTGATTCCAAAAATGTTATCTGTGTAATTAAAACATGTTCTCCTTCATTATGCTTCAGAAAGAAACAGAATTTAAATTCTTTCATATGGATGGTCAGTGGTCAACTCCTGAAATAAAAAAAGTTTGATTCTTTCAGAGATGGATTTTTTTTGAGAATAACTCCCCTAGAAAAAAGTAAACAAAAAAATCAGTCAAACAAAACTTACATACTTCTGCAAGTAAATCAAGAGGAAAACAGTGACTTCTGGAAAGTAACAATAAGCAAACTTGAGTAACTGATAAGAAATCAGTTCTAACCAGAAAAAGGGAGCTGACAAATCAGTAAAGAAATCACATTAAGTGCACGGTGGTAAATTATCTCAATGTAAAGGAAGATTAGGAAGGGTAAGGAAAGACCATCTTGCTTGAACAAAGGCCATTTTTATGACCTGAACAGTAAAAGAGAAGTGCATAAAAAATTAAGTAGGTTCTATCACTAGGAACAGATAGAAAAACAGAAAACACACGAAGTCAAAAAGTGCAAAACATACTTCTAATATAAAGTCTAAAGCTTTGCATGAGGAAGTAATAGAAATAGTAACAAATCAAGGAAGCTGTTGTTTGGCTTCTTGTGGGAGAGAAAACTGTATCTTTAAACAGTTCCAAGAAGGCAAAAGTGTTTACTTGTTTTGTTTCAATCTTAATTTAAAAGATGACTTGCTCAGATAGTTTTCAGAGCTAAAACCAGTGAAACAGAATTAAAAATACCAGCTATAGTGGGGAAAGAACAAGACAGAGATATGTTTTCAAATCAGCTGAACCTGATTATGGTTTTTTTTGTGGGAATGTCTGCAGAAAATCCAGAACATTAATGGTAACTTCTAACAATATGGGTAAGGAAATTTTTTTTAAAGGCGAAAACAATAAGTCAATGTCTAAAAGGGAAAATAAGGCAACCTGAGAATTACAAACCAGTAGGTTTAACTTGAATTACTGAGGGAAAACTGTAGCAAATAATCAAAATATCGGTAGCTAACAGAGGATACAAACAAAAGTTTCAGGAAGCATGGACTTAACAAGGGTTTATCGCATCAATCTACCTTTGTCATGCCGGAGTAGGAGGACTTGTGAGTATGAGAGAAGTAGATGATGTCATCTGTATTGAATCCAGTAAAGCTGCTCACATTGTTTCATATGAAATTCCCATAGGCAAACCAGTAAATAGAAGATTAGATCATAATTTCATTAGGTGGATATGTAATTAGTTGGAAAGCTATGTATAGGCTATTTACCAGCACTTCACAATCAAAGCAGAGGGATGTTTCAAATCCGTCCCAATGTTGACAGGTTTTAATATTTTCTGTGATGCCTTGATGAATGATTATAGGGTAAGATTATTAAATTTGCATAGGCTATGTAGCTAGGAGGCAGCAAACAGTTTGGAACTTGATAACAAGTCAGTAAAGATAAAAGTAAAGTTTCTATACTTGGACAAGTAGAAGCAGCCATAAGTTATGAGAGAATAAATGCTTAGAGACAGCAAGATACAAAAGAGTATCTGGGAACTGCAGTGGATCACAATCTGAGTGACTGAGTCAACAATATGGTAGTGTAAAAAAGGCAAATGCTGGACTAAGGTGTGTAAATCACATGAATTTCCCCTAATCCAAAATAACAGATGAAATGCACATTAAGGTAACCTGAACAGTGGCCCTCTTTTCCTTTCTGATGTTATGACTCAGTTAAAGAAGGAAGATGTCCATTTTAATAATGATCTTTATCCAAGAAAATGGTCTTTTTTCTACCCTCTTCCCAGTCTGTTTGGTTTTGAAGAAAATAAATTGGTGAGGTGTGCCGGCAACAACTTTCTCCATATCTGCTTGACTCTCTGCTCATTCCAATCTATAGCAAACTTTGCTCCAGAAATAAAAGCCAGCTGAAACAGATAAAATCTAATAAGTGCAATATTGCAAAGTGTTTATATGCTGTCAGCGACTAACATATATAAACCTAAGGAGAGTTCATATCCCTGGTGGCTTTCTAAATACTGCTTTACAGAAAGCCAGTCCTAGCTCAGAGTGACATGAGTTCTTTCTCCTCTCTTGCGAGTTCCCACTGCCAGAATTTGATTAGATAATCTTTTTCCTTTGAATAGCCTATGAAATGACGCTGCTGATACTTTGTGATAACAGAAAATAAACTAGCTACCATGTCAGAAAATCACAGTGGACGTTTTATGAGGAAGCATTCAGCTTAACATTTAAAAAAGAAAACTTTCTAGTTCCTTCAGTCCATGATTTCAGAGCTCCCAAATGTTTGAGCCATTTCCCAGCTATTTCGAGAGTTTGAAAATTAAATAGAAAAGCCCACACTGTATTCAGACCCATTATGCAACTGATTTGGTTGAAAATTTTCATCAAAACTGTGGAATTTGAGGTGTAGCATTGTGTAAAAGGAAAGGAAACTGTCCGGCTGCCTCCATATACAGCACTAATATTAGAACAAATAAAAGAGAATCAGGAAACATTTCAGTCACCAAATCCAAAACCTGCCTTTTTTCTCATAGCAGAGATCATTCACATTTTATGCCCTATAAGGTTCACAATTGTTTTATTATATTTTCCCTTGAATGTATATTAAAGTGGGGAAGCAAATCATCATCACCGAGATCCATAGGCTTTGGGAGGCATACTAGGTCTTTAGTGCTGTTTTCTCCTCTGTCCTTTGGACCAACCTACTCCTTGTAGGAATCTTTCTCAGAAAGAATTAAACATAGAATCATAGAATCATATGAGGTTGGAAGGAACCTCTGGAGATCATCTAGTCCAACCCCCCCGCCGGAGTGGGTCTACCTAGAGCACATTGCACAGGAACTTGTCCAGG
>JAOQGH010000023.1:48669073-48702029 GCA_025769975.1 Gallinago jamesoni
AGAAACTGCGTATTAATATGTTGACTTTAAGTACTTTCATAGCCTTTAATGAAATTATTCCTGGTTTGACTTTATGTAATGGAATAGAAGAGAATTTGAAATATTCCAGGCCGTCTTCTTAACTCCCCTGCTGATCTCTTTATACTAATCCATCCGTTCACAGCAGTAAAACTGGATTAATCAGATTAGCACTAGGGAAAGTCAATTTAAGATAAAGCAGCCTCACTGAAACTTTAGTAGAGATTGGCCTGAAAGTGACTAGGTCATGACTTGGTGGAATATGAAGTCACCTTTTCACCTGGTCCTCAGCTTTATCAACCCAGCACAGAAGCTGGGTAAGAATAAAAATTGATCTCTGCTAAATTGCTTCTCCAATGGACCTTGCTCTTGCTGTTGTCTTTGGAAATCCTTAAGATGAAGGCAATATAGAGTTGGGCATAGACTTGTTATTTATTGTACACAGGAAAAGCTTTAAGTCATCTTTAAGACATTTTGCTTGTGAATTGATGAAATACAGAATAATGAAAGTAGAAAATCTTAGTTTATCCGAGGACAACTGAGGTTTCCAAACTATAACTATTTGAGAATGTACATCAGGAGAATTAGCATACAGAAATTTGTCATACAATTCTAATTTTAGAAACTGAAAGTCAAAAAATGGAGAAATAATTTAGGAATTCATCTGTGTTGTAATAAATGGTCTGCACGTATGCTTGTATGGAAATGGATATGCTTCTACAAAAGGTTGTAAAAGGCTTCTTTTCTGGGTGAGTGTCTCATTTTCAGTAGATCTAGTGGTGGTGATAATTTTGCCTATCCACACATTTTCTATAAGAAATGGAAATTATTTTTGTTCTTTGTTAAGGTATTTTAATTCAGCCATTTGATTTTTTTCAGAGCTTAAATGCTGCCCTTTTTCAGTGCCCACTCATTATGGACATATTGTATGATATTAATAATAGTCCTAGTATTCTCAGATAAATCTCCTCTCCCCTATTTCTTTTTCAGGTCTTTCTTATTGTTCTTTTCTTTCCAATTTCCTTTTTAGTGATGAGTAGCATGGGCTATGTTTAAACAGAGGACGAGTCATAAGCAGATGTGCAGAATAATGTATTTCAGTGTCTCAGATGTGTGACTCTCCCTTATGTAAGCCATTATTGTTGAAAACTGATAATAGTTAGAATAATAAATGTAGTAGTTTATGTACATTTTGTCCTCATTCATTGCCATATATAAATTCCTATTGAAATAACAGTAAAATGCTCTCCCAAAAATGTTAACTTTTGAACAGTATGTCTTTTCACTGGCCAAACTTATGACACTATGTGTCCAAATCATTAAAGGGTACCTGCCTGTTAAACCTTATTTGAGAACCTGTGATTTGAAGCTTTGATACCTGGAGACTGAATAAAGTCAGAGTATGTGAGCAAATTAATATTAATATGAGATTTTATGTTAGAGAATTATTATAGTAACACTGAAGCTCTGTGTGTGTGTGTGTGTGAGTGAGAGAGAGAGAGGAGTGAGGGAATTAAAAAAATTTCTTCTGTGCTGCAGCTGGAAGCTCATTGTGAGATTAAGTCCATCTCATGATAAAAATGAATGCCACTGCAGGAGCTGTCTCCACAAAACTGAGATATTGTTTTCTCAGTCTAACATTTCTCCTGCCAGTTGGCAGATATTTTTTTGGAAAGCAACCCATTTGCTGCTTGAGCCACACAGTAACTTTTCAACTCACTGCTTGCGCTGGTGTTTCTTATCTTGACCTACGATTGAAAGGTATTTGTAATTCAGTGACGTTGCAACTAAGCAAGAGAATTAGAACATTTTAAGCAAACACAACTAAGGAAATAATTATTTATATTTATTTTCAGAACAGGGTGTATGACAACTGATGACACTAATAAATGTCAGAAGTTTTAGAGGCTCCTAGAAACAAGTGTTCCCCCAAAGCCTGTTAACATAGCTTATCCTTTTTTCCCTCTAACAGGGATTCTCACAGCACTTCTCTGAAATTTTTAAAGGAATAGTTATCGAAAAGGTTTATTACTTTTCCATGAAAGATGGGTCACTGAAACTAAAAAAAATTGAGATTACTGAAATTGCTTTTGAGATTATTGAGATTTTTTTTCCCATTTGAGGAAGATTTTTTTCCAATTTTGTGATTTTATTTCTTAATGTGACATATAGGGCAATGAATTATTTCCACTGTCTTGCCGTCTTTGCTGGAAAATGTATTTTTGTTTGCATAAAGAACAAATTGACTGCTATAGGTTAAATACAACTATACTTAAACTACAATAGAGACTCTACTCTCTCTGTTTCTTCATTTGCTATTCAGAAAGATTGCTGTTTTCCCCTTTGAATCAAGGCGGTCAGTTTTCATGAGTGAGATCTGAGCAATGGAGCTTGGTACTTGCATAACAGAGGACAGTCAAGGATGGTTTATCTTCCTAAAGTGCGTTGAGTCTGGATTAATTTCTTACTTTCTCCACTGGTGATTCCTCTGATCAATAAAGGGACCACATCAATGACCAATCTTTTTGTTCACCCCTCTAATGAAAAAGAAAAACAACGTAGTATCATATGAAAATGTTATAGTTGGCCCAAAACAATATGCTTTATTTCTGTAGCAAGAAATATTTATGTTTGTTTCCAAAGCAAGAGAAATGTTGTGCTATATTTAAGTCAAATTAACAAAGGAGGAAGAGGAATTGCAAATTCCACTATATCCAGGAGGTAGGAAACACTTATCCAACACACTGGTTATCTGATGGTCTTTGAAGTACATTCAAGGAGATTTCTCTAAACATGTAATGGTGTTCAAAGTATTTCCTCTGGGAGATGAGGGTTCAAGATTCTTCAGGCAAAAAAGGGAAGTGCTGTTTCCTTGTCATCTCCTCCTGTGCTTTCTTGATTTTGTGAATATAGCTGAAAAAGGAGAAACCAGACCTATCTACCTAGCCCATGCCTAATCCAGAAACAGTGTTGGTGGGGCTGAATCAAATTTTCTAGTGAATGAAACTCATACATGCTAAATTTGCTTTCCCTATTCAGCATATAGAAAAGGATTGAGGCTTTTGTCATATCATAAAGTAAAACTGAATGGCAGAAACTATTCCTTCTGTAGTTTCAGCAGGCTCCACGCACCCCTTAAAAAAAAACATCCCCCCAAAAAAGCCCCTTTCAGACAATTCAGTCTGCCCAGTAAATATCCCAAAGGTGTGTATGAAACTTAAAAGAGGAGCAAATGAGAGAGACCATGCTGAATTTGTTAAAACAGACAGATGGCTTGGACAGAAAAATAGCTAATTCTCTCCCTCAACTATCATGTTCTCAGCAAGTGTCTCTGTTGAAAGGATAAGCATGAGAAGAGATAATAGGATCTTAAGGTAACTAGGAACATATCAACAAAGCCAGTCTGGCACAGAGTTATAAACAAAAAATACCCTGGTATTATTTGAAGGGCTTCCACATGCTGGGAACTACAGCCCCTGCTTTTTTGTTTGGAAGAGGTATTCATCACATTGTTGGATAAAATCTATCAGGAAATAAAACCCATTTAGTTCAAGTTAGTCAACTGGCTGGGGACTATTTTAAATATTTTTGGAGAAATTTGGCACAAGTGTTAAACATCAGCTTTTGTGAAGCATATGGTGTGGTGTAATGGGTTGTCTAACTGATTTTTAACAGATTGTTGGGTCAAGGAGATGATAACATCAGCCTTTTTTTCTCTTCTGAATTCACTGAAAACATAATGGAGGGAAAAGAAAGAATATTATGAGAGTAAAGAATAGAGTAAAAGAATATTTAAAATTGCATATGCGTGGAAAAGAAAAATTAAGTGGCACTGAGACATTAAGAGCAAAGAAATCTAGTCATTTTTTAATGTATCTTAGGGACCTCATATAGAAAATTATTTAGTTTCCAGTATCCCAAAAAGCCATGAAGTAGACTTGCATGTCACTCCATTAATAAGTAGGAATTTTAAAAAAACTGCTATGATTTAATAAAGAAAAGCATAACTCAAACTAATAAAATTCAGTTTTAGGCTGTCAGTCTCACAGAACAGCTAGAATAGATTAGTTCACTGATGTTCAGTGAGTGGTGTGTGGTACACAAGGATGTTGGCACTTACTATAACTGGTCTGCAGCATCAAAAGAAATGCCATTCCAGTGTTTTCCCCCAGAAATTGAGGATATACAGGACATTTTGAGGCCTAATGGTGGTCTGTGACCTCAAAGATTTGAGACACCATGCTTTTCAGATGTTTTTGCAAACTAATAATTTACTTTGGGGCCTTCAAGGCAGTTTACAGGGTATTGAAGTAGCATAAATAGGTTGGGCTGAGTGTTTTCAAAGGGGTAATTATATTCCCAAGAATTCTCCTATAGTAACATTATTTACAGTGATGGCAGCCTGTGTCATCCTTTTACTTATGATTGCTAAATGTGTGGCAGGTTTTGTGTTTGTTCAGTGGCTGGTGTACCGTGTACCTGCTGGTGGATGGAGTTCCTTGACATTACTGCAATAAATTTTTTAATGCTATCAGTAACATACAATAACAGGAAATGTTCTGTTACAGAATGTTATTTAGTATGTGAAGATGGTCAAAACTCTCTTTTCAAGAATTGCGGAGATTTTTCGAATTTGAAGTTATCTTTGATACTGTTGTACTGACATATCTGACCAAGATTAAAGACCTCCCTTTCTTGTAAAATATCAAAGTTAAAACAAAAAAAAAACCCCATTACTCAAATTTTAATCAGTTGTTATTCCTATTTATTTCATTAGGAATTTGCTTTTGTTAAAAAATGGAGGAGCACCTGAAAGTTTTGTTACTAAAACATTATTCTTCATTGGTATCTCCAAATTTTGAAGGTAACTGAGTATCACCATATTTCATTAGCAAAGACAATTAACCTGATTGCAGTGTATAATCACCATTCAGCCATCTAGAGACAGAAAACAGCAACAAAGTCATTAGGTTGCTCTTTTCTAAATCTCATGCAGGGCAACAAATTGAACCCCGTGCATTTGAACAAGAATCACTATTATAGAGAATAAATTTAGTAATATCCTGAGGTACTGCTACTGTTGAAGTAACAGTCTCTTAATCTATTGGTGAGTTAATGTATTGGAACATTACACTTTATAACTAGTAGTCAAGGAAATAAAACCTATCATGAGAGCTAAATAGTCGAATTATTTTTTTTCTGAAGTCTGTCTTACACCACAAAAAGTTATAATATTAAGAATTGTTAAGTCTTCAAAATTGCAGAGCAGTGTCTGTCTAACGCACCTGGCATTTTTTGACTTGTTATTTGGAGAATGCTGTCTGGTTTTGCACAGTTTGTGCCATACAGTGTTAACTGTTCATCCTCCCTATTCCTGCTCTTCCAATTTTCTGCCTATACCAGTCACTCCATTGCTTTTGAAAAAACATTTACATCAAAGCAAGAAATGGGGATGAGATGGGAGCAGAGCTGCCAGGATTATACAGTAGCCATTACCTGGATCAACTTTTCCCAAGGCTACGTTTTTTCAGGTCTCATAAGAAGCTTTTTAACTATTTGAAGCGGTTGGTTGACAATTGCCCACAGCAACTTCTAATCAGCCTCACTTACAAGAAGTAGCTGAGAGCATGCCCATTCACATCATATGGTGATAATTCTTTTCCTAATTAATATAAAACAGCCTGATAAAGGAAACATTAGGTTCTACCGGCCTAATTTGTTGTTCAATGAACATATATAATCTAAATAGAGATCTCATATCACAAGTAGCATCAGACTGTCTGCTTTCATTAAAAAAAGATTATAAAGCAGTTATCAGTCAAAAAAAAAAAAACCACCTCCAAATCAGTCTGATAAAAATCTCAAGGGATGGAGTGATAAAATATTGTTAAAGAGTTTATTATCTAATCTGGCCAACATTTACATAGCTACAAAGATAGGTCTCCACTGGTGGAACTTCAGTTTCATTGTACATGATTTGAACTGAACTTGAGTTTAAGGATTGACAGAGTGGTTTAGAGGATGACTGAGTAGCATTGGGCTCATGTCACTGTGCAGGTGTTGGAATAGCACAGCCATAAATCCAGTGTGCAATTCTGTATTTCTCAATTTGGGATTGTCACTATTTTACCTGCTGCCTCTACAACTATCATACCATGGAAGAGTTATAATCATTGCCCTAGAGTTGAAACTTCGGAAGTGGCATGATGAAAGGAAGTGGTGACCAGAAGGGACCAGGGACTGAAGGGAAGGAAGCAAGAGGGTTACAGCAACGTTGGTCCAATTTTCTAGGTTAGTTTAGTTTCTGCTTAGTTATTATTTCCTTTTCTTTTCTTTCAAGACTTACACTGTATGGGATAGGCTTCCTAGAGGGTTTAGTCTGGCAAATGTTTTAACTGTCATAGCAGATACAGAAATATTTTAGATCATTTTTTTAATAGCTAAAAACCAGATCCTTGGCTTTTTACTGCTTTTAGTACTTTGGCAATGTAAAACAACTGGGGTATGTCCCAAGGAAGACCTTTGACTGGCTTCTGCATTTTGGCTGATTTTCCCTTACATAATGGTCCCTAGTAGATAGTTGTGTTTGACTCAGGTCAACTGTGTTTAGCTCCTGAAGATACTCAGAAGATTCAGGAGACAGGTTGGCAAATGTTTTCTCTTGTTCATTCTAATAGAGGAAATTAAATTAAAAGACCAATAAATGATTCACAAAAAGTGCTTAATGAATAATTGGAGTGGGGAAGAACTCCAAGAGGAAGAAAGCACATATCTTTATCGATCTATAAAGGCAGATATTATCTGTCCACAAGATAATAAGTGATGGTATCTTTAGAAAGCACTATCTATAACCATCTTTCTCTCAACATTTAATTTAGTGATCATAACTGTATCCTTAGTATACATTGTAAAACATACAGACTTGACAAGCTGACTGAGCTGGCAATGCTACTGCATCCTAACTTGGAAATTTCAGAGATTTTGTTATTTTAACTGTGGAAGCTTAACACGACATTGGTGTATTTCCTGCTGCTTATTCACACATGCCACAGAAATCCTGCTTGTAGAACTTTGCAAGTTGGAAAGTCACAGCTATTAGTTTATCAGGTAAATAAAAGAAAGCTCGCAGCAATAGCAAAAGACTCTGAGTATAAAAGAATATACAGAAAGAATGTAATAATACCAATTATGGAATGGAGAAAAAAAATCTCCATACTGGTTCCCTCCTCTGGAGATGCAAAAATTTGAAGTAATAAATTTTAACCTTTAATGTAACATCATTCAGAAGCAAATCAGCCATAAGGAATGGCTGCCACAGCCAGAATACTTTAAACCATGATAAAAGAATAGTAAATTGCTAATGTTACTGTATGCCAGGGGAGTTGCCTGTGGTTTCTAAGGTAAGAAGATTAATGAGACTCCAACTGCTGATGGCTAAGAGTAGGTATTTGACCTTAGTGCAATCTGAGTCAATCAGAAGCTTGCAGAGAGTATCCTTGGGCTATTTTTCCATTGTTAGATGACCTGTCTTTGTGTACTAATAAAGCATTAGTCTTTCAGCCTAGCAGCGTGGAACAGGTATACAAAGAACAGCTGCAAGGCTGTCTTAAGCCCTTTGTAAATCTCATCATAAGAAAGGAGGTGCTTGGTAAAACATATAGTCACAACCTTCAGTGCCACATATGTCCTGGATAGTACTATAGGTCACAGAACCCCCTATAATTTAGAGAGGTCCTTATCTCTCTCTGAGATACCCACTGAACTACCTGTATGGGGTTTATACTTCATCTTTTAGAACTGCATCTTTCCTTCTAGCTGGGACATATTGTATCATGACACAGGTAAACATAAAATCAAGATAATGAAATCACTAGGTCATTAAATGTGCTTGGATTTCCCCGAGTATTTAGTCCTTGCAATTGTCCCCCTCTCTGAGACAGGAAAACACTCCAGGTGCCAGCATTGGCACACAGTAGTACACTTCCCATGGAGCAGGGGAGGGATGGTCAGCTAACATTCATTCTGGGTCTTCTGAAAGCTTTCACAACACATTTCTACTTTTTCTGTAAAGCAAATATTCCCCGCTCCTGCAAGACTAAATGAAAGTAAATTTCAGTGATGAGAAATTATACTTCTTAATGTTTTCATTATTTATATGTGAGAAACCCTTTTACAAAGCTTTGTGGGATTTTTTATTTTTTTTTATGAACTTGTGGTCAGGAAAAGAACAGGTTTATTGAATGCTCTTTATAGAAGTAAAATTGCATTTTGGCTTGCAGGAGGTCATGCAAGTAATTAACTTCAATCAACAAGAAGTGTCAGGAGTCCAGGGGAAATTATCCAAGTACATTTCTTGAAATTTAGTGATAATTGTCTACTCATCATGTACTAGTTCTTTAAGGAGCTTCTAAAGATAACTGAAAAAACTTCTTGCCTGTTGAAAAAAAGGTTTGGTTATTCTGCCTATGTCTTAGTACAGCCTTCAGCATTTAATTTAATTTTGATTAGGAATTTAGCATTATACTGCTGCATAACCTAAACGAATATTGCCCAATTTGATGATGGCTTTTTATTAATGACTGATCGGATACTTTTATTAACAATCTGATTTTTGAACCATTAGGCTACAGTCAAATCACATTTCCATGCTTTTCGATGAAATATTTAAGTCAAAACTAATCAGGTGGCTCCTTGTGCTAAAGTATTTATATAAACTTTACTATTACTAGATTCCAAATTAGGCACACGTTTGGCAGCCCTGAATAAACTCACAGAAATTATTCAAAGTGTAAAGCAAAGCCCTTCGGAAATTCAAGAGTAATACCCAAGCAGAACAGTTTCTGCTTGTTAGAATCACTTAGTCCTTATTCTATTATCTATTAAATACTTGTGCTTACAAAGCAGTCTGAGCTCTTTGGCAATTGGCTTTATTCAAGCCTGATGGCCTCTTCTGTACTCAATGACTCTTTAGGCACAAAAGTTTAATTAATTTGAAAGATCTGCTTTTTGTCTGCACCGAGATTTTCAGGCCTGTGTATACGATGCATGCATAATGTCCTGCTCTTTTAAAAGGTGAATTAACAGTGAAGTTCCCTACAGTGTAGGTAGAATCCGAAATATAGTTTGTAAAAATGGCACTGTGGGAGTCCATGCTTGGTACTGCATTAAGCTTTCTGAAGCAAGGAGCTGCGTTTATATTTCACACCTGTAAGGTGCCTAGGAGAATGCACGCCTGACTGTGCACTGCTACCACTCACCCTGCTGCCGTACAACTGACACTTGTCTCTGAAGCAAATACCTTGAAATGATGAACCTATGTGTGTTGATAACTCAACCTGGGCTCAAAATGTCAACATGAACATGCTATTCTTGGACTATTCCTTGTGACTAAGTTTCTGTTGGAAAGACCAGGCAGCCCCAACATGCAAACCATTCCCTCAATTAATGTAGTTGGTAGGAACTCAGTGAAAAATTTTGTTTATGGTACACCAGGAGAAATAGAACCAGGATCACCATAGCTATTATCTGTTATAGCTATTATTACCAGTAGCTATGATGTCTCCTAAACGCCTAAGCTGACAGCAGTAAGCAACAGTTGGATTTTATTCCATTTAAGGCAGTTGATATGACTGAATATCCACAGGGGATATTTCAGCTGTATGACATGTCTCTCTCTTAGAGAGTCACTTTAAATAGTACAAGCAGAGGATTAGAGTTAAATGATTTATTCATCCAATATACAAACCCAAAACATATAGCCTAATAGAAAAAATATGTAAATTAGGAGACGCTTATAGGAGAGCACATTGCTGAAAGCTAGCACGGAATGCCATGGTAATACTTCACGAAGCTGACAGGATATAATTTTACTTATTGGAGTTTTTTGTATATATTAAAATATTAAAACTTTCAGCCAGTTAAATCTTAACGTGGAATAAAAAGAAGCAATTCATCTTGTTCCCACTTATACCCACATCCTAATTTGGGTTATTATTTTGGAGTCTTAAATGGACATCTTTTTCATGATCCTCACATTTCAACATGGAGAATCAAAAGTTGTGTAGGGAGTATTATTAATGGATTTTTACACCCCATGCTTTCAAAGAGTAAAATTGGTTATATGTTCCTTCTGTTAGTATAAAGAGTTGCTTTAAAGGTACTTCCATGTTAAATTAATGTTGATTTACTTGTCTTCCCACTAAAAAAATGGCTTTATCAGACAACCTTATTCTTTGTTACATCTAAGTTTCCCTGACATATTTATGGCCCAGAAAAGGAATCACTGTTTAGTAGTATAATTACAGTAATTCTGTGAGTTGTTCACAGTTTGTGTTTTATTCAGGAAAACAGACAGAGATGTGGGATAAACAAAAGCACAAGCTAATAATGAATTCTGCCGACTCCCAAACAACTAGGGAAAAAGAAATGAAGAAGCATGAATATATATTAATTTGTTGAAAACTTTACTTCCCAAAATACTGTAGGAAAAGATTCTTCAGATGTGCTTAGGCAGAATTTCAATGTTATACTGCTATCACTGTTAGCATATGAAAGGGAAGTTAGGTGAACAGTAGAGAAGTGTAATTTCATCAAATGCATCTTTTTATACAAAAACATGTGATCTTCAGTCTTTGATCCCTTAAAACAAGATCTGCTTTTTTATGGCTAAAGAATAAGAAATCAAACTTCTGTTTAAACTGAAGAAATTAAAAAATAAATATGTGTTTCATGCATAATAACACATTGAAGACAGAAAAATCATGGTAGAGCAATAAAAATGGCTTTCAAGTGTGTTCAAAAACATCGAGAACAAGAAAACGAGATATGAAATGGAGAAAGTAAAATATACATATAAAACTGAAATTGTAATTATCACACAGGAAGAAGAAAGCTAAGTCATTAAACAAGTACCCTTTTTGTAAAGCAGTTTTCTCATTAGAAGAAAGAGTGAAAGAATGTAAGAACACCTAATATTTTTCACTAGCCTGTCACTAAAGAGAAATACTAAATTAAATATTGTTCTAGAGACAAAGTCAGGGCATACACATTTAAATTAATAGATTTAAAGAAACTGCCTTTTGATTCTAATATACAATGTATTATTGAGACCTATGGTATTTCCGTTAGTCTTCTACATATTGGAAAGCAATATTCTGCCTTCCTTATTATGAAAGGATCTACGGATAGAGAGCTTCTGGTGGATTCTGTGCTTTCAGAGAAGAGAAAAAAAAAAGAAGGGAAGAATACAAGTCATGAGGCAATGAGCAAACAGCATGAGTTGCTTATTGCTAGCAAATCATGATAAATTGTATAGGGCAAAGTTTTAATTAGTAAAGAGTATGCTTTGCTTTTCATGATTTTTTAGATGTTGATGTTGATGACCAACAATGGATCCTAGCATCTATGATGCTATCTGGTCAATTTTGTTCTCCTTAGAAGCAGTTTTGTAATAAATAAAAGAGTCAATAAGAGTCGAATTTGAATCAAATATACTTCTTTTAGTAGTGAGGTTTAAATCATTTTTCATAGTAAAGAAATGCTGAATCATCACTGGAATGTCTTTAAATGTAAATTACAAGTGAGTCCTAGTCCCTTTTTAAATACCTTATTTAAAGGCAATGAGGTATTCTCTCTTAAAATGTGTTTCTTCCAAATAAACTAGTCACAACTATTGTGAACACTATCAAATGGTATGAGTCATGCACAAAATAGTAGGCTGCCCCAAAACTCTATCAACAGGATTGTGCTTTGACCTGAAGGCCATGTCTAGGATGAGAAAATTAGTGGAGACACAAAGCTCTTCTTTTTATTGGGTTTCTCTGCTGTGTGCAAAAGTTGGTACTTGCAATATGACCTCTTATCCTCAGGAAAGTAAACTAGGGTAGCAGTTCATTTCACACAACCTACTGAGCAAAACTCAGGTGTTAATGGTCTGGCTGGAACTGAACCAGTGACCTAATGGTGAGAGGATGGCTCCTTGAACCATCTAGGTCCAACACCTCTAAGCCACAGATTCCTGTAGTTCAAAATATACTTTATTGCAAAGTATAGGACAAAATGAAAGTCTTTTTTTTCCCCTTGAAATTTCTGTTTGCAGCCTGTAAGTGTAATGTTTTTATATTTATGCAGCAAAAGTATCTTTGCTTTTTTGTCTGGATTATTAATAGCCCCTTATAAATGAATGTGTTTTTCTTATTCCATTATTACTTATAGTTATTAATGTTTGGGGTTTAATCCATCACTGATATTGGATTTAGCAGTTTGGCATTATATTATATCATGTTATCTCAGTGCATAAGAGAAGAGTCTTTTAAAACATTATTTCAACTTCTCTGCTTGTGGGAATAGTAATGTGTATGAATGCAAGTAATGAGACTTCACAGCCTAAGTGATTCTTTCAGAGTCCAGTTGTATATTGGTGGGAGACAGTGAGAACTCTGAATGCATTTTACTATCAGTTGCTGTCCATAAGTTTTCAAATTTTCCTTTCAGAAATGGAACTAATATGATTGTGCCTGATATTCTTACTTGAAGCACGTGAGCTCTTTAAGGGAGTGTGTTCTGACATTTCAGTGTATGAGGCATTCAAATGTTCATGAAGCAGAGTGCACTTAGAACCTTAGATCATACCCTGTAAGTGGGTAGCTAGTTTGTTATTCAGAAGAGTTTCCTAAAAATAATGTTTGGTGTCTTCTTAGATGAATGTGTATTGTGCTTTCACTTAATTCAACTCAACTCTAATAGGAGCTCTGTAAAATGGTCTAAAATGATTGCACTGAAATGCATTTTACTTAGAAAACCCCTTCCCACTAATGTCAGTGGCAAAACTCT
The DNA here is from genome assembly GCA_025769975.1 of Gallinago jamesoni. Taxonomy (NCBI): domain Eukaryota; kingdom Metazoa; phylum Chordata; class Aves; order Charadriiformes; family Scolopacidae; genus Gallinago; species Gallinago jamesoni. The sequence goes on from JAOQGH010000023.1 coordinate 48,681,923, forward strand.
CATTAGGTTGAGTGGGGTCAAGATTTTATTCCTCATTTCCTGTGGGACGGAAAAGTATTTGAAAGAGCTTATAGGACCCCAAGACAAAAATGTGGATCCAGACTTCCAGCTCACATCTGAGCTTCTTCTGTTGGCAGCATTATGACTCTCAATCTGAAGTAATTTGAATTTGCAGAGTCTGTAATCAAATTTTTTGTATGTACACAAAACTTAAGTTTAACCTGCAGACTGGAACACGTACCAATTTGAGGCCTGTATCTCTTCAAAACCTGCAGAGGATCTTTCCCTTCTTGACTCCTTTAAAGTTCGCAGTCCTGCCACTACACTAAGGCTGTATCTGCACAAGCAAACAATTGCAATAATGGATCTGCAAAGTAAAATAACTGGTGCTAGAGACACAGTGACCACACTTCTAACATTTTAGGAGTTTTGCCTCAGGTTAGCTCTAATCCATGCTATAGATGTAATGCCCACTAGCAGCATATGGCATTAAGTGAGCTCTTGGGAATACATATTTCAGTTCAGATTCATCAGAAAAGAGTCAAGTTCATGCTCCAGACTTATGTCACAATGTGAACCACAGCACGGTAGGTGAAGGTGGCCAGGAGTTCTGCTTCAAAAGTGCAGGTTTGCTCCAAACTATGGTGCTCGTTTTGATGCATCCTGACAATTTTATCTCCTCCATTTCATGTGTTTATATTCTTCTGTAGATTCCGATTTGTCTGAGGCATCATTTGTACAAGAGCTTCAAGAATTCAGTCTCAAGAATTCATTTCCATGTCTGTTTATTCACTGTTAAACTGCAGTGTATACTAAATCTGAGCTTTCTTCTCTGCAAAGAACTCTTGTTCATGGAGTCATTGATCTATAAATACAGTGCAAACATGATGGGCACTGGTTTTGAATTATTTAGTATTGTTTATATAACGTATTTGAAATATGTACAAGTCATATGCAAAGAGAATCCTGCAACAACCTCTCAAGTCTGATAATTTGCACACTGTAAAACAGGTAGGCTGTATTAGAATGATGTGAAAGCTTCAGACCCATGAATGCAAAGTATTTAGCTTTCTCCCTGAAAAGCTGGAGGGTTTAGTCAAAGCAGTAGTTTTTAGCAGTCATACAGTTAAGAATTTCACAGGGATTGAATGGTCTTGAAAAGTTTCTTGGGTGTATCAAGTAAACATACTTCCTTCAGCATTAGGCATTCAAGTTATTGTCTTCTGTTTACATTATTTAAGCCACAGATATTTATTCAAGGTTCATCTCTGATATTGTGTTTTAATTCCTATAAGAACTTACTGCAGTTCCCCAGAGGATTAATGTAGTGTGGCATCTTCTCCCTTGCATGAACATAACCTACAGGAAAATGTTTTTGACCACTATTTACCATATAGCAGTGCAGGGATGACAACAGGCATTAGTTTCTTCTACAGGGTCTTTGAAGAACCACAAAGCGTCCTTGAAAAAGTCCAGTGTTTCGAGTTGCAACATAAAAGGAGAGTTCAGAAATTTCTTTGAATTTTCTTGTAAAATTTACTTTCAGTCATTAATCAATTCAGTTTAATTTTATATTTACTTTATTAAACAAAGTAGAGTTTAAACTTTTTATTTAAAAGTTGGGGAAAAAAAAAACCACAACAAAGCCATAAAGCCACTGTTCTTGCACATATTTATTTTTTATCTACATTGTCAATATTCCCTTTATTTCCGGATGTTAATCATAGTATTGTGCACAAGGCTAGACTTGAAAAACCTGCTACAGGTAGCAAGATCAACTGGAAAAGCGGTGACAAATGTGACCATGTCCCAGCTTCCCCTTTCCGAAGAGCAGCAGAGCACAGCACTGGCCCAGGGAATGGATTGTTGGAAAGGAAGGAAAAAGTCCAGAAAGGAGAAAAGTCATCAGATACAATATATAGGACTTTGGGGGACAAAGGTAGGACAGTAATAAGGTACTTTTTAGCAGCTGTTCTGCTCCATTAACTAAGAAGTTTGGAAAATATTTTTTCTTAAGAGTGCATAGACTGTGTTTTGGCATATCTTCAACCTTCCAACAAAACAGTTTTTGGAAAAGTCCTTATTTCTTACCATAGATGTTTAGGGGAGACCATCATTCCTCCCCCTTCATTATAATCTAGGAGAGCAGGAACTGCTTTTTTATGCAAGTGCAGGAAAAATTAGATACAATTTCTACGTCACATCATGTCACCGTATGCTGGATTTGGCAATGCAGCAAAGATTCCTTGTGTGGTGTTTCTTTTTAAAAAGCTAAATTAAAAAGACAAACAAGACTGCTTTATATCAGTACATGGCAAAGCCAAAAGTAATATTATATTATTTTCTGTTCAATTTGCTGAAGTACTAGGATCCAACAGTACTGCAGTACTCAAGGGAAGATATTACAAACAGTATTCAGCTGGAGTGTATAGTGGGTTATTGCAGTTTAACACAGATGAACTCTGCTTGATTTCAAGGATTTCTCCATTTTCTTTATATCCAACTTAATGTAGACTTCTCAGCATTATTATCATAAAAGTGGCCCGTAGGGACTAGGAATGAAGCCTGACAGATAGATTAAAAATGAAAGGAGACTCTTGATAGGATTTTGTAACTACAAAGGAATTTAATAAATAGCAGAATGATCATTCACTGGTGTAGAGAAAGTTACTGAATTGTAAGATTCACTAGAAAAGTTCCCAAAGAAAGGCAGCAGCTTCTTCTGATAGAATGATTTCCTGCTGTTATTTCTGCTCCTACTTCATGCCTTCATTTGCACCCAAACATGGAGCTTTTTTTTCCTGTTTTTAAAATTTTGAGTTCAGAAGCATGAGATTTTTAAAACATCTGAGTTTCAAAATATCCTCCATTCCATCATCTTGAGCGTTGGTAGGAAATCTGCAAATAATCAAGATACAAAGTTTCGACTTCTTCAAGCTCTGTGGGATAATTGATACAGATAGTGATTTAGGCAGCCTTCACACATGCACTAGTAAGAAAGTGTTATTTGTCAAGTGCTTCAGTCACTGAAAAATAATGAAGTGCTTTGTGATCGTGGCGATTGTATGTCATAGCTTTGTCCCACACAGTCTGAGAAAAAATTAAACTTTAATCAGTCATTTTTTCAAGGTCCCTGATTCTCACTGAGAATTTGTTGGCAACTTAAATACAGGGAAAAAAATAACACAAATGCTAAACTTATCAGTGGGACAAGTAACACACTAGCATGTGATATTAATTTTGTTATCTAATACAAAAGTCAGTAAATGTGTTTCACGACAGTGAAGATTTTCCAGCATGCCAAAGGTTTCACTGCTGGCACATAGCAACTATTAGTTGGTGTTGCTATAGAATTTAATTCAATATTGTTGTACAGTTCTGTACTTCCTTTATACTAGAAGGCTACTGTATTTACGCTGCAGTTTCTCCTGGCTCTGGGAGGGAAACACATGGCAGAGAGTACTTAGGGCTTCTGCTCCCATGATGTAGCCAGAAAGGTCATGCAGAGGCAATGAGCTTTTACCCCTCTAGAAGAGAAAGGGCTAGGAAAAAGAGCCAAACAGGTCAAAAGCCAACACAATGTGCTCATCAGGGCATTACATGGAAGGTAGTTTTTTGCTGAAGGTGGTGTAGAAGGTAAAGTGTGAGGCAAATTATGTAACTTCAACATCTCAAGGGACACAAGAATCTGCTTTGTGTTAGAAGCTAGTAAATACATTTTCCACTGGTGCAGTCCAAGTATGACAGTGTGAATTAACCCTTAAAAGACAAATATGAGAAGATGTGCATCCCCTCAAAATTTTAAAAACAGTTACATCCCATTGCTAGAACTGAAAAGAAACAGTAAGATCAATTAAGATCAATTGCCAGTTAATGCATTGTTTTTACATCCCAAAAGCAGTACTTCTATTCAACTACGTTCTGAATACATTGCATTCTTGAATTACAGAATGACATTTGGTATAAGCATTAGGAGCAAAAGTGTTGGTAAGAAATCTCTTTTCTTTTCTTGGCCCAGGCAGTAAGACACCTGTCCCGTGACAGGAGGGAGCAAGCACTCTCATTATTGTCTGTTTGTTACAGTGTGAGAAAGTATGACCCCCATTTTTTACAGATGGAGAGCCTGGAATTGCAAAATTAAGAAACTTGTTCAAAGCCTCAGGGGTTCCATACTCCTATTTCCAAATTTAAGCATTTAAATTAAAAGTCTCCCTTGGAAAAAAGAAACTTCTTTTGGCATGTAGAGATAAAGGGCATAATATTCCTCTTATGTACTTCACTGTGAATCACGAATTATTCCATTGCAGTGAGTAGACTTATCTGGGTAACTCTGGCAGAATAAAACCACAACTGTGGGAGATTTTTAAATACATCGAAGAGATTTTAGAGCGAAAATCCTTATGAGTCTGAATGTGCCTTGTGTTCCTAAGTGATTTTGGTGCTACAGAAGCTGCCGTCCCATGTTGGATTATTTCTTTCTAGGTGGTCATTTTGTCTTTTGCTTATTATTTCATTCAGAGCAAAACAGACAGAGACCAGGCAGAAATAAAGCAGGCTCTTTACTTGCCTATAAAGGTTCCTTTTTGTAGAACATGATAGCAATTTACAGTATTAAGTTGATAAGCTGAAGATGTTTGAAGTATCCTCATCTTGGGAAATGACTCTACCGTGGCTGTTTCAAAGACAGCGATTTTTTCATATATACATGTGTTTGTGTGTGTCTGTGTGTGTGTGGTTTTGTGTGTAAACTGATTAAGATATTTTTCTATTCATCACCTCCCTCAGGAGGGAGTGTGCTGAAGTCGCAATAATTCTGGTTTGTCTCTAGCACTCTCACAGTGGATTCCTGTGCGATGTCAGTGGCAGAGGCCGGTAAGTGGCAGGGTGCAGTCCTGCAGGGGACTGCAACAGTTTCATACATAGTGATGCTTTCATTTCTTCATGCAGCCATTTTAAACACGTGCTTCAATAGTGAAAAGTGGGAGGGATTTCTCTTTAGCGATCTCACTTTCATTAATACTCCAATGGATTTAAAGTCATAGATCTTTTCTGTTTTCTCATTCTGCAGTAACTTTCCTAGGAGAAAGAAAAAAAACACAAAAACCGGTTGTCTGAAGAGGTTGGCTTTGTATCATATTCATCAATACAAAGTTGTTCTCATCCTGAGTAAATCCCTCATTGATCATCAGTTAGTGACTTTTAATTACTTTTATTCCATATCCAAGAAGCACTAACTGAAAGGCTCCATGCTCTCTACAACTTAGTTGACTGAGTTTGTAAATCCCCTGAGGCTGGATGTCTCTATGACTTTGATGGGGAGCTAAAGGGGAAGGATTTCTAGCAGTGCAGTTCTTTCCTATATTGTAAGATTAGGCACTCCTTTGGACAATAATAGAACAATGTTCGACCTCTTCCTATAACACACACATGCATATATAAAGTTTATTCCTGCAAACCTGCACCTATATACAGCCATGATAGATACAGCCTAGGTGAAAAAGCGACAGTAACCACACTAGTTATCTTTGTTGTGTCCTCACTGGAAGCTAGGGTTTGGTATTTGATTGCCTTCTAGTAAGTGACTTAATAAGCTAATTATTTTTTAGAGCAAAAAATTCCCAGAACTGTGCCTGCATAAGCAATTTGGCCAGGATTTCTTCCCATCAGCACTGTGTGCAGTCAAACATTTTCTGAATCGCTAGCAATTTTCCATCTCTTCTGGACAACTTACGTACAAATGAAACAGAATGGGATAGTTGTCCAGTTTTTACTGTTGGGTATGGATACAAGCACAGGTAGACAGCATGTTAGGCGTGGTTCCCTAAATGGTGTGCAGATATCAAACTCCAGTGTTTTGAAGAAACTGCTTAATTTAATTGAACTTGTCACAATAAGGTGAGACATACCAAAAAAGAATTTGTGATTTTATTGAGGAGTCCCTGGACACCTATCAGTTTTGAAGACACCTACTTATTTTTCTAAATAAATGTATTATTTTTCTAAATAATATCTAAATAAAGGGGTTTTTAATTTCCTAGGTAGATGAGGACCTGCCTTGCCTAACACCATTTGAATGGTCATTTATTGCTGTGAGGACTTGGCTGGGATAGAAGGACTTCTGTAAGCACCAACAGGTGCAGTCACATGTTGGATGGCAAGTAAAGCCAATTTTTCAGCAATGTCAGAGAGAATAGGATTTTTTACAAAGGATCCAGCATTTACAATATTATGTATGCTGCCTGTCTAAATCTACAGTCACTTGGAACTGAACCCCCAGCAATATTGGCCAAGTAAATTAGATGGCACATGTGTTCAGATGGCACAGCTCCACCCAGGCTCAGAGTCAGCCAAGAGATCATCCATCTAGGAGCATCAAGTGGTGCTATAGATAGTAGGGTTTCAAGCCAAAAAGAACTTTCCAAACAGCTGTCTATCCCTGGGTAACATATGTATAACTAAAATGGTATGTGATTGATAATCTAGTTATCCTTGGATTATTTTTCAAAGTATAGCCCCTCTGTAGATGTAGATACGTTGACCCTGAGTGCAGAGCTGGTGATTTGGTGGGTCAGGAGAAAGTATTAGAGTCTTTGAGGCCTTTTCATTTTTTGATAGCTGAGGAAACAGAATAATCCCTGTCCTTCTTTTCTAGAACAAATGGTATAGAGGATTTCTTCTGAAAATTCCCCATTGTTATCTGTCAAAAGCAATTAGTAAGAATATGAAATGTGTAAAGTAGTTTAGGAGTTTGAGTAGCAAAGCTTTTTGTAGGTCTTAGAAGTCCAAAAGTGTTTTAGGCATCTCTGGAATACAATGAGGGAGATCAATGTTTCAGTAGTAAAATTCACGCTCATGACATCCACACTCATCCTTGAGAAAGAAAAGCTTTTAAATACACCCTCATGAGTTGCCTTTGCTGTGCAACCCAGAACTCTAGTTCTACGTTCTGAATTTAAGGAGTTATCATGTGCCTGACTCTGAGAAGGTGAAAGGTAGCAGGGCTGCATGGACTTCAGAGAAGCTGCTGATATAGACCAGGCAACAGCACCCTGATGATTTAACAAGATGTGGGGGAGGAAGAAAAAAAATTAAACTAACCGTAAAAAGCAGGATTGGTGAACAGATATACAGGAAGAGACATTCACAATGTGAGAAAGTAGGGTGCTTGCCCATGTAGTGTGGCAAGCTCTTTCAAACAAGACACCTGCTGCCGTACAAAAAGATTTCACTTTTTCTTTGAAGAAAAATGCTAGCATCAGGAAAGTTAGACCTATGGTTGCTTTGAAAAAAATCTCTAAGATTAAACGATAGGACCAGAAGCACAACACAAAATATACCAGGCAGAACACAGACAGGTCACAGGCACAGGAAAGTGGATTATGGGAAGTCTCTTTGTTCTTATGATGCAACTGATATTGGCCATTGCTGGACTCTTACTTGCAGAGTTCCTAGGCAAGCCATTTCACACAATGTCTGCCCAACAATGTGAATGGGGTCAAATTCTAAATTTCATCTGGTTTCTGTACTACAAGCTAGTGTTTCATAGTCCTTCAAGTGTTCTGGGCAGCACTGAGTGACCCAAAGCCACGCTGAACCATAGCACCATAATGTTGGTCCCCTGGCTGATATAGGTCATAAACTATTTGAACACCCAGATTTAATCCATAAGAAGAAGATAAGAAATAGACTGTTTTCCTTTCAGATTTCATGGTGCTTCATGCAAACAGTTTCATAGTCTTCTGTGTCCTCATCTATTTTTTTCATATTGGAATGATCTGAAAAGGCACTGTTTAGAATATCACACTGATAGAAAAATGCATAGTTTCTTTCTTTTGTTCAGTTATATATTTGGCCAATTTCAAACTTTTCACAAAGTGACAATTTGAATAATGGCAGGAAGGAACAAAATTCCTATTTCCATTAAAAAATTACAAAATTCAGAGTGGAAATAATATTGTTAAAAATTCATAATACCTTAGAATACCAGAATGTGTGTTGACCTTGGAGTTTTCATCTCAGAAGAGCACATCCAAAGCAAATTTCTTGATTGCTTCCACTCACCGCACTTTGATTCATATCATAGCATGATCTAAGGGCACAAAAATTGGCTTTTTTTCCTGAAGAAATTAAACAATGGAAGTCCAGGAGGTCAAATCAGGCATTTCTGCTGCTAATGAGCACTCAGTCCTCAAGACGGTCTCAAGCTGGTCTGAAATAAAGCCCCTGAAACATCAATAGTGTGGACATTGAGTCTCTCGTACCAACTGTTGGACTTTTCAAATCTCTTAGGTTACACTAGCAAAGAAAGCTGGTCTCAATCCAGAGACAGGAGTAAAAGGCATTAGGATTTTGAGCTTATACTGTTGGCTTGGAATGGTAATTTATTTTTTTTTTAGTGATCGTAGTTTACCTCTACAGAAAATAGGATTATCCCTTTTCTTTTTAACTGCAAACATCCCTACAGCAGTCCTTAGAGTACAGTTTGGTTTTCAGCATCTGTCTCCTGCCTGCAACAAAGAGAGAGTTTTCTTTCCAGCAAGAGACACTTTAATGACTGGTCAAACGTACTAACCATCCCCTCCCTGCCTTAGGCTTTGAAACTAATTTAGAAAGTCATTAACCATTCCATAATAGGAAAGCATATGCCACATTATCCAGTGCATGCAAAATCAGGTAAGAGCTTCTGCTCTACCGCTGGAAGAGCTAAATAAATAAATAAATAGCTAAAATAGTTCATAGTCCTAAAAGAAGTCTGTGTCCTGTGAGTGTGAAGCTGCAGCATCTGTGGTAAAGCGAAAATGCATATATCTCCATTTGGTTCATCTATATATAATTAATTGTGAGATGCTCAGTCTTGCTGATGATTTGATCCATTCAGCAAGAATGCACTTTTCACAGTACCTTACACATTGTCAACTCACAGTGGCTGTTCCTCTTTTTTCTTTCAATGCTGTGAATTAAAAAAAATGTACATTTGCATCTTGCTCATGAGCTCAGAACCAGTCCTGCCATTCTGCTGGTGTCTGTGAACCTGTTCATATTTAGTGCTCTGTCTTTTTTCCTTGCTTGCCATGCAACTTGGATTTTTCTGGGGACTAATGACAAAATGATAGCATGTGGTCTTTCTATTTAATTGCATAAACCCACACTCATTCTGACCTCAGAGTTATCTCCTGGAAAATGTCAACAACCATATTATCATAGAGGAGTACACATCAGCAAAAAAAAGAAAAATTATATTAAAAATTACCCACCACTTATTGCTTTAATTTACCCTTCTAGATCTTGTTTAGCAGAGCATTTTAAAACAATTTTTCAAAGAACCTTAGCAAAAATAAATGAAGACATTTATTCAAGGAGAAATATTTTTTTGTTTGCAACTATTTGCATATTCAGTATAGAACTGAAATAGATTCTTCTCCACTTCTCAGATGAAAAATTAGCAAATGTTTCAGTTATTAATTATCTACAGTAACTATTCGCTGAATGAATAATATTTTTTATTAATTATGTATCCAAGATCCAAGAATGCTTTCCCAGCTGTAGTTTCAATTCCCAGTTGATGCAAATTGGCTTTGCATCACTGAAAACAAAACATCTATATCAGTTTACACCAGCTAAAGATCTGGCTTCAGAAATGCCGGGCAGCATTGAGATTTCAGACCTGCTGAGCAATATGTAGCTCTCCATATTAAACTATTTAAAAATTTTCAAAAAACACCAGAAAGGGCCTTTGTTTCTGCAGTAAAAAGCTCAAAGCCATATGCTTCTGAGAACTCACTTAAGACCAACTGAAGGCTGAATCCTCCAGGTATCTCAAAGGGATGGGGGCGTGTATTACCGTAAAGATAGTATCTCTGGCTGCAGAGCCCCAAACACTCCCTTGCTCCTACCAGCTTCCTTTCACTTACTCAAAAATGGCACAGCACTACTTGAAGAAAAACATGGTACATAAATTTATTTAACTTAAACCCAATAAGTTTGTGAAACCAAGAATACCCCATGGATACTACTCTCCTATACCTTTATCCTTTTTTTTTTTTTTACTAATCTCTTATTATTATAATTGAAAGATCTACTCAAGTAAATAGTCTAAGGTCCTGATTTTCTAATTTCATCATTTAAAATGTAATTTGGATCTCATCATGGAGAGAGGTTGACATTCTTTGTTTTTCTGTCTGTCCTGTAGCTTCTGCTTTAGAGGTTAAAGGGAAAACCGGACTGCAAATAATTTTCCAAAGGTTATGTGGTGGAAACAAAGAAGGTATAGGCTTATATAGAACTTTTTTACTAAAGCAAATTGCAGAACTGAAACAGATCTGATTCTTTAATATTTTTTTCCTTTTCTTTTTCTGGTACGTGTTCAGTCTTCATGGCTCAAAAGTGAGTTGTAGAGAGTGCCTTGAAAAACTTCAAAACATGAGGGCCACTACTGAAATGACACTGTGACTTTGTCACGGTGCTTTGTAAAGACAATTTTGTTGTGCCACTGAGAAAGAGCAACTTGAATGAAACAGGAGAGAAGCCCACAGTTAAATTGTGGAGCTATAACAGTCCTATTCCTTATGTTTCCTGTCACTAAGTCTAGTCAATGTGATTGAAGTTGAATACAGAAGAAAACAAATCTTTTCTTCTGATTTAGACATTGTGAAGTGCTAATGTAACTTACTCATTTTTAAGAAGATGCTGTGGGTAGCAGACAGGCAGGCTACTGTTTGTGGTGAATAAGAGTCATATCACCCTGGTAACATGCCAGGATCTCAAAGACTGTAGGAAGCACAGCTAGATAATGTCTCACTGACTAGCGTTTTAGTGCGGAAAGGTTATTTTACATTTCTTTTTACTTACTAATTAAAATTTCAGTCTTCCTTTCTCAGAAAGATGTTGAAAATGAAAAGATATTCCTAAATTCTGAAGACGTTATCAGAAGTTTCCTACAGTCAGTCAGACTCCCGTGACTCTCTGTGACTGGCTGATACTGTTTATCACCTGGGTATCCGAGTGCCTGGCACGCCGTAGAGCTAAGTGCTGCTTTTTCTGGCAGAATGATACAGCACATACAAAAATTTTTTTGAAAGCTTAGTAATAAGAAAAAAATCTTTCTCATTTTTCTATAAAGCATTCCAAGCATTCAAGGTAATACTGAAGGTAGTCATTTTCCGTATGATAGTTCTCCCTGTGTCAGATAATGATTTTGCAGTCTTTGAAATCCTGACTCAAAATTGCTCTATATGTTTTTATTATTATCATTTTTTCCAAAAAGCTTTACAAAGGAAAGACAACATGAGCACACCGCTTTTATTGTGTGGGCGTGCGGTTGCCTCTGTATAATAGACTCCCTAATGTTCTTGGTTATAATGTGTAGAATTGTACATGTAGAGCTCTGGATTTCCAAACTCCATTTTCAGGTTCAATAATAGCCTTTCATTCAGCCAAAGGATTTACACTTAATTATAGATCTGTGTGCTTTTTGTTCCATTGTCTGGTCAGAAAGTATCCTGGGCATCTCAGTGCTGTCATTCAGGGCAAAAAAGCGGCACGTGTCAACATGTTTTTGAAAGCTTTTGATTTTTCTAAGTATACAGCTATAGGTTTTAAACAATGTCTGCTATAGGCTTACTAAGGATAGTGATAGGCAATTTCCAAAGCAGTAGTATTGGAATAATTCCTTTGGGGGAAATTGCTGATATTTACTTTGTATCTTCAATAGGATTTTGCAAGAATGGATGGGCAAGGGAACAGACTTGTTTTGGTTGTTTTTTACCCCATCACCTGTCTGAGTATATCTCTCTTGAAAACTGTACTTTAAATTGTTGCAAGCAGTTTAAATCTTAATGTAAAAATTTGTTTCTGTGCATTTTATAATAAATCTGTCTTTCTGCAGCAGTTGCAGTTTGAAACTGTTTTGAAAGAAGCTTTAAGCATTAAACAACAATAATAAAAACATAAGTATAATATTGAATTTGAAACTCTGTTAACTTCATTAATCTATTTCTGTTCCGCCTCTGATCTTAAGAATGGTGTTGCTACCAACTTATATTTATTAAGACATATACAGTTATTTTGTGCCATGTAATTCATATGGACTAGCCAAGGAACAAATCCCACTCCAAGAGGTATCAAAACAGACAGTAACAAAAATAAAAGGATCAGACACAAGACAACAGATGGAGGTAGAGAAGTGAGGGTACACGGGAAATAATACGACGGGACAACAAGCAGGAGTCTCAGCAGATGAGTGTCCCAATTGTTCTCAACTATTTTTGTAGGTAGATGTTAAAGCTAACAGATGCTTCACTGTCAAGGATGTGAAACTGGAGAAAGAAAATCTGTGTAGATATTTATAAGGAGCTTTTCTGAGCAGAAAGGGCACTAAGGTAGAAAGCAATAATACAATTGGATGATTGAGGCTGACATTATCACAGTGGGTTGGTAAGAAAGAGAATCAATATTTTGTGTTGGTGAATGACAAATGGTATGTAAAGAAACAACAGACTGTGAAAGGTCTTGAAATAGATGACAAGTATTTGCTAAATATGGTAAAGAATAAAGAGGTGAAGGAGGATGCAGAGGGAGATTGACATGACTAAATGTACTGGCTAGGTAGATGGTCTCTGCAGCAGCAATCTGAATGGAAGCAAGAAAAGAGGATATTTTTTTAATCAGAACACAAGAAACAAGAACATTTCCAGATATGTATACGAGTAGGAAAAACACTTTAAAGCATCACAAAGAAAAGAAAGAAGCAAAAATGAAAAGTTAAGTACAAAGTGACACATCTAAGCATAGTTCTCTTGCCCATAATACAGATACATTGGGGGGGAAATAAAGAGTTCTAATTTAAACATATTTAACTTTATGGCATGGCTATGACTCCATGAGGAGATGCTAGAGATATGTGAGAAATTTAGTGTGGAAGGCAGAGGCTAGTATGGAGTAGAGAAGTAAGTCTAAGAATATACAAAAAGAACAAAATAGAATTAAGGATGAAGTCCTTAAAACTGTTACATGAAAAAAGTGAAAAAGGGTGAAGTGGCTGCTCAAGAAGTTGCTCAAGCTGAAAGAGTAACATGTTTTTCTAAGAGTATGGAGAGGACAGTTACTTAAGGAAATGAAAGACAGTAATTTTGAGAAGAGTCAGCAAAATCTAAAGCCCCAACAGGGCTTTCATTCCCTTTGAATGAAAATGGAATTTTGATTTGCAACACAGGCTGGGAAAAGCCAGAGAGGAGAAGAAGGGAGAAGAATGAGTATAGCAGCAATCAGGAGGAAGACTAGGGTGAGAATTTAATGAAAGCTCACAAGAAGACAACAGCTGAGAAATATCTTAGATTGACAGTGGAAGAGAATGGAGTTTCATGATAGCGAAAGTGAGGGGAAAGGTACATTACATTTTTTACAATGAGAGAAGGTTCAATGAACAGCTTTTCTATGGGAGAAAATCTTAAATAAGCATTACAGTATTATTATTGATAGCAATCCAGCAAATGTGTAAGAAATAGAATAGAAGCATTAACAACTGACAATATATTCTTGCCCCACATAGAAAGCAGGATTAAGATGTTATTTTCTGTATGAGGGCATAAAGAGGTAAAACATATTAATCTTTAATACTTATGGTAATGTAACTGTGTCATGCTTTGCATCCTGCCATGCTAATACAGATGCCAAGCAATTAATATAGATGTCAATATATTTAGATCATTTCACATATGTCTATAACATAGTTACTTTATTTTGTATTATCGGTGGTTATCTGAAAAGCTCAACCCACTCTAACACTGCTTAATGTAGTAATCACCAAAACAAGGCAGTTCAAACATGCAAAAGTGGTAGTAATAACTGTAAATCAAGTACCAGTAAAAATATGTAACACAGAAGAAAGGCAAAAAGGAATATTTAATTACAATATGAAATAGTAAATGATTATTAAGAGGCTGATCATTACTGAGATTTCACAAAAAAACTTTGGGAGACATTTATTTTGGGATTTACTTGACCAAAAAACAAGAATAGAAAAACCAAAAGAAAGTAATGGCTTGTGGCAAGGGTGATGACTTGGATAATCTGTTTACATACAATTTTTGAGTTCTGACTACTATTGAGGATTATTTCTTTTCATGTGAACCTGAGAGTATTCTTACTTCCTTGTTATCTTTTCTCCCTGTTTTAATTGTGTGGGATGAGAGCCCCATGAAGCACACACATGGGATTGACAAGAACAAGTCTTCGGTTTCTGGTGTTCTGTCCCTGAAAAGGATTGATTCAGGGCAATAGGTTGGTTTCTCTGCAAGACAGTTAGCTTAGCAGGGGTGATGTTCCCTATAAGTGATGTGTATTAACCTGTCAAAGTGGATCAAGAGTCTATTCCACAGAAAAGTGAGAAGTTATAAAAGCACAAAGATATCTCTCTACATCTCTGACCATGTTCCACAGTGGAAATAGAGATGATTTGCTTCAGGACCACGTTGAGGCAGGGAAGTCCTGGCTATTTCATCAAAGGTGAATTATTCAGCTTTAAAGTAAGGGGATGCAAGAGTACCATTGCAGAGAGTATTTCTTCTTAGCAAGTACTGGTAGGCTTTTTTATGTTTCATGTATTTAATAAAAAGTAAAAGAGTTAGAACCTTCCACAAAGTCTCTGTTCATTTGTGACAGAGTTGAGCTATAAACCAGAACCCTCAGTCCTTCAGGGAGATGCTGAGGAATTCACACTATAGAGGTGAACATGTAAGTCTAAACACAGGAGCAGTAAGCTGAGGCAGGAAGACATCCATGGGGATGTCTATATATCAGCTCAGCAGTTTTCAGTGAAGGAAGCTGAATCAAGTCTTTGATTACACAAAGACAAGCTCACCATTAAGATTAGTCATACTACACTAATATGAATAATAAAGAATTACATTCCAGAATTTCTGGGGTTTTCCTTCTGAATCAGGCAGTTGCTTTCCAATGCTTTTCCTAATGTGTTCCATGTAATTCCTCTCCGAGTAGGAGGTCTAGCATGAAGATTTAAGCAGAACTTAAATGGTACATGGGCCTTGGGCTGGCCCCTCTATAAGCTGCAGATGTTGAGGTTTTGTGATTGTTTTTGTTGTTTTTTTTGCATTTCGTAATGCATATTATTTTGCTCTGCTGGGCAAATATTTTTGCCACTGGAATTACACTGCCTCCTGTGAGGATAAAACTGAACCAGCTGAACTAGGGGGTTAGATTTGGCCTTAGTATGCATGACCAAAGGAGAACGCTGTTGATACTTATCTAGATGGAAAAAGTTCAGCCCTCCAGTGCTGAGGCTAACCACCACCCACTTTCAGGTTTCAATAGCACACACATTGTTGTTGTTTGATATGATAGACCTTAGTGTTTCTTGAGTACACACCACTGCGTGACTTTTCTGTTTCAAGAACATTTTTCTTTGGGGCTTCTGGGAATCTGTTTTCTTTTTCACTGCTGATGTCTAATGGTAGATGTGACTGAGCTTGCGTGACAAATATGCTGAAGTCTCACATAGGTTTGTAAACTGTATTTGCTCAGGTTTTCATTACGTCCTTCCCAGATCACAAAAAGTATTTTAATATAAATAGATAGGCTTTTATGGTAGCATTTGTTTGATACTTATTACCATATGTGATTTCTTTTTCATACTGCATTTAGAGATGCCTGGGGATAGAATGAATATAGCTATACTTTTTTTCTCCATTTTGACAGCTACACCAGAGGAAGAATAAAATTGCATACCCATCGTATTTCTTCAGAATGCATGAATACTAAGCTTCATTATCTAAGCATTGTTAGTTTTATATTATTAGTGTAATTAACTGAAAAAATTATTATTTTAAAATCAGGAGTTCATATTAGTCCTCTTCTGTGCTTCTATAAACTTTAAAATCTTGAATTTGTTGATCAAGAGAGGAACATTATTAAACAGTAAATGTAGTCTACTTTTCAAGACAAAGGCCCTGGTGTAAATGTTTTGAGTTGTGTTACTACTACAGTCAAAATATAAACCTGACGAGTAGTTAAAGGACATTTTTGCACTTGAGTGTCTAAAATAGTCACTAAAATCACAATGATGGCACAAAAAATACTAGACTGTTATCCGCTATTATTATAAGTAGGTATTTCTCAGTAGCTTCTTGGTGGTATTAGTCACCTTAGCATATAGATAGATTTTTCGTATTAGATGGCTTGTCCCCAATCCGTATGGTAAAGCAGTACGACTGGGAGCCGTGACATAGAAAAAGAAATCTGAAAGAAATGGAAACAAAAACAAGATATTTAATGTCCCAGACAGTGACTTTATTGTAGGAACATCTTTTGGGAAATACTAATTCACATAGCCGTGAAACATAAATGTGGAAACAGGTGTTCATTTTCAGGTGCCCACATTTAGAAATTTAGCCTTAGATAACCTATGCCTCATTTCATATTTCTTAATGTAGAAATTTAAATGTTTGTAAGAACTACTGAGTTTGTGAAGAGCTTTTTTTTTTAACGATCTTTCTATATTACTCTTTTAAATATATGTATAAAATATCAGCAAAACTATTTTCAAATGCTTTAATGTAACCTATTTAAAAAGCTATCTATTTATGCTATGAATCAAGAAAGGGCTATGCTATCTGATTATAAAATATGCTGCCCAAGTTAAGTGTCAGTAAGATGAGTTTAGGGCACAGTCTGGCCTGGAAGGAAAAAAAGTTATCAGCATTCTTTCTGTTGGTTTAAATGTATGACAAAGGTCTGGTACAAACACATCTGATAATATTGATAGATCAAAATAGGGTTTTAAATTCCAATTGTGCTGTAGAATCATAGAATAGTTCCATGTAATTCCCCTCTGAGTAGGAGGTCTAGCATGAAGATTTAAGCAGAACTTAAATGGTACATGGGCCTTGGGCTGGCCCCTCTATAAGCTGCAAATGTTGAGGTTTTGTGATTGTTTTTGTTGTTTCTTTTGCATTTCGTAATGCATATTATTTTGCTTTGCTGGGCAAATGGTTTTGCCACTGGAATTACACTGCCTCCTGTGAGGATAAAATCATAGAATAGAATGGATTGGAAGGGACCCCTAAAGGTCATCTAGTCCAACACCCTGCAATGAGTAATCAAGAAGTAGTCAACAATTTATGTTAGGAATAAAACTATGTGCGTTTTAATGCTCTGCCACGTTAGCAGAATATTCTGTTGAAGACACTGAAGTAGCAGTAATTGTTTATTACTTGTCCAATATAGTGAGTTTAACAGGTTTTAAGCTGTCACCTCCACTTTCTTCTGTTAGATGAGCAACTAAACAGCTGTTGCTGCTGTTATTAATTCAGATAGGAATTAGGTTGTCATCACTGTTCTTAAATATGCAGTCTTCTACTGAGAGCTTGGGATCATGCAGCTCCTCAGTAGTGGCCAGAGTTGCCACAGTGTACAGAGAGGGATAATAAGGGGGTCCCCACACTCTCAAGTATTTGCCTTCCAATCCTGGGGCACATTCTCCTAGATTTCATATTCAGACCTCTACATATGTGATTTATTTTCTTCTGATTGTCTTGTTTGTGTTTACCTGAAACCTAAACTCCAAAGGTATCTCAGACACTTGGGATTTTTTGTGCAGTATTGAATTTATCCTCAGACCTGAACACATAAATCTGTCTCTCTCAATCTCTCTCACAGGCTGGTCCAAGTGAAACAAACATGAGAAGTATATACACGTCTGTTTATGAAATCCACTAGTTAATATGCACATTTTGAAATGTATTTTTAAGTTTTATCCTTAAATCAGTCTAGAGCACTGCAGTCAACATAAATTCATCAAGTATTACATTCTCATAGGCATTGTCCCTGTGCTGTCCCCTAAAAGCAAGCAATAAGGGAAAAAGGAGAAGCACCTGTGATTCATCAGCAATGCAACAAGTATAGGAGGAGTTTAGCCTTGAGCTCTCTCTTCTTCCATGTCTTCATAGTTCCTGATCTCCTAGAACTTTCTTTCTCTACCCAGGCCTCTCTGCTCCTCCTATTTTATAGCTTCTCTGAAAACACAGTTTTTCCAAGGGTAAGCCATAGTACTTTTAAATAAGTATGGATTGTTTGGGTTGTGGGCTAGGTGTGTTATTGTACAGTGTAGCCATATTTAAAATTACTGCAGCACCTTCATAAAAATGATGTTTGAGCTGTTCACAGTATAGGTTTCCAGTAGAGACTAACCATCTACTGGAAACCTAACTTAGTTTAAAAGAAATGAAAAAAAGAGAAAGAGAATCTCAAGGAAGGAAATAATTGCACAGTAAAAAAAAAAACAGTGGACTGTTAGAGATGACATAGACCTAAAAAATACAAAACTGCAGTCTGCACCATCCATTAATTATAGCACACAAAATAAATGTTGCTTTGTTGTTTGTTATCCACAAAGCACTCTCACAGAGAAATAAGGTTCTTTTTCCATTTTTATAACTTTATCAGGATTGCACCATTTTATCTCTGTAATAGGCTGCTGTACAATAGTAAGTGTTTTATTTCTGTGTGTAATACCTAGACAAGCTATATCACATCTGTTTAGATTCCAGCAGTAGAAAAAGTTTAATTTTTCAGCTGTAATGCAATGGGCACAATAGGTTATTCTAGATAGAATAACATTGTTCCTATTTAAATGGTGGGATTGTATCAGGAGGAGGTATTAGCTAGAAATAACAATTAAGCCCCTGCTACCCCTGCCAAGTACTTCTTTTGCCAAACTATACAGACATGTCATAATTTTTTAAAGATGTTATTGTGATAAAGAGACAAAGAAAATTGTTTTCTACTTAGGCATTCCAAAGAACTCAGAAGATACTGAGAGTGTTTTATGTTGAGCTTGCAGTGCCACAGAGAGGTTGGATTAAAATACAGAAGCTAAATAAAATAGGTATGTGACTCAAATGTGATGCTTTAAGTTATGTGGAGTAATATATATAGAGAGAGACAGTAAGTAAGTATATTTAACTGGGTCAGGTTAAGCTTAAAATGCCTTTTTAAGCCTCTTAAGATATAGTAGAACTTCATTAATTCTCAGTTAATCTGTCAACAATACCAATCACTGATCTCCTGAGGTCATTTCCAAGCTTGTAGAGTTTTCCTGAAGACATTGGCACTAAAGAAACCTAAAAAGGGAGCTGCAGAACCTGAGCCATTTTGTAGTCTAGGACATTCTTACTCCTCTTTACAGATTTCAGCTCAGCATATATATGAATTTATAGATATGGTTTTGAATCTATATAGCCACAAAATTCTTAAATGAGAAAGGTGATCTTTTTAGGGTAATCTGCAACTCCTGCTACTAGCAGTTGCAGTGTTTGCATACCTATTCATTTTTTTAGTAAGAAAAACAGACAGTGACCTCATGAGTAGATTTTTAACATCCAAGGGTTGTAGTGAAACCATTTCCATCAGCCTTCTTAGGGGAGAAGGTTCTTTAGCAGATTAAATGCATCTTATTCTTATGAGAAAGAAGACTACAAGAATGCTAATATCCTTGTGTCACCAACTGTACCTCAGAAAAAGAATACAGTCAGGAAGGTTGACTCTGATGGGAAGAAATAAGGAGCTCAGTTCATTATAGAATTATATAATCATAGAATGGTTTGGATTGGAAGGGACCTTAAAGTTCAAGTTCAATCTAGTTCAAACCCCCCTGCCATGGGCAGGGACACCTCCCACTAGAGCAGGGAGTGGAATAGATTTAGCTATTCAGGTTGGTTCTCTGATGGATGAAAATAAAGCAACATCATTACTACTACTAAAAGAAAAAAAATACAACTGTGATTTTGCTTTGGGTATTTTATCACACTCTTTTTCATCCTGCTGAGAGCCTCAAAAAATCACAGACTAGTCCATTAGTGCTAAAAATATTTTCTTCCTTGACCTTCACTAACTTTGTGCAGAATAACTTTGAAGTCATTGTTAAAATAACTCATCAACAAGAAATCTAGCCAAGAACATCAAAGACAACAAGAAAAACTTCTACAGATACGTTAGGGACAGAGGCAAGACTAGGGAAGTTGTGGGCCCTCTCCAGAAGGAAACAGGAGACCTGGCCACCCAGGATATGGATAAGGCTGAGCTACTGAACCACTTC
>JAOQGH010000023.1:48702129-48714953 GCA_025769975.1 Gallinago jamesoni
CCACAGTACGAGAAGATCAGGTTCAAGACCTCTTAAGGAACCTGAAGGTGCATAAGTCCATGGGACCTGATGAAATCTATCCACGGGTCCTGAGGGAGCTGGCGGGTGAAGTTGCTAAGCCACTTTCCATCATATTTGAGAAATCGTGGCAGTCTGGCAAAGTTTCCACAGACTGGAAAAGGGGGAACATAACCCCAATATTCAAAAAAGGAAACAAAGAAGACCCGGGGGACTACAGGCCAGTCAGTCTCACCTCTGTGCCTGGCAAGATTATGGAACAGATCCTCCTGGAATCTCTGCTAAGGCACATGGAAAATAAGGAGGTGATTGGAGATGTATTCCTGGGGTGCAATAATCAGATATATGTCAATGAAGATATGACAAATATTTCTCAAATGGACATTTTTTTCAAGGCAAAATAAGGAACTGTTGAAATGATCTGAGAATCTAGCTTGCCACAGACATGTGGATCAGAGCCAAATCACTTTTTACATGTTTATTATCAGATTCTGGATCAATGTTAACAGGAGCAGCCTTTTACATGTCATATTATGATATGTCAGGCCAGTAGATCATTACTGGATCACTAATATTTGGAGATACAGCAAGCACTTGTAGAGAAAAGCTAATGCTTCCTTTTCTCTGCTATATTGGATGTCTTAAAGGAAGTTTTTGGTGTTGTGCAAGCATTAGAAAGTTCACAAGACTTAGTCAAGGTTTTGGGATATTCTCAGCCACTGAAAGAGAATAGTGCTCAGTGCGGAGCCCAAGCCAGTTAATGTATTTATTTCTAGCTGGTGCCCCTCAGATCATAACAGAATGCATCTAGCAACATGGAGCCCCATGTGTTAGGTATTAAAGTCAACTGGAGTCACATGGGGTCTGTTTACTCCACCCAGTCCCTCCAGCTATATTTCCTGTCTTCTTTTCTTAGATATGCTGGTAAAAGTGTGAGGCTTTTATGTTTTTCACGTTCTTGACATGTTGGATGCTAACAACTTAGTGCACCATTTGGGAAGAGAACAGCCAGATTGCTTCAAGAAAGCCTTGGTTGCTTTTAATATATTTGATTTAAAAGGACAAAGAAGAAGAAAGTATCTGTTTCCTATTGTGCTGGAACCAAGGTTCATGACACTTAGGAACTGCTGCCTGATTCAGCCATGCAAGACTGCAATGATTGCAAAGCATCATTCATGGTTTTAGCCCATGTCAAAACATTGAATGTGAAACAGAGGAATTCAGAGCTACCAGCAGTGACCCTTTAGAATGATGGATGGGTTTTGCGAGTTGCTGGAACCTGTAAAGCCTCTATGAAACTGGAAATCTACTATTAAAAATCCCAGACTCAGTTGAGAGTAATTTGTTTGTCACCATCACTTAGAGAGAAAACTTTTAAATATTCCGCAAGAAATGTTGAGACTTCAGGTAATCAACAGTTTATATATGTAAACTTTATATGAAAGATGCAGCCATTTTTGCAGCCTTTCTAAGATTTAAAATTCAAAATATGCCTGCCAAATGAAAGTCATTGAAGTCCAACATATGCAAACCTGCAAAATGAAAAGAAGCAGTGATAAACTCTTACAGGTTTTTGGCAGAACACCTTTTATACCTTTTCCCGTGTATCAGAGTGGTGTCATTAACAAATCTGTCAGCATGTAAAATGACCTTCCTATGGAAGAAGTGGCAGAAGTGGATGCTTTCTGCTAGAAAAAGTAAATAAACAGCTCAGGTCAGTGCTTATGCCAGAACACTTCAGTTTCATTTAGGTCATCCTATTTTTACTTTAATTAAGAGTCAGTGATCAAATAGCTTGACCATATGGGAGCATGTGCACAATAGATCATGAAACAAGAAAGCATTTGAATAGATAACACTGATCTTATAAAAGTAGAAGCCTTTGAATTCCTGGAGTGTTACAGAGCTTCACTATGCCCATTTTGACTTGTTTCTCCTTCCTTCTCAGTGGGAAAAATTTTCAAAGAAAGATCCATTCTGTAAGACATACAAATAAATCACTTCAAACTGTGTTCCAAACACTTTATGAAAATATCTCTTACAGCTAAGACAAAAATATGAAACCAGGGTTGAATTCATTCTTATCTACCCACACGCATTTTTGGACTGGCCTAAGAGGAAAAGGACAACTTTACCTTTCAACTAATGAAGGCTAAAATACAGAAGGGGAGAGACCTCAAACTAAAGCTCTGATATCTTGCAAAGAAAGTGGCCCTAAAAATGAAGAAACTGCAAAGAACAACATATCTGTATCTCTTTCATTAGAAAAGAAAACAAAAATGAAATTTAAGATAAACCTGGGGAAAAACACAGTTTTGAGAATAGCTGAAAGGCATCCTTGGCTTGTGAGTCTGATTTAGAGCATTGTAATTACTTTAGCAATACCAAATAGTAGATATTACTTTTCATAGGAATATATCTATTCCTAAAATTGTGTCCAATATTGTGTACATACAGCAATACAGGTCAACTTTAAGGAACATATCTTGAGCTTATTTGGGGTTTCTTTGAAGCAGAAATTTGCATATTCTCCATGATGGAGACAGAGTACCACCTATATTGCATATGTAAGCAGAAGCTTTCTTATCATATAATATCGGTTTCAGTATGGACATTTTAGTATATAGGACAGCACATCAAGACTAAGATAATAGTCTTAGACAAGTGTTCAAATATCTTAAGAAAATCCAAGCTTGACACTAGACTCAGAAAACTCTGAAATTAATAAAACAAGATTGCAATTTTGGGGGCATCTTTTCTTGGTTGAGGGCATCAAACCAAATGAAACCTATGCAAGGTGGCTGTAAATTAAATACTCTCATGTCTCAAGAACATCAGTGCTGTCAACTCATTTCCTGGTATGCCACTACTTCTGATGTATCAAGGACTTTCTAGCCCTCCCTTCGTCTCTCAGAGACTTAATTTAATAAGATGCTAAATTTAAATAGCATCCTAGGCAAAATCCAGTAGTTTAAGTTGCTGGGGGAAACATAATCTGTCTAGATTATTATTTTTCTAGAGAAAAAATTGATAGTGCACAAAAGTCTAGTTGCATTAGTGTGGGGATCTAACATGCAAGCGTAAGACAGTGGCTGTGTAAGAATTTTTCCCAAGGAATACAGTCAGAACCTTTAAGTGCTTTCGTTGTTTTCACTCATGAAGTGACTAATATGTGTGTTCAGTTTAATTGGAGTTATGAACTCATCCAAACAAACCTCACATTTGAGAATTTTGAAACTCAGATACTGCATGTGAAAGTAGTTTGCAAATGAAACATATTTTAGGGACCTTTAATGTAGCTTGAAGTTGTTCAAAACAGAAACAACAAGCAAAAACTTCTTATTTGGATGTTCTTTGTTTTCTTTTCACTTGTTTACTGTCTTTGATGCTGGTCAAATTGCCATTGGGCTCAGATGTATACCTCTCATCCAAGCAGGTCAATTGCTAGTCTGTAGTACTCACATTCTAGTGTTTCAATATGAATGGCATAACTTGGAAATCAAAAATGTTTGCCCTGAAGATTATGATCCTCTGATTAGGAAATACAGGGTATTGTTAAGCAATCTGTAATTAAAAACCAAAGGAAACTGATGGAACACATTTTAAGTAGTAAATTTCTGTCACAGATTGTTTTCACCTTTGGGTCTTGTTAAAACTAAAGGGAGATTCTTTTTTTTATCTCACTTGCATACAGCTGTGGATAATTATAATCCTTGAAATTCAGTTGGTAAGCGCATATATTTTTCATCCTTCAGAAAGCTTTAATTTCCTTATAACACAGTGTGAAGGATTATTTTCTGTCCTGCATGCCATTGCAAGTGATTAAAAGAGAAACAATTTGCCCTGCTTGATTCTCTCTTCTTGCCATGTGGACCTTACAAAGCAATGGGAGGAGGAAGTCTGAGTTGCTGGATCACATTCTGTTCCTAAAGCAGCAGTGCTAGAAAGCCATACAAATTGCTAGCTACGCAAAGTAGCATAGATTGTAGAAAGCAATCAGCCATAAATCTTAGTTCGGTCTGGATTAAGGTGTGGGACAGGTTAATGAAGTACAGCCACACAGTCCCATTCTCAGTATCTTCCCTCGTATGGGACTGTGGTAGAGCCAGGGCAGGCTCTCTTAATAATTACAGTTAATTTTTTAGTGTGCTGTCCCACCTAATATCAGTTTCGAGTCTTTATTGAAATACACTGTCATGGACTACCCTCACTGTACATGATACCTCAAGCAGCAATAATGTAAGGAAAATTGTTATGAAGCTGCACTGATTCTGTGATATATGACTGCGATCATGGGTAAGTATGACTATGAACTTTGCACATCAAAATGCCTTACAAAATGAAAAAAAGATTTTCCCATTTTTTGGTAGATGAGTCCTGCTTGGTATACGTAAGTACTCATTAGTTCTCACACTCACTGACTGATTGGTTTAGTCACTGATTGCTTTATAAATTGCAGAGCCTCTGAAATGGCAGAGTTGGGTGAATGCCATGCCGTTCAACCCTCTGCCAGTGCTGACTGCTCCTTACTGATCCCTCTACTTCATGCAGGCTCAGTTCAAATAGGTTCAGAGGCTGCTGATACATTATTTTGTAGTTGTTTGTGGTCTGTTCAAGAAAAGTCTCAAAAAATATGGCTTAGTCATCAAGGACCTGCAAGGATTTTGGTGGGGAGTAGCAATCCTGTCACTGATTTCAGTATGGTCATGGACATCTGGAAAGATGATCAATGAGAACAAAGGCCACTGAGGACTTTGCAGGCCACCTGCAGAAATAGGGAAATGCTTTAATATGTGGTCTTACTGTCATCCATAGAATTGATGGAAGTATTTCATCAGAATTCATACTTGGCAGCTATGTAAGAAGTAGCATACCCAGAGGAGATATGCAGCTGCACTTGTCCTCTGCACTAGAGGGTAGGGTTTAGCGCAGCATCAGCTTTAAAATCAGTTCTGGATGTACCAAGTTATGTGTGTGCTCTGTCTAATTTCAGGAAGCCCAAACTCAATGGTATAGTAGTCTCAATTCAAATCCAGCTGCAGGTCTAGCGCAAACCATGAACTTCGCCAGCGAAGATACAGTTAAATTTCTTTATAAACAATTTTATCTCTATGCTCAGCAGTTTTTATAAATTCCACATACTTTCATCAATTGAGAATAAGCTATTAGCTAGGTATTTCAGCCCATTGTCACAATAATAACTGGTGTAGAGCTTAAGTTGTTCATGGAAGTTACAACAAGGCTGAATTAGGAAGACAAAGAAGAAAACTATTTTAATTGAATTGTGTGGGATTTTATTAAGGAAGCTGGTTTATGAATATTTTGAAAATGACAGCAAGCAGTAGTAGAGCGATCATAATATTGAAATGCACAGGCCTACACAGTCCAAAACTACTCAGATTGTTCCTGGCTTCTAAGGCACTTACTCTGTATGTATTCTGTATATAAGCACAGCAGCTTATATCAACATTAAATGGTACAAAATGTGTAATTTGTTCGCTCAAGCACAATAAAAAAGGAATATTTTCACAAAATATGGTTGTTAAATTTGCAGCACAGGTGTTCAAATATAAATATAAATATTGCATAAATACTGTTCTTGAAATGAAAAATGAACTCTTAGAGATGGATTAATAGATAGTAATGATTATTGAAGAAATATAATTCATTATTGACCATAGTAGATACATGGTAAAAGGCAGCTTTGGCTTATAGTTTGTCTAAAACAGACATAAATCAGAGATAGAATGCAGAATATGACAAATAGGATGAAGGAAAAATAGATAATAGTTATTATCAATTAGAATTTGAAATTAGAATTAGAAAGGAAATAAAAATAACAAAGATGAGTATTTGGTTGCCTCATCTTTAGATGAATATTATTAGGTCTAGAATATTTTAGCCCTGTATTTGGAAGAAAGTAGCATAATGCGTTTTTTCCACATGCAGACTTCTCAGCCTTTTACTGAAACAGGGAGACTGCAGAAATGTGTACTTGGTGTAGATATTTCTAAATAAATAGATTTGATAATATGTATCCAGAAGCCCTGAGAGAGATAGATAACGAGATCTAAAGTCTGCTGATGCTCTTTCTAATAAATCTTGGAACAGAGGAAGGTCTGGTAAAATGAAATAACAACAGTGATGAAGTGTTAGCTGTTGTTGCAGTAAACAGTATCTTTTCCCTATTAAGAATGTCAGGCAGGATGTCCCAAGTAACTATATGCTGGTTAGCCTGACACCTATCCCTGACAAAAACAAGGAAGTGTCAATGAAATTAAATTAATAAAGACTGAAAGGGCAAGAAAGTAATCAATTTCAGACAGTGTGACTTTATAAAGAGAAGATCTTGTCAACAAACTTGATTTAAATCTCAGACGTAATGACATATTTGGTTGATTAATATAATTGGGTAGCAACGATACACTATGATTTATTGCAGGGGGTTTGACTTCATAACTTATGACATTCTAATGTACTGAACAGATGTCAAAATACTGTTGCCAATGAGAAATTATCCGGGATGGAAGTGATTTCATTTGACTTTTATAGACATTGGTACAAAGCCACATTTTAATCAATGATCTGGAGGTGAATGGAAATGGCCCATCATAGAATTTGTGGATGACACAAAGACTGGTGGGAACTGTAAAAAACGATGCAGTCATTCTCATCAAGTGAGATCACAAACAAAGTGCACTTTAATATACATGCACAGCTGTACTACCAACTCTCAAATACAGGAGTACATTTAAGAAAGTGGTGACTTTGACCAGGATCTGTGGGTCAGAAATGCCATGCAGCTACCCATGCACTCCCAGGATGATGGAACGGGAACAGTATTCCTTAGATGTGAGAACAGGGATGTTGTGACTGCGAACAGTTGAAAATTTGAGGAGGATCAGATAAGAGTCACAGAATTTATTCTAGAATTGGAGAAAATGCCTTTAAAAGTTCAACTGCTCAGTTCATTTAAATAAGCAGAAGAGACTGAGAGGTGATTGATCCCCTTCCTGGGGAAGGTGCTAATAGATATTTTAATCCATCGGATAATTTTAAAACCTAATAATATAGGAGTTTAACTAGAATCAGTGTCTGAAAACTGAAGCCAGACAAAACCAAATTGGACCAAGATTGAAAGGCCAGTCTTGCACACTGGCAGTCTTGCACACTATAGCTTTTTAAAAACACAATTATTATATTTGCACAATTAATGAATCAAATATTTTCACAAATGATAATACAAATATTGCACTTACATGACAAGTAGTGTTAGACACAATATACTGAGCTTAGCAAAGCAAAGCAGTGCTTCGTATAGTCTGAATGCTTTCTCTTCTACCTTACTCTCTGTGAATGAATCCTGACTTACATAAGAGCATTAAAAATATTGCAAATGTTCCACAGCTGATTTTGTTAATTATGGCCTAATTTGGAAGGCAGATTTTTATGGTAGAGGTGGTATTTCATATTGGAATCATAATGTTATACAAAAATTTTTCTCCAAAAAAGTAACTCAATTTTAAAGTGAGTATACGTTGATCTTAACTGCATTTTGGGCTTGTTCACTTTCCCATTATAAACATATAATTCCATCCATTTTTATTTGTGCTAATGTTCACTAAAAAAAAATTGCATGTCATTTCACAGAAATACTTGCAGAACACATTGAACTCTTTAGCAATAAAGAGTCTCAAATAACAATTCTCACTATGACGTATTGTAAATAGAAGTGACCTCTAAAACAAAAGTCAGGATTTAGAAATTCATGTTTATTTTACTTCTGGAGAACATATTTGCTGTCACGCAACAAATAAATGCTTTTTTCTCTCTCCCCCATTGTCTGTGAGGACCAAAAAACTCTACTGGTAAAGCCTGTGACAGTATTCAGCTTTTATGACTGAACACTGCTGTAATTTTTAATGTCTTAATTACAAATGGAAACAAACGATGTCTTACTTGGAAAAGGCAGTAAACAGGAAATCGCCATTGTGAGCAAGAAAGCGATCTATAAAAAGCAAACCCAGATAAGTCAAATTATACAAAAAACACCCAACTACACTTTGCTTGTCAAAACGATTGCAGTTTTCATCTATAAAAAGATGCTTCTGGGTGGTGACTCAAAACCCCTACATTTGCTATTTCAGATGTAATTTTCCTCATTCCATTCTCCTCTGGTGTCAAGAGTATAAAAAGAGAAACACAGATTGCGCACTGCCTCAGCAGACATTCTGTGAGCCAACACAACCTTTTCAGAGCTAAATTCTTTGCTTTCGTCATACTTGGAGCTGTGTTTGGCACAGGATTTTCCTGTGTCTGAAGGTAAAAATGTACTACAGCATGAGGAAGGACATTGAATTTGGCCATTCTTGTACTAACTTCTGCCAGCCGGGGGTACCTGGCCTTTGTTTTTAACTGGGCATGGGGGCAGGACTACACTGTCAGTCTTTAGTGACTACGGAAAACCTCATCCCCTCCATTTTTCAATTTTTTCTTGCCCTTGGCAGGGAGAGCATTGCTTTGTTTATTATTGAGGGGGGAAGCGGGGCAGGAGCTGAGAGTTCAGGCAGAGACTTTCGCTCTGGGTCCAGAGTTCCTCCAAGGGAAATTGAAATCCTGGTATTTCAAATATGTGACCCAGCCATACACTTAGCAACGTCTGCCTGTTCCCCAGCTGTGCCCAAGGCTGCGTTCACCTTCTGGGGACCTTCTTTCTTAAGCTCTGCTTCTCTTTAAGCTTTTCTAGCAGCTGGTGCCCTTGTAAATTCAAGAGCTGCCCCAGGCCAAGAAAAGCCACAGGCAAAAAGAAAAGTTCTTGTCATCTCCTTTCACCCTTCTTAAAAATCTTGTAAGGGAGCTTGACCAAGTCTTGCGGGAAGACATCAGCTCCCTGCTGCCCAACAGCCCTGTCTAGACAGGGTCACCTTGATGTGTCCCTGCCAGGCAGAACTGGCATAGAAATGCTACAGAATGTTCACCACGTGAACAAATACATCTCTCAGAACAGAGACAGAAACTGATAAACAGAAACAAAAATGAGTGTCATGAAGGAGGATCTTCCTCTTAATTCAGACAAGCTGCTATTAGTTTTTCTTCAGTCTTCATATTCCGTAATCTGACATTTAAGACAATAGAGTTTTCCCATGAAAGTTGACCCAAGTTTAGGGTCTCGAAAGTTGAGACATTCCCTTCTGCCAGCAGCTGCTATGTCAGGTTTTGTGTCTTAAGTTGCAAGCAGTCTGAGGTATCAATTGTAAAAGATGTGTGAATTTTACAAAGTAAAGCAGGAAGTTTCCACGTTAGTAGAGATATATTCTCTGTTCCTTCATGTGCACCAATAGGGCAGCATTTTGTTTTGAGATGGAAAGTGATCTCAGACCACAACATCAAATCTTGCTGCAACCAGTAACTGTTTGTAACAGTGGAAATACAGGAGCATTTTGAGAGGGATCACATTTGCACTGCAGGTCTTCAAAGCCTTTTGGTCAAAGTATAGGTGAAAAACACTCATGACAAAGGTAGTTAAAACTGTGTGGTACGGATGTTTGAATAGAGCCCTGTATTGAATCCTTGAGGCAGTTCTAGTCTCAAATACAGCTTGATAAACTAAACAATACAACCATTTACTTTATATGTACACAAAAATTCGTTTTAGAGATTATTTCTTCACCCTACATTATCTGTGGTCCTCAACATTACAGCTAAGCTTTCTTAATACTGAATAGCCTCAGAAGAGTAGGAAATCATAATTAAGACCTGTAAATTATCCCTGAAATGGCATTAGTTTTTCTGTAGATAAATAAGTTCCTCTTCAAAATCTGTTACAAAAATATTGCGGTTAAAGAACTAGGAAGTCAGAAGTTAAGAAAATGTCATATTAGCATGTACAGCCTTGCCTCAGCTGCACAGGCAGAGCTAATATGTACTCTTCTTAGTCACAGTCATCGGCAATGTATCATAAGTGAGCAAGACACAAGGTTTTGCATGTTATGTTGTTTCTGATAAAGCCTGGTCCATCCATATGGTTTTATTAATTATGTGAGCAGTGCATTGGTAGAATTCAGGTGACACAGCATCTGTGGCTTTCACAGATCTTCTGAAAAATGACAGGCTGTATATCATTAAACAGAGAAGCTGTTGGATAATTTTAGAAAGAAAGTGAATCCTCCATTTTTCTCCTTTCTGGAGTAAATTTAATTTTCTGTGAATAGGAAGAATGTCTGTATTTAGAACCAAAATCCATTCATTTACAGTCCATGTATAATGTAGTCTTTGACAACTAAAGAATTTTACCATCGTTCTTTGTTGATATTCTGATTTGCAGAGACCATCCTCTGCTGGGTGAGAGAACAGTTCATCTTTCATACATAACCAGCCTTGACCTTCATCTGAAAAAAAACCCACAATGCTATATATATATGTATAAAATCCTTATTCAAACAATAACCTATTCTCTTGTATTACAGTATGAAAGCTGGCTAAAGAAGTAGTCTTAACTCAACTCCTTTTGCCCGTAGTTTGATCTGTTCTCCTACCACAAAGTTCAGCAAGTACAGCGATTACATGTACCCTGTATCCCAGAGCCATGTATTCCCAACAGTGTTCATGTCACATGTTCACATGCACTACATATTCCCAACAATATTCAGTATAGAGGTGGGTCTTTGGAGCAAAATTCTGCAGTTTATCATATTCCTAAGTTTTAAAATCTGGGGGTTCTTGTGATAACCCTAAAGCAAAGTTTAAATCCAGAGCCAAACTTTGCTAATTTTACAGTGTTTTTACTTAGAGTCTTATAACAGCCTATGCTGTTAAAAGTTATAAGTTATTTGGTTGTATGAAATGTTTAATGTCCATTTTTTCTGTTTGCAGTCATTGTAACTCTAAATTTCTGAGTTTCATTTATTTCAAATAAATGTGTCAGGACACTGGTATTTTCCACTTCAGGACAAAGGGGAAAAGAGACCAAGAAAAGTATGAAAGGAATAGCTTTTCAACTGAAAATACAATCTTCTTCTCTAATGCATTATTGTGTGATAGGCAATGATAGGATCTGTTCCTGGTGGTTGTATAGAAGAAATAATCACATTCAACAGTATCTTACTTGAAAAGTGATACCACTGAAAACAAAGAAAGTATTTGTAGTGAAGAGCATTGCTAAGAAGAAGTGAAGTTGCCAGAATTTTGTGTTCTTGCAGAAGCCTTTTGCTGGTTAGGAAATGTAGGAGTCAAATAAAGATTAACTGTGGAACAGAGGTTGCACATAGCAAAGTTGTGTAGGTTCAGATTTGCTTGATGACATTGAAGAAAGTTTCCTGGTCCTGGCCTTTGGGACATTTGCATCCAAAAGGTGCTGAGTCTTTCTGAGTGTTGGGAATTGCTTTCCAGTTTTTTTCAGCTTCCGTTGAGGTTAACAGGGCTCCTGAGATGAGTAGGTGGGGGAGTCTGTCAAATACAGAAATTGGGGAGAGGGGATGCCCAGTGAACATCCTAAAGCTTTGAAATTCAGTATTAATGACATTTGCAAGGAAAAAAAAAAAAAAAAAAGGAAGAAAAAAGAGAGCCAAACCAAATCATATTAAACCAAAACAACAAAACCCTCAAAAGAGCCCAGTTATCTGAAAGTATGAAAATCTGCTTAAAGATGTCCAAAAGTTATTACATGGTTTTTTGTTTGCATGCAGCCTGCGTATACCATTCTTTCTTTTACAGCTATTTTGTTTAAGATGATCTTTCTGGGTCAAGGGTTTTTCCTTAAGTTTTATGGAGTGCATACCTTGTAATATAAATTTTGAACAACTGCTTGTAAACCTCACAGGTAAGCTGAAAAGATGTCCAAAGCCCTGAATTAGAACTGTCATGTTTCCACTGGGAACCCACTTTTTGAAGCCAACAAAGACCCTGATTTCTGCTACACACAGAGCACCTCCTGCTCTCTGCTGAGCAGCCATGGGCCAAGCTCCTAGTTGTGTTATATAGTCCATTTAAAAGCCCGTTAGTAAGAAACCACAGGGGTTTTGGTAGCTTAAAGGGCAATTTCCAGATGTTGAGGTCTGTTGCAGATGAAACTCTCACAGTGGTTGTGCTCACTTGCTCTGTGGTTATTTCACAGTGGTTTCCTAGGTTACAGGTGTCTCTGTTTTGTTGCTAGTTCCAGATTTCTTATAAAAGCTTGTAAGTAATCTCGACCTCACATCACTTCAACAAAGGAGGTGATTGTCTGTGTCTGTTTTCTGGAAGCCTCAGACAGTCCCAATACGGCTGAGCTGTGCGATGTGGAGGGATGGTCGGCCCACTCTGCTCTCGGGAGAGTGCAGGTGCTCACGTGCGCTTCCCAAAATCTGCAGCGCTCGACTCTGCCTCACAAGCACTTGGATACATGGATGGAAAAAGAAGACTGATTGCCAGTCCCATGGGCAGAACTGAAAGGGATCCATCATCCCACAGGGCTCAGTACTGGGGCCGGTTCCCTTTAACCTCTTTACCAATGATCTGGACAAGGGAATCGAGTGCACCCTCAGTAAGTTCACAGATGACACCAAGCTGGGTGACAGTGTCGATCTGCTGGAGGGTAGAGAGGCTTTGCAGAGGGATCTGGACAGGCTGGATCAGTGGGCTGAGACCAATGGAATGAGTTTCAATAAGGCCAAGTGCCGTGTCCTACACTTAGGCCACAGCAACCCCAGGCAGCGCTACAGCCTTGGGGCAGAGTGGCTGGAGAGCTGCCCAGCAGAAAAGGACCTGGGGGTGTTGGTCGACTGTCAGCTGAACATGAGCCAGCAGTGTGCCCAGGTGGCCAAGAAGGC
>JAOQGH010000023.1:48722034-48816886 GCA_025769975.1 Gallinago jamesoni
AGACGAGTTGACATGGTGCTTGGGGATATGGATTAGTAGTGGATTGGTGTTGTTTTGGGTGTGGTGTGGGGTTTGTGTGGGGTTTTTTGTTCGTTTGTGTTTTGGGGTTTTTTTATTGTTTGGTGGATTTTTTTTGTTGTTTGTGGGTTTTTTTATTGGTTGGACTAGATGATCTTAAAAGGCCCCTTCCAACCTAGGTGATTCTATGATTCTGTGATTCTGTGAAATAACTGCATAAATATCAGGGGTGGATTTATAATATATCTTTACAGCTAAAATAAGATTTTAAGAAATTCTTACTGTGTGTAATCTTGCCAGTATGTTGTTTGAATGTTGAGGTATTCAGTCATTCATCTGCTTTTGTATCAAAGCTGTATTTAGTCTTGCACGTGCGTTTTATACAACTATTACCCACAGAAAAAAAAAACAAGAGCAACTCTGTCTTGAATGTGAAGTACTTCACTAGTGTGGAACCCACTGCTTCAGGAGAATATTAAGACTTCCATGACATTAAGACATCCAGTGAGATATTTTTAAAAGTCAAGTTGCAATCAATATTTGGACAGTTATGCCAGACAAGACCAATATTCATTTACAGGTAGGACAAAAAGACCAGGCATTAATTGTTCATTCTGGTGGTCTGGACAAGTTTCCCATCTATTTTATCTGTAATTGATGATCCAACAAAATTAGGAAATATTTTATGTTTTCAAATAATATGATTGAGAAATTTCATTCACAGCATTTTTGAAAGGTTGCTGCAGGAGAGAACTGGAAGTTTCTGGTTTAATGTCTCTTAGTATTTAATCCCATATAAGTGAATAGCCTTTTTTTCACAAATGCAAAAGAGAAAACACTGTAAATCCTGAGTAGTCCCTGGTACTTTCTAAACATCATGCAGGGTTTTAAGAATTCAGAACAAATTAGAATTGTTTAAGAAATGAATAGTGATGATTATTGGCTTATAACAATCTTTCATAAAGGATTCCATATTTTGAACCCACTAAATTTTATTTGATGTAGATTATTGGAAACATTGGATTATTCTAGTTACAGATACCTATATGAATTAAACTACAGGCTGCAAAATTTGTGTCTATAGAGGGCTGTGGTACGATCTGGTATATTTACTATGGCATTCCAAATGCCAATCAGATTTATAAACAGGAGTGTGTCTTGAGAAATATTAAGGTGCATTTAAAAAAGAAAAAATCTTTACAAACTATCTCTTCCATTATTTCATTTTTGTTTTAATGAAGAACCTTTTGGGGAAATTGCTATGCTTGAATAGCATGAAGGATGTACGTGACATTTTATTTCATTCACCTGTGACCCTCCCTATTATTCTCCCCAGCAGTCCAGAAATGAAACATTTCATAAGCTATTTGCTCTTTACTGGCCATTTAATTATTATGCACCTCATTTCTTTTGTTTAGTTGTTAAATTAAAAAAAAAATATTTAATTTTCTTTGAGTTTGGGGCTATTTTATAATTTCATAGGCTATTCTGAGGTGTGTATGTTACTGTAAGATAACACTGGCAGGTCACTAAAAGCATTTGCCTCTGCCTCATACTTTACAACACCCACAAGGCGTGTGTTATCTCAGAGTGCCACACGTCTTGTTGAGCCTTACAGTTTCTGTAGCTGATGGACAAGCTTACTGTCAGGGTCTTAACAGAAATGCTACTTTTATATGTTTATAGCTCTCCTATTGTCTACAGTTCTGTGCTAAGATGCACATCCATCGTAAATTGGATCTGTATAATAGGAAGGCACTCAGACCAAAGTCAAAAAAGGCATAACACTAGTTTCCTTTGGAAATCCGTAGAAGTGTGAACACGTTTTGAGTGCAGAGCTGCTAGTGGGCTGAGATGGCCCAATAGCAGCACCAAGAACATCACCAATATTTCTAATTATTTTCTGGTTTAAGAAAATAGTTCAGTAGAGGAGACATTAATAAAACCAGATTTACAAACACTTGCTGTAGGTTGATTCATCAATTATCAGGTGTAAAAAACTGACATATTGGGAAGGCCTCATGTAGATAATCACGTGTTTTAATTGCTCTCCATTATATATTTCTAGTAAAAGCTCTTAGAAAATTAAATATGTTTGCTGTGCACTAGGAATAAAGACCTAATAGAAAATTTTACATAAGCATCTGCTTATACTTGAGATCATTTCAGTGAAACTATTCAAATAGTTTAAGTTAAGCTCATTCTTAATGAGAACCTAATGTCTATCTTGCTACTCTCAGGCATTAGACATTTCTCTCATTAAGAATTATACATCTTAATTCTTTGCGTAATGCCATGTGTATGTATCCTTAGCATTCATTATGCAAGACAAAAACATCTAATTAAATCCCATAGCAACAGTGGCATCTGTCAAAAATCAGAGAAATTCCTTTTCTTTAAATGAAAATTTATTAAAAAATAGCAAATGTGTACTTATTCCTTGACTTCAAGGGCAATTCCTTTCTTTTATCTATTGTCACATTGCTAATTCAAGTAGCATATACATTATTATAAATACAGAAAATCATAGGTTTGCATATTGTAAAGTTATTTCCCTTTGGAAACTTGTATGTGATTCATCAACAAAAGGTGCTGTCATGTAGTTCTGCGTGTGTGTGTGTACTGAGCAGATGGCTAGGTAGTTATTTTAAACATCCAGGATGGTAGACAAGCTAGAGCAAAGAGTTAATTCTGACTTTCTTATCTTATAGTAACAAATTATGAGCATTTACCAAATTCCTGACACTGAAAGCACTAAAGTCCACGAACCAGAGGCTCTATAAAATGAGCTGAGCTTAAGGATGGGATTCATTTCCAACTTGTTCCTTGAACATGAGATCAAACAAAATGTTCATACAAACCTTGAATTTTGCAGCTTGGGACCATTTTTAATTTGAAAATATAACACTTTCTTGTAATAGAAAATAGAGATAACCTGAACTGTAAGTCAAATTGTATCTTTTTCCCATTAATAACTACCAGGTTTTCATGAACTACAATTTTCTCACATTGCAGCTGAGAAAAGAGATGCACACTTGATTCTCCAGTGAGAAAATAACATATATCACAACTTACAGGGGTAAATTAAAGTCCATCTCTATTTGACAATTGTGATTTTGCTACATGCTTTGCCTCTTTCTGTTTTGCTGCTTATAGAAAAATTCTGACCTCCTGTGTATCCAAAAATCAGATTGAAGTCAGAAGGAGCTCGTGGCGCACAGTTGCAGTAAACAGTACATAAATGTAACACAACTTAAGACTCAAAACAAGGTTTACTAATGATCCTTATTTAATAAAAAGCTACAGTAATAGCCCCCAAATACTGCAATAAGACAACTGGGAGCTGTAGTGGTTTGGGGCCATTATTGTTGAGTGCTTTTAATACAGTTTGCAAAAGTAACCTTTCTTTGTTTTCTGTGTGAGCTGGCAGGTTGCCTTTGAAGCCAAAGAACAAAAATACAGTGGGGTCACACACTAACGGTGGCTGTTTTCTTTTTTCTTTGCATTAAATTTCCAGTAGAAAAAAGGATTTGTATTTTGAGGGGAAAAGAGAAAAAATCCAACAGATTATAATTATTTAAAGGTAAAGGATACATTTCTATTTATCAGTGACCCATTAGTATGCTTCTTTCTTCTTTAATTTATGCAAAAAGAAAACCCCAAAAAAGGCTGAAATATCATGATTAGCACTAGAATAGAACCACAGGCATGTATGCCAAAGTAGTGGGGATTAGACACACACTAGTAATTTCCTGAGGCTCAGTTTTATCTGAATAATATATAGAAAAAAGCAAAGTTTCCTTTTTTATTTTCCCCTTGATTAATTATCTGCTTTTTATGCAGGTCCTGAATACAGAATTTAGCTCATGCTACCCTACTTACCATTGACTCATTTGCATAGAATGCCTTAAGGATACCTCAGGAGGTAGAAAAGGTGAATGTCTCCAAACCCATACCTTTTTGTTTCTACCCCAAGAGCACTCCAAAGTCACATGGTTCCATAGCTGGAAGGCTTCCAGTCTGGCTGCTTCTGAGCCTTTTGAGAGCAGGGAAGGGGATGAGAGGAAGAGGTGACAAACCTTGTATTAGATAGATAGTAGTATTGTTCTAACCAGTATTGGTATAGTGATATTGTTAGCATTGTTATAAGCTTATTACTGCTTTTATTAAATTCTAACAGTGATTATGAGGCTTTCTGTATGTTCAGGAGCAATGTGAGAAGAGTAATGAACAAAAGGAAAGTGAAGGTATTGAGAGAGAGGGAGAAAAAAGAAGAGACATTTCAATTGGTGGTTTTTAAGACAATAGGTTTTTAAAGGCTTATAGAAATTATTTAAAAAAAAAAAAAGCTAGAGGGGAGCTTGATTTTTTTTTTTCCAGGAATGCAATGAAGACAGTCAAAATGTAAATGTAGCCAGGGAAATTGAAAGAAAAAATGAATTTAGACGGACTGCATAGGAAAAGTAATGAAGGGGGGGGGGGGGGGAAGGCCCAGGAAGAGGTGCATTACTACAGCAGAATGTCTCAAATGACAAAGATTTAGGTGAGTGCTGTGCTTCTCTGTGACTCTTGATGCTGTACAGCTATATGAATTAATATTCAAGATGCCAGAAACAGGCAGGTAGGCTTTGATCCTGAGCAGCTGTAAATTAATGTAGCTCTACTGGAGAAAATGAAGTTAATCCCAGTTCCATGAGTCCAGGATCTGGTCATGTTAACAAGAATTTTCACATATAATCAGATCATCAGAATACAACCTAATTATCACATAAGATGAATTCTTGAAGTCCCTTCCTTGCTAAAACCAAACAATAAGCCCTACCACATCAGTTTCTTAGAAGCAATAAATAAATGAGGCATTCATCAGCCATGCATGCTTATTCTAAAGTAGATCATTTGCACTGAAGTCATTGATTCCAGAAACTTTAAAAAGAATGTGCCAGTTCAGAGTTAGGAAAACAAGAAATGTCAGTAGGCATGGGGATCTCCTAGTAGTACTGGGAGGGAGTGGATCTTACTTTTCCGAGATGCAGCTTTTGCTTCTACCAGCACCAGTACTCAAATGCACTGTGGTTGATTTGTCTTCCTGAAGTGGGTCTTTTGGACCAAGACTGATTCATGGGTGTGTTTTAGTCAAGTATAAACCATTTTTATACATAGGTCTGGTCTACTCCCGTGTTGTGCAGAAGTTCCAACTTGGAGTGGTCCTTATCTATGTGTTTGTGTGCAGATATATGTTTCCTTGAGGTTTAAGGGTTGCATCTGCTTTGCTGACTCTGCTGAAAAAAGGGTGGACATCTGGGCCTTGGTTTAGTGTAACCTGTTGTGCTATCCAGATTGTTGTTCCATATCATATGTTTAGTAGCAGTGGAATTTATGCTATTTGTGGGTCCTAGAAATGCACTGTGAATCTGTAACTATAACACTGGGTTTCTTCCAGTCCTCAGGATTTATTGCCAGGACCACTCAAAGGTAATCAGGAGTGGCCTTGTAATGATGTCAACCAGCTCCCTCAGTACTCATGGGTGCATCCCATCAGGGCCTATAGACTTTTTTAGGTGCAATTTGTTTAAAAATTCCCTAACATGATCCTTCTTTGGCAAAGCCAATCTTTCTAGCTCCAGTGTTCCCCCTTGAGGACCTGGGATTCCTGAAGGCAAGTCTTGCCGGTAAAGACTAAGGTGAAGAAGGCCTTTACATGTTCTTTGTCACCAGATCCCCTGCCCCACTCAGCAGCAGGCCCACACTTTCATTGGTCTTCCTTTTGTTGCTGATGGACTTATAGAAGTCCTTGATGCCTTTTGTGTCCCTTACCAGATTCAACTCCAGGCAGGTTTTGGCTCTCCTAATTCCGTCCCTGCACATTTGGGCAGTGTCTCTGTATTCCTTCTGAATGCCTGCACCCACCACTTGCACACTTCATTTTTATGTTCAAGTTCAGTCAGGAGCTCCTCGTTCATCATACAGGTCTACTACTTTTTATTGACTTCCTGATGGCTGGGGTGGACTATTATGAAGCCTGGGGGAGGTGATCCTTGAGTACCAACCACTTTCCTGGGCCCCTGTTTTCTTCAGGGCTGGCTCCCATATGATTCCTCAAAGCAGATCGCTGAACAGCCCAAAGCCTCTTTTGAAGGCTGGGCTTGTGGTCCCGCTTTTTGCCTTGTTCCCCCCTCTCAGGATCCTCAACTCCACAATTCATGGTCACTGCAGCTTAGGCTGCCTCCAGTCTTCACATCTCCAAACAGTTCTACCTTGATGGAAGTATGAGGTACAGCAGACCATATCCCCTTGTTGGCTCCTCCATCGCTTGTGTCAGGGAATTTTCATCAATGCACTCCAGAAAACTTCTAGCTTGCTTGTGCCCTGCTGTGTTGCCTCCCAGGAAGCTAGAGAAATATAGTGCACATTGAGTGAATTGTAGATCTGACAGAAATCCAAAGAAAAGTAAGAAAATGGCTGCATTGTAATATTATTTTTTATAAACATGAAAGATTTATGGAGCATATGTTTTGTTGACATGGATCTTTCAACCTGTCAGTATATGCTGATACAGGACAGTATTTGTTGAGTTTACACACATGTATTCAGAATCTGAAGATGGAATTTCTTTTGCTAAAATGTTTATTGTGTGGTTCATCTAAATGTTGCAGAGACAAGTGCCAAACTGTTTGCATTTCCTGTAAACCAGCTAATGTTCTGAGCTCACATTTCAGGCATCATTTTTTGGTAGTTTTTATAATTACTTCACAGAAAATGTCCAGGATCAACAAACCAGAAAAGGATCAGTTTGAAAGGTCAGACAAGAAGTCACATTATTGACTAGGTATATACTCTGTGAACACAATTAGCACAGACTGTGTAAGTTTAAAAAACATTCTTGTTTCAGAAGAAAATTACTTGAAACCACACAACTACCCTTTGCACTGAAAAGAAGGCTTAGAAATTGAGGGATCCTTAATTGGAGCTCTGGATTGTGGCAGGGGACTCCTGATGTGAACCAGGCCAGCTATCATTGATTTTTGATCAGACCTGTGTTTCTCAAGAACCAACTGCTTTTCTTCTTTGAAAGATGAAGCGTGATATTTGCATTATTCTTCTAATGCTTTCTCCAGCAGTTTATAGAACAGCTTATAGAAAATGTTTACAGAACATTTTGCAAAGATGATGCCCCATTCAGGAGAAAAAGATCTGAAGGTTTTAAAAAATTCTTGCAATTTCTTTCCCAGTTCTCTTCTGAAAATTTTTATTTTAGTTTATTCCCTTTTCAGGTGGCTTGGAATTGCAGACCCTGAGTTTAAATCTATCCTTCAAAGCTCCGAGTTGATGAAATTCTGAGGTCTGTCTACATCTAATTTAATCAGTTAAGACTGAGATGTAACATCAAGTTTTCATCTGTTTTTGAAATTTGCTCAAAATTTCTAAGTGTTGTTCAGTGTCAATATTCAGGCTTAGAAACACTTCTAATTATAATCATCAATACAGGATTTTTTTGCAATAAAGGACTGTTCACACTCTGAATTTGACCCAAGCAGTTGAACTGAATGGTGCTGGTCTTTGAAGAGAATATGGATTAGATTTGATGATTGTAGATTAGTTATTTGCTAATTTTAAACAATTTAATTCTTCATAAGACAAACATAAACCAGAAGCAGAATAGAGGCTTAAAATCAGTCCCCCATACACCCTCCCCTCCTCCCCCCCCAGAAAAAAAAATCACTTGGAGAAATATCCTAATGCCTTGCTTAATCTGGTTACTAAGAGGGAAGGCAAGCTCCCTGGACCCTTGTGGAGAAGCTAGGCATTTCCTCAGAGACTTGCAGAGATCTGTTATTTTTTTTGTGCTCTCCCTAGCACATAGAGTGTATGCGTGTTTATAGTTATAAAAAGCAAGTACTACACGTAAGAGATAGCATGAACCCATAAGACAGCACCATAGTTGTCTGAGATACACTATTTATGCTATTTTATATGGTAGATGGTCATACTTAGAAGGATCTTTTTAGTTGTTACCAGATTGAAGAGAAGATGCAATGCCCTTGAAACAAGGAGCACCTTGCTCATTTTTATGTGTTTCAGTGCATCTGAATACTGTTTCTTCTTATGAGACTGTCTTGTCAGGACTGGTTTTGCATGTATCAGCTGTTAGTAACCCTGGACTGAATCTGAACTGTTGATGATGATTTTTTTTAGAATCTTTTTCAATTGCAAAAGCTTAGCAAAGGCTGCCTCTGCTGATTCCTGTATCGCTGCTGCCATCTTCTGGAAAGATTTTCATATTGCTGAGTGGGCTTATTTTAATGTAGATTAATTCTAGCAACTAGATGAACAAAATAGGTGCTTCTTGCACGTGGTTACAGGATCACAGTCAGAACAGCATGGAATAAAAGTTCATATGTGACATTCCTTGGTTATGCTAAGAATATTTAAAAAAAAATATTCAGGGAAATGAGTGGCCTGATTTCTGTTGCAATTGAGTGTGAATTAGGCACTGGGTAGTTGCTTAAGTCCCATCAACTTCCCAGCCTGTGTATTCAGTAGTTCATTTCAAGAACCATGTTAATGAATCCATTAGATTTCCAGGTCTGTTTGCACATATAAATGTGCAGCTAGATGCTCAAATGCTCAGGGCATGCATGCATAGCAGCAGTATTATAATATGGAAATAGGTTTGTCGTACTGTTTAAGGGCATATTAATTGGACTCCAAAGCTGCCAGAGCAGGAGCTAAAGCCACAGGCAGTAAAATGCACACCTCATGACATTCCTTGTGAACTGATATATGCATTCAGCAACAAAAAATCTTTTTCAAACTTGTGAGAAGTGATATTTCAATGTAGCTTCCAACCACTTTGTTGCAAAAAATCACCTTTTGACATCACATATGGAAAGTGACGCATCTTCTGCAGGATATAAAATACTTTGTCTCACACTTTCGAAAGGCATCTCAAAATAACTATCATCCCTCTTTGCATCCCAGTTCCTTAAAAATAATGCTTCTTCCTGTATAAAATTTTACTTCTTATTTTCTTTGTATCCATTTTAGTGTTGAGAACATACGTACTAGCTTTTTTTTTCTTTAGAAAGTAAGTCATGCTCTGATTTTATCTGCTCTTCAGTAAATACTGTATTGTTCCACTGAAGATGCAGTCTGCTACTTTAAGTGGGAGAGATACACAGTGTATGTTTTAATATATGCATGCATATATATATTATGTATTTAGATATTTAGGATCTTTTTTCTTTTTTTTTTCTTTTTTTTAGCAGTAGCAAGTGGAATCATACCTTCTTTTGTGAGATATTCAAAATACAGAGAATAATATCCATTAAATTACAAAAAGGTTTTAAAATATCAGAGTTTAGATACAAGTTACATCTTTAGTTGCTTTAAAAATGTTCCTTGTATTCATAAATCTAATGACTAATCCCCTTATCCCTTGCATTTAGTTTCTAATATATTCCATTAAATGATAAAGTGGCAATAATATTGATTTTTTTTTCAGTGTTCTCCTCATTGCATTTATACCATGCAATTTATTAAGGAAAAATGTGTAGAAAGCTTACCTGCATCCACTTTGCATTTTGTTAGTCATAAAATTGTTCAAAATTATACACTAAATAGATGTGGTTAGGTGTCCATACCACTTTCTAAAGTTATTTAAATGGGAACAGAATTAAGCCAACACACAATTGCTTTTTCTCTCCAGTGTTGCCAGCAAGAACCTAACACTGAATTACATTTCTTTGTCATGTCTGTACTACACAGTAAAGTATGGGATGTCTGTTGTTCTGCATCCCCAAGCTGGGCTGAAACATCTACCCAGCGTAACAGAGCACCACGCAGGGACAGTCAGCCCAGGTCCCCAGTGCTCTAGAGCTGCATTAGCTACAGATTACTGACATGGCTGTAAGGCTTCCAGCAGGGCTGCCTTAAAGCTTCTCAGCAGTCTAAGCTGCAAGTAAAATTCAGTTTTGCCACCCAAAGAAGAAGGAAAGGGGCTGGAAATGAGAAGGCAGAGAAGCAGGTAGGCAGGAATTAAGAGTGGAGGAAGACGCCCGGCTGTGACAGCTGATCCCGAAGGAGGGGTCAGAGACTGTGCCCGCAGCTATTTGTGGGGTTAGGAAGAGCTCTTCAGAGTAGTGATGTTTAACATCTGAGGACTTGTCATATTCCCTGTAGCATGACAAGCTAGAAGTCTTGCTCTCTCTGCTTGCTGTCCGCAGCTCTGGCACAGGTGAGCTAAGTCACAGGGACGTGAATGTCGTGCAGTATTTAGCAGCCTGCTGCTGTAGGCAGCTGCCTGCTTTGTTTAAACGTGTTTGGCTTCCTTTTCCAGAGGTAGCTTGGGTGGCATCAGTCTGGGCATCTCATCCCAGTGCTCCAGGGCACAGGATTGTTCTGTCTCAGTAAAAGATGTGCAGCTCTGCCATGGCCAGATATGCCTGTTCAGACAACCTGAACCATGGTCCACTTTGAAAATTTTGTAGTGTTTGAACTCATGTTTGCATGAGTGGTCAGCTATCAGACAGGATTCTTCAGTGATAACAAGACCTGACTCTATTATGCACACATAATAGCACAACAAATAACAGGTTTTCATATTTTCAATATACCACATGATGTTGTTACTAACTCTGCTTTATAGACTTTTCATTCTTATTTTCTGGAATGAGCTAGTAAGTCTCACCTTCCAGCCAGTGGGCTAAGAACAAGATTGTGCAATGCCCTTGTTTGTAGGTATGGGGTAGAGGAATCTGAAAAGAGCATTATCCCTTTTTCCCATGGGGGCCTGCAGTGATTTCATCTGAGAGGAACACTTGGGTTCCTCTCAGCTTCTTTCTTCTGTTCTATCCCTTCCAGCACTTGGGCCACAAGGCAATTCAGAAGAGGGTGGAAAGAAAAAGTAAGATTGCCCATCTACATAAATCAGCAAACAGGAGGTTTGGGAAGGTTTATGACAGGTTCCCCAAGCTAATGCCATCTATTGTACCAACCCATCTTTTAGGTTAATGCTGCCTGATAGAAAGCAAGCTCCAGGAC
This sequence comes from Gallinago jamesoni, assembly GCA_025769975.1. Taxonomy (NCBI): domain Eukaryota; kingdom Metazoa; phylum Chordata; class Aves; order Charadriiformes; family Scolopacidae; genus Gallinago; species Gallinago jamesoni. The sequence goes on from JAOQGH010000023.1 coordinate 48,733,093, forward strand.
AGACACAAACTCTCCAGCACTCACTGAAGAGCCTTGGGATGCACGTGCCATCATCTGGATCTTAGAGAATGAGTCTGTGGGTTGTTTTGTAGAAGTCAGTAGGGAGACTTTCAGATTCAAAAGAAAAACATTGAAATTGCTAAGGTGTTTTGATGCAGTCCTACATTTAAAGCTTTTAATGTTTATAGAAATTTGCCTCTCATAGTACTGATGGCAAATTGCCCTTAGACTGCAAAAGCTGCGCAGAGACTGCAGCTATATTTTTGATGCCATATTTTGACAGATTGTCCTGCTCCTCACAAAAGTTTGATTTTAGATGAAATATGCATGTGTGTACTTTATTGTAAGGAAATGTGTACTTTATTGTAGGGAAAAAGACCAAAATTGCTCTGCAAGTATTACCATGCTTTGCAATTGCATTATGCCTGATAAAACTGGTGTCGTTAAAAAGGGATACTTTTTCTATTTTGGCATTTATCTTCACTGTAGAATTTGCACGTTTTTCTATAACTGACAATTGGCAAAGCCACGAATCCTAAGTAAACATAGCTAGTGCAGATAGTAAATATTCTATTTTTTTTAAAGGTTCTTGTTCTAAGCATAAGAAATGCCAAAAGACAGGGCATGTGACTGACTGTCTCACACTTGGTGCCGGGTATAACGAAGCGCCAGAGGCAAAGTCAGGTCAATACCCAAGATGTGCGGTTCACAGCAGCAGCAGGACAAAGACTGTGACGTTCAGGCAGAGGGAGAGAGGGGAGTTTAATGGACTTTGGATGGAAATAAGTTACAAAGTACATAGTTTCAAAGTAAAAGATGCTTAGTCTGTGTTTATGGGGGTTTGGACTCTAGCCAAGAATCAGACTGCTGTCCTACTCAAAAGATATTCTATATGGTAAAAACTTTTCCTGTGAAATTTGTGGTCTAGGGGCTTTTCTTAAAAAAAAAAAATAAATAAATCTGTAGGTATGTATCACTCACTATGACATTATAATTTATACTTTGGAAAGTTCAATTGGAAGCTACATTTTTCTAAACAGAAACACTATAGAGAAGACTTCGGATAGTATGGGCAGAGCCATTCAATATGTCACTGTCTGATAGCTTTGATTCCCCTTAAGGCATGCTCATATTTTCAGTATAATCAGCAGTCTAGAGTTTGACTAAAAAAGATCATTTAGATTGAAACTTGGTGCCCTATAATATTTCACATTTTCAAGGGGTATTTTTGATTAGGTGATCTTGTTGTCAGGTAAAGAGAAGGAGTTCTTTGCCTTTCCAGTGTTTTATATATGTTACTATTTAATAAAATAATCTACAGGTAAAAAAAAAAACTAATTGAAAAATCCCTTTAGTCTAATAAAAAACCCAAACTATACATTTGTTGTACACAATATAAATATTTGCTGGTTGGAACTTGTAGGAGTTTCTGTGTGATTGGTGACTACTTATTTGCACTCCCTCATCATATTTTCATTTACCAAAAAGTAAAAAGCATGGAAATGCTTTACCAGTTACCTTAAAAAAACTGAGTTTTGACCCTGCGAAACTGGGATGTGGATCTTTTGAGGAATGATCTGAGATGATTAGCTGGGAGTCCAATGTTTAAAAATTTGAAATCTTTTCCCTTAGAGGGGCCGCTATGTGACCTTGGATAATTCATTTTGGTGTGGATCCTCAATGGCATGTGGGTTTCCACAGCAACTTAATTCAGACCCTCAAATTTTAGGGATCTGTGGCCAAGGATTGCGATTAGGTTCCAGTCACTAAACCAGAAATAGTAGTACTTTGCTGCTTTGTGGGAGTGCAGTGAGAAAGGTTCACTTACAACTCCAAGACGCTCTGATGCTCTGGTGATCAAAGCCGTGCAAGTATCTTAGAATGCTATAGTACTTTGCTTTGATGTGTAGTACAGAACCTAACTGTTTTTGAAGACATGAAAATAAATCTATCAAGTTCCACACGTATCTTAGATTATACTTGGGTTTTTTACCTTGCATTTTTTTTTAGAATACGCTACAGCCTTCTCACATTGCAATAGCACTTAATGTTCATTTTCTGGCAGCCGTCCTAGTTTCAGTTGGGATAGAGTTAATTTTCTTCCTGGTAGTTGCTGTGTTTTGGATTTAGTATGAGAATAATGTTGATAACATATGGTTTAGTTGTTGCTAAGTAATGTTTATATTGTGAAGGTCTTTTTCAGCTTCCCACGGAAGCTGAGAGGGAGCACATACAGGACAAGCTGCCCAAAGGAATATTCCATACCATAGACATCATGCTCAGTGTATAAATGGGTGTTGGCTCAGGGGCAGGGATTTGTGTTCGCTGCTCAGGACAGGTTGGGCAACCAATCATTGGGTGGTGAGCAATTGTCTTGCATCACTTATTTTGTATATTATTTTACCATTATTATTACTATTATTATTATTATTTTCTCTTCTGTTACTGTTCTATTAAACTGCCTTTATCTCTACCCATGAGGTTTTTTCCTTTTTCTCCCTCTTCTCCCTATCCCACTAGGGGGCAAGGGAGGGAGGGAGAGAACAGCTGCATGATCCTAGTTGCTGGCTGGGGTCAAACCATGTCACAGCTCATTAAAAAATAAAATTAACACCTGTCAACTGTAGTTTTATTTCACCCTTAGCATGAATTATGATTACAATGCAGTACTCTCTTGGTTTGACTTTGGACTTGATTTTAGAGGAAAGAGCGAGTAGAGGTTGATTTCTGGAAGTACTTGTTTGCCTAAGAAGGCAAGGTGAAACTTGTAAGCCCTGCATTTTAAATCAAAGTTGAGAAGATATGTGATTTTTCTTTGTACATATAGTTGTGGTTTTGAGGAACTTTTGCATCTCTTGCATACTAGTTTTGCACTGCTTGCAGAAAGTTGAAGTGCTGATGGAGATATTGATCATGTTGCCTTTAGTTTTCATAATTCTCATCCGTAGTGATGGGTGCAGATAGTGAGCACTGAATGAGGGAAGATCAAAGAAAAAAAGGTAGAAGAGCAGAGAAGACAAAACGATTTTGATAAGATTGCTAGTCAATATATTCTCAATGACAACCGGTGATATCAAAAGAAACTGATTTGATTCTATAATGAGATTACAGGTTTGATAAGAAAAAGTAATTGCACAAAACCAATTTAATCTTATTTTGTAAGGCTTCAAACTACAGTATAATCTGATAAGGAAATCATCACCACAGTATATCAATAAAAGGCTTTAGGGGGCTGGGTTCCAACTGACATGGTTAGGGTGTGTGCAGTAGCATTACCTCATCACTATCAGATGATTCAGTATGGATGCCTCACTGGTTGAGTGGATCAAGAACTGTCAGATGAGAGAAAGTAGTGTTTTCTGTGAAGAATGCTGAAGAATGCGTGCGTAGCAGGGTATTGCTGGCAGCATTCAAGAGGAACTGACAGCAGACCTGTCACAATTCAATACTTGACAGTGATCCAGAAGTAAATATAAAGATTCCGCTGATACAGCATAGCGATGATAGAAAGATTAGTCAAATGTAATTAATGACAAAACCAAAACAGTCCCCAGGAAAGTGGCATAAATATGATTTGTAGCTGGGGGAGAGAGGAAGGAGGAATGGCTTAACCAGTGAGAAAAAGACTTTCTCTGTTTAGGCTAAAGAAGATTCTGACGTAACTTGATTACAGTACCTAAGTACCTTCACAGGAAGAAAATATGGGATAGTGAAAGCTTTGGCAGAGAAATATGAAGCAATGACTGGAAGCCGAATCCATAAAGGGTCAAAGTAAACATCCGATACAATTTTAAACAGTGATTTTGGTGGGCCATTGGAACACCATACCAGAGGTATGAGTGGATCTCTCCTCACCTGATGTCTTTAATCTGGATATGAATGTCTGGTTTGGAAAATACACTTTGGCCGATCCGTGTGTCGTATGTAGTCTGTCTGCAGTCTGGCTAATAGTGATAACAGTAGGAGTGAAGGTATGGCAGTCCAGATTTCAACATGGGTTGCAGAAACCTGGTAAGAAACCTGGGGATGTACTTGAGTTGTTAGCTCTCACAGAAGTCCTTAGCAGTGCATCTACAGTGCTGCAGATTAAACATTGTCTATGACTCCCTCACTGCACCCTTGCCTTTATTCTGCTGTGTATACACGTGGGAGGAGGTAAGGGTGAAAAAGAAAAGGAATATATAAGTAGAGGAGTAACTTTAAAATAACACTAGGGAACTCAAGCTTGAAGCTTTGTGTAGGGATTCAAGAATGGGAACATTGTACTGAAGTTGGAAGAAAGATAATTTTAACAGTAATATTTCAAAAGTACTATAGGGAGATATTATCAGAGGCCAAAGAAAAAGCATTTGCAGTAGGCAAGAGAGAGGATGAGAGATGTGGTGCTTAATACAAGGGAAAGCAGATCTTTGAAATTCTGTGAAAAAGGAAATGGGAAAAACTTCTTTCAAAAAAACCAACCAGCATAGCATGTAAATGACAAACTCATTTTCCTTGCATCCTGAAAGAGAGCCACATTCTCCTCCTCCCACTTCCAAACTTAGAACTCTTAAAACACTATAAATGGCCCAGTCAGGAATAACTGAGGCTACAGCTCAGTTTCATCATCCTAGTTTTTGTTCAGTGTCACTCTTGGCACTGCAGATGTTATCTGTGGGGTTTGAATCCCATAGAGCTGACTAGAGTTTAGTCTGATTTTACCTTTTGTTTCAATGATGATAAAGATAGGAGGATTTTAAAAACAGGATTTGGACCCCTGTTGAGGTTTTTAATACCTCCTATTCTGAGGTCGCTTGGATTCAGGATTTCTGCTTAGGCCTACCTGATACATTTTTACAGATATTCAAAAGCCTGTAATAGCACACACAGAGGTTATATTAATTTCCAGTACCTAAATCCCTTAAGTGCTTTGGAGATTTCCCTGCTAATCCTCTTCTTAATGCATAAACCTAGAGGGTAGGTGTGGAGCCTTTGGGATTTATTATTTGTATTCATTGTTTTCCAATAAAGGGAGCTTTCAAGGGTAACAACAGTAAGTGCTAAATACACCAACACGCAGGAAGTTCATATGCTGTTTACATTATCACAGTAATCTCCCAGTCTTCTTTTGGCAAATGAGGGAAAAGAAAGTGTGACTATTATTAGTAATTACACTACTTATAGTAATTTTAAACACTTACTAATATTAATGTAAAAATATTAAGTCCTGACTGAACAACTTAAATTCTTTTCTTTCCAAGGGCAAAATAACTGTGTTAATATTAATGAAGCCACAAAGTAGAAATTAACTGACAGCATTTTTGCAGTTGCTGTATTTTATTACTGAAACTTTATTATATTTTTCATATCTGAATGTAAAAAATGAATAAAACTATCATAAACTGCTCTTTGTTGTAAGTGACATGCCTTTTCTTTATGAAAAGCCATAAAAAGGGAGTGCTTAATGCATTCCTGTTGGGAGATGCCTATTTATTCTGACAAACCCATCAGCCTCCGGGGTGTTCTTTTGCCACAGAGCTGATTTTACATCGCATCCATTATCTAATGAGATGTGAAAAGAGTATCCTGTCTCACCAAAAAAATCAGGCTTTGTTTCATTACAAGGATGTGGCAGACTTACTCATGGACTTACTTGCAGGATATGCAATTGTTAGTGAAAGGCCCAGCTATACACTCATGCATGTTTCTAGTACAGCAAGACAATGGGCAAAACATTGGTAATGTTGGTCCTGAGGATTTTTATTTTAAAGGCAAGTGTAAAAAGTGGCCTCTATAATGAGAAAATGTATTTCACATCTTTAAATAATATGGCATGAGTTTATGAATATTATTATTATTATCATAAATAGCACCACCACATTGACTACATTGTGACGCCAGAATGTCTTTGCAAAATACATGCCCTGAGGAATTTTTTCTTCTTCAGTAATTCCCCCTTTTCAATGTTTATGAAAGGTTTAAAATTGCACTTGCATGGGAAAAGTGAGAGAGACTGGAATGAGGAAAGCAAGCTGAGGCGTTGTGCGATAAGGTAGTGATAAAGCAAATGTATACAAAACCCTTTCAGACAAATGTTTTCAACCAGATGTGGTCATAAAGAGATAAAGTCACAAAGGAAACTGAAAAGACACAGTGGGAAATACAGTTAAACCTGTCCAGAAACTTAATTACAAGCTTTTGAGATATTAGGTACCCAGACAGAGAGTACCTCTCCATATTTGTTTGAACAGTGTTCAACATGGCTAAAACTTTTAATCATTAATGCAGTGGAAATTGTTTTTGCATTTAAATGATGCTCTGTTACAATAATGCAGCCTCTCGTACAACATACCTTGCTAAAGTGCCTCCGTTGTCAAACTGTTTGCTAACAAGTGCAAGTGAATTAACAAATCAGTGTTAGTGGAAGTAAAATAAAACTTTTTAAATCATTGACAAAATACTGGAGAGAAGTGACAAGACAGCAAACAAGTGATTAGGTTTGATACCTCTAGAAGTTAGAACACTCACTGCGCTCCTCTGCTCCACATTTCCCTGACTTTCTGAATAACAGGATCAATCCTTTAGTCTTGCACAATGCTTCTTTTCATAGAAGTGCAGTTTCTTTAGCATGACAATGAAATATGATTTTCAGTGCTTCTTAGAAAAGTGACAATACAGCTTGAAAGAGTTCAAAATGAAATTGCAAAAGCTGGAATTTATGGCAGACAAATGTTCTAGTGTCATGTCCTCCTGATATCCTTTATTCATTGCATGTGAATGCAGCTCTATATCTAAAAATCAAGGCTGTTTTATCAGTCTTGCTTACAATGCCAGTCAGAATGGCTTACCACTGAGAGATCTTTCAGAGTCTGGAATTGCATCAAGACAGCATAGCTTTAAAACAGCATAAGAGACACATTTTACATTATTGACTTTCCCCCTTACCTGCAAGGACACAGAATTTAATGCAGCATTGATGGGTCAAAGATTTTGACACATGTCAAGACAAATATCTTCATTCTAGAGTTTAAAAAAAAAGCATCCAACTTGATACATATGAACCAGTTTAGGTGGCAGAGACAGCTCAGGCTGAGGTAGGGACAATTGTTTTACTCATCTGCAAAAGATATTACTTTTGAATGAAGCCTCATGTAAAGAACAATGTAATTTAAGGAAGATGAAAGCAAAACAATTGCTAGAAATGCAATAAGGGTCTAGAGGTAGTCCCTTAAAGCCCATGTTAACTTAACCTATCACTGAGTTCTTTCTATGGATTTTTTGAAACCATTCTGTAAAAGTCCACGGTAACACTACAATTTTCTAGAAAATGGTATTTTATATGACCAATATAAAGTGATCATTCTCTAGTAAAGTCAGCAATAGTTTTGCACAGAGAATTCATGTGATTCAGAACTATGAACAGACTATTTCCATTAGCAAACACCATAAAGCAGAACTGCTTGTTTCAGCCAGCGGCCTTCTTGTATAAACAGATTTCACTGTAGGAGGAACACACCCAGAAGTATCTAGTATGACTTTATGTCCCTAAATGGACCATATAGCAAAATCTCATTTTTAATAATGGCGTTTATGTTACTTCACTGATGAAATGTATAATAACAACAGCAAAATTTTTGTGTTAATGATCAGTGTATAATAAGATGCACAATTAGGAGGATTATGTGAATTTAATGGGATGAGAAGGGCAAGAGATCATCTGCTGTATGACTCTTCATGATTGTAACCTGCTGTCTATATCCCTAATGCGTTTTTATGACTTGTGTGCTTTGGTTTGTTTTCCAGTTTGTGTTCTGCCGTGAATGTAAAGAAGAATACCATGAAGGGGAATGCAGCTCTCTCCTCAGCACACAGGGAGCCATGGCCCAGAAGGTAGGCATCCCACAACTCATTACATCCTGATCATTATCCCTGGCCCAGCTAGAGCGACATTTGTCAAATGGGTCCTAATTATAATCCTAAGTAAAAGCAATTATGTTCATGCTGAATTATTCCAGCCGTCGGAGTTGCCGAATTGGCTTTGCAGTGGATTTCAGTTGCTTTGATTGATAGAGTAGCTGAGTTCTGTCAGGAACACACAGGGCTCTACCATCAGTTGCTAAAGAAAAGGCGTTCCCAATGGGCTTTGGGGGTTGTCTCTATTCAATGTGAACATTTTGAAAGGCTTTCTGTAGTCTTGCTGCCTTTCAGCTTATTTCCAGTGCACCCGTCAGGAAATCATGTGGGTTTGGATTGAACAACAGGGGTTTTATACAGCCTATGGAGAAAATGCTGTCGATAATTTATGTTTAACTTAGAGAAATAAAAAATGGATTGCCTAGGCTGGAAGCTGTTACACGATAATTATTATTAGGCTGCTGTATAATTTTGTAGCTATTGTAGCTATAGACCTGGACAGGGAACAGTTTTTCAATCCTGGCATTTCTCTTTCTTTGAGATTCAAGTTCATACCCCTGCTCTATATGGCAAATAAATCACAGTCTTTCCAATCTAAAAAAAAATAAAAAATAAAAAGAGAGATAAAAGGAAAAGTGCAAAGAACAGGAGAGATACCCCCTAAATATCCCACAGCTTGATGCCGAGGGTGGTCTCCTAGGAAGCAGAAAACTGACACTCAGATGTCTGGCATGTTTAATGCCAAAAAGAAACTCAGGCCCTGAGCTCCCACATAATCCAACATGGCAGATGCAGGATTGTGGGCAGGTGCTGATGGGGACTTGTGGCCAGCCAGCTCTCAGCGAGGCATGGCCAGCTGCTGTCAGTGCCTGCAGGCAGGCTCTGTCTGAGGCTGGCTGGTGGCGCCTCTCACTCTTTGAACATAGAGACTTGGAGGGAGCTGGAGGCCTTCTGGGGAACCTTTGCCATGTGCTACCAGGAGACAGTTCATTTGCCATACTTTGGAGACACTGCACTAGGCTATGACCTGTTTAGAGGTTCCTCTCTTTAAGCTTTCTTAGTGAAGCTCTTCTAATTTATGAAAAGAATTAGCACTCGTTGAGACAAAATAAAAGAGCCTGTATCCTAGTAGTCAGTCAGTGTATCTATCTCTGGTCCCAAAATCCATCTACATTCCCAGCCTGTAGTGATTTGTGATTCAGATGTGGTCTTTTGTGTTTAGCAGCTATCAGCAAATTTTTATTCCATAAATTTATGCAACCCCTTTTTTTGAAGCACATATATACAAGGAGATTTGCAGCTTAACTACCCTGTATGAGGAGCAATCTCCTTTTGTTTGCTGTAGCCTTAGAACAGAATTCCAGCTCCTGTTTGCATTTATATAAAAGCAAAACAACTCCAACAGAGACATCGAGAGATACTTAAAATATCCAATAGTCTAGTAAAGAGACCAAGGCTCAGTGTCTTACCTGAATTAAATAGAGCTAGAACTTGAATATATCTCAACGTGAACAGCGAGCCCTGTATCCATTAAGGTGTTTTGTCTCGAGTGATGAAAAACATCATGGCACCTTACAAATGAGTTCAACAATGTTGGCTCTGTGGAAGCTAGAACTTGTATAATTTCCATGCCCTAGGGCAGAGATAAATGTGTTCCAGGGAAAATTAGAATACCATAGGAAGAGGTGGTTTATTTTAAATATTTGTGTATTGCTTTACCTTCTCCTAATGACAATGGGAGCACTTTGTCCATCTGGTCCAGTATCTCAGCATATGAATTGTGCCGGATTAGGTCTGATAACCTAGGAAAGTTGATTACTTTTGCTGTTCCAGTGTAATGTGAACATTTTTGCTGTTCCTGAAAAATTTCCTAGGTTCTCAAAGAGCTGTTCCAGAATAGCTAAGTGATAGTACCAGACTAACTCTTTCAGCCATGCAGATCAGTTCCCCAGTATAGACAAGACCATAGACTACCGAAAATTTATTTAAACTCTGACTTAAACTGAAGGTAATTGACTTAGGACAGGCGCCTTTTCCTCTCAGTGAGCTGCACTAATTCCATTTATCCACAAGGTGGTGATGTGCCACTGAAGGAATGTTTTCCCACACTTCCTGTAACCCGGAGAGCAAACTGAGAAGCAGCTAAAACAGGGTAAAACAAGGCAAGCCAAGGTGCTGGTGAGATACTTGTTTCATCCGAATAACATCAGTAGAAATATATCCTGCATACAGCACTCCCCTGCGATGCACGTGAAATATTCGTGGGACATACATGGAAAGAAGTGCACATGGGATTGTTTTCATCTGTCTCTTACTGAGATTAATTTAAACATTTATCCACCTGTGCTCGCAGCCTTTCTGTTCTGTTTGGCCCTCCCCAGAAGGTGCACAACCCTGGGTGCCAGACTTAACTTGTTGTTACTGTACTGCTTGTTGAGGCAGTGAGAAGGATTGTGTTATCTTTGACCATCATCTATTTCAAGGTAGGAATAATACACTTCCAGGGTTGCCTTCAGCTCCTGCAGTTTGAGTCCTGTCTGGACCCTTTCCCTATCATTCATCTTAGAAGCAGATCTTATGGTCACAACTCCTGCTGCTTGGGTTTCAGGGTCAACCAGACATGCTGCCACCAAATTGTTCCTCTCCAGAACTGGTGCAGGAAAATACTTTCTATAAGAAAAAATGCAGGTTTTACTTTAGCCTCTAGTATCTACAGTAGTGAAAGGACCTTCTGTTGTCTCCACATTTCTGCAAATGCCTGCGCATCTCTGACATTCCCAGTATGAGAGGAAACACTGCAGGCAGGTCTAGGCCTAAATCAGCATGGTGGAGCATGAGGAGTGTGAAAGAACTGGAGGAAACGCCCAAAAGAGTGGTGTTGTGGGGGAATTGCATAACCAGAAGTTGATGGCAAGATAAAGAGCAGGAAGAGTTGTGGTGCCACTCAAAGCAGCTGTCTTAATGACCTGTGTGCCAGGGCACTGCAAGGGCCATCTGCTCCCTGGAGACCAGACTCCATGGGTCTGTCGTAATAGGGCTAGCACCTCCCTGAGGACAGGGATGTGCCAAAATTGTGGAAAGTGGGACCACAGATGGGCCCATGGCTGGGCAGGGCAGGGCTGTGAGGAGCTGGAGACCAGCCCTATTGCAGTGTCACTGGGACATGAGCTGACATGGAGCAGGGTGGGAGGGTTCCCAGGGGACTGGGCTAGGACAGAAAGGTCTGATGGTGCCCTCAGAGCCTGAAACAAGTTTGGGAAGCCTTGGAGAAAGAGGTCCCTCAGAAAGAGAGGTATATCCTGGTACAGAGACATTCAAATGTCCATGAAAGCCAAGATGGAAATGACTGTGACCTGTCAGACATATAATGGAAGCTCCAGAAAGAAGGGAAAGAAAAAGAAGAAAGAGAGAAGAAAGGGAGTAAGCCTGTGAGATGACATGGGACAACTCTGAGGGCCCAGGAAGCAGAAATGGTGGTGGCAAAAGAGACCTGTGTTTAGCCAGATGTCAGAAAGACTGAGGAGGAAGCCAGAGGTCAAGAATGGAGAGTGGAATTGGTGGGACTGTGAAGGGAGGGAGGGCAGCAGGGAAAGGGGAATGGAGTCAGTTGGCAGGAGGAAGGAAGAGGCATAAAGCAGGTGTCATGAGTGGTGTTTAAGGCTATTTGAAATAAAAGCATTTGAACATTATAATAGTGGGAAGCTAGAGGGCATCACTTGCTGCTTGAGGTAGAAAAGGCAAATTCAGTATCAGGTGTGCAGAGAGTAGCCTACCTTTAATACTGGTACATCGCAATCTTTCAGATCTGTGCACAGATATTGCATGGTCCATTGAAATAGATAAAATGTTTTCTTTCTACTGTAAAGTCCATTTTCAGCACTGGTAGGCCATTGAAAGCTCATCTTAAGCATTTACTGGTGTAGGACTGATTGTTTCCCATCTTAGTGTGTAAATTACATAATTTCAGGGAAAATAAAATGTATCTGTGGCAACTTCAGTTGAGAAGCTTTCTTTTAAAATGATTGCGGCCTCTTGGAGCTGTTTGAAATTTGGGATGAATTAATCGTAGTTGATGGATTAAGATGCACAGTGTGCATGATGGAATCAATGACACCATAAAGGTGACTCCAGCTAGATTTAGGTTTAGAAAGCATAGTCCTTCCTATGTACGCCACAAAACCAAGCTTCCTGGCCCTTTTTAACCTCACCCATAGACAGTCTACGCTGATCGGGAATCTAGCCATAAACCAGCTTCCTCTGTAAATCCTCAGCATAAAATTAGCATTAGCACAAAGCCTTTCTAGACAGTTTGCCTTTTTTACAGGATAAGTAATGCACCTTCTTTCTCACTAGCAACTGGACAATAAAATCTGACTACATATTGGATATGAACATGTACAGAGTAGCTCCCAGTACTGTTTTGGTGCTGGGCATGTTGATCAAACACCTGCAAGGTGAACTGTAATAGCAATAGCAATGACACTGATGTAAAAGTGGTGCATATGTGAATAAGTGAATAGAATGTGGGGCACAGAGAAATAAATGTTTGAAAAAAATGACACAAATTGGGTCTGCATATCCAGCAAAACCCATCACTAAACATACATCTTCAGTTGCTGGTACAGCTAAAAATTGTTACCAATTTTTTGTGCACAGGTTACAGAATGCATTGTATGAATTTCCACCATCTGATAACATTGAAAATCTCATCAATGAAAGACATTAATTTCAGACCAGGTTCATTGTATGTGCAAAGTAAAGAAATTGTTGTTAGTCTTATCAAGGTCCTATAAAGGTATTCATTGAACAATTTTTAGTCCATTTACAATAACACTAGGACTTTTATAGTTCAAATTATGTATAGTTAAAATAAGAGCTATGCAAACTTCCTGGTAACAACCTTTTCTCTAGTGTTACGCTTTACCTTTCACTGCCCATCCAGGTCCTGGGCTCAATGGCTTCAGTCTGGGACAGGCTGGCATAGTGAGTCCTTTTCAAGGAGGAACAAGATACCGACACTGATGTTGATTTTTTTCCTCCTCACTGTATGGTCTGCTTGGGCTCACTTTTATATGTGTTAACAGACTGACTCCTTCACTGGTCTGCAAGTCAACATTGGATCTAATTTTACTATCTGTGATGTGTTTTACTTAAGTTGGTTATGTCTTTGTTCTCTTTGTTTTCCCTAAGACTGTTTATACCCAGCTCTCAAGGCTGTGTTTGCATAACACTGAAGAGTTGTTCCCAGCACCGGGACCTCCTGTATTATCCTGTGCTGGGGCTTTCAAGGCCTCTGCTATCATCCCACACCTTTACTCCTCTGCGTAGCGTTTTATTGTAGGGTCAGAGACAGCTTATTCTGCCCGTAATGCCTCTGCTTGTCACTGTTGTCTGTTAGTTGAAAAAATACATGTAATATTGTTAAACCATGCAATTATACAAAATCATGCAAAAGCAAAATAGGTAATAGTCGCCTGGTCATTAGATAATTGCTGTCACTTGCTAAACCAAATCTCTAGGCAGGCCAGAGAAAGCCTGATGGGTCCTGAGGGCTGTGGGGCTGGCTTGGCAGAAAGGCTGTGGCCTTTTGCAAGAAACAGCAACAACATTTTTACTAAGCCACAAAGTTACATGTTCTTAACCTTCACCTACAATCTTTTTCAGTGTAAGTTTATAGCTAGGGCTGTAAAACTTCAACTCCACTCCAGACCTGTGGGATACTGCCCATTCCAGCTGCAGTCCTAAGATGGAGGACTTGGTCGCTCAAATCCCAAAGCCTATCCCCAAATCTACCACCTTCAAATCAAACCTCAGGTGTTTTTCTGTTTGGTACCCAGTTCTTGCTGTAGCAGGTACCTGATGCAGCATCCAGATAATAGCTTTGCTTTTCTGCCACTGAGAGTATAGAACTTCTCCAGAAGCCCTGACAGCTTGGGAACCCATCAGACCAAACCAAAACTAGCCCAGTGCATCTGCTGAGTCAGTGCAAACCTCAGAGGTATCATTTTTTCCAGACTGATAGAATCATAGAATGTTTTGGGTTAGAAGGGACCTTAAAGATCATCAAGTTCCAGCCCCCCTGTTTGATCCTACTTACTGGTCGATGCCACTTGGGTCCTGACTGCAACCCTATCTGTAGTTCCAGGGCTCAGACCTAACTCAGTCATGAGCACTCGGGCAAATGCTCAGGTCTGCAGGAGACCCATTTGATCCCTTCCCAGAAATGCTTTTCACTGCACAGGTGAAGCATCGAAGCACGCCCATGTGTGCACACACCTCCAGGAAAGCCGGTCCCATCACCTGGCACCCTGCTGAAGTCTTCTGTAATGCAGTTCCTGGAAAAGCTCCCGGCTCACTCGGGCTGCAGGTGTGCTTCCAGCCCATCTCTTCCTCCCGTTGCCTCATGTATGCAGGTCTCGAAGTTGCCAGTAGGTGGTATAAAATAAACAGACATTGCTTGCCGGGCTTCCCTTTCCATCCACTGAGCAACATCTGTCTAATCTCTTGTGCCTGTAGATCCCCAAGCAAGCATGAAAGGTTGTGAAGCCTGGTCTCTGTGTAGGTGAGGGCTTGCTGTAATTATGCAGGAGAACATATTGGCCCATTGTGAGAATTTGATTTTAATGTGGAATTCCCCAATAAAGGTGCTTTCAAAATATCCTTAGCTGAATTATTTTAATGCTAAGGTGTGAAATATTTAGCTAATGCTTCATGCAAATCAGGCTTGGTGCAATATATTTCTTAAAATATGGCTGTGGAATTGAAAAAGTATGCAATGTGCATATTAAATAGTAACAGGTAGACATAATGTTGACAAAATTATGGAATTGCATATGTCTCCTCACTTACTGTATAAAAGAAACAGCAAGCTCCTTTTTCACTTGGACCTTCAGTGAAGGGTGAGGGAAAACATATACCTTATATTGGACTCCACAGTTACATGACCTTCTGAATCAGTTCTTAGTTACCAGCATTTTGTGTTTATGCTCTAAATATTGTAAATATTACTTTCAGGATTATTCCTTCACTATTTCAGCAAACTTTCCTTACTACTTTTAGAACAGTGGAAAACAGAAGGTGAGGTATTTCAAATGGCTTACTACAGGCAAGGGTTAAAATGAGAAACACAGCATTTCTATGGAAACTTCTTTCTCTACCGGAAAGAGGGGGAAAACTAATCAAAATGATAAATAGTAAATGCTGACCACAAAAAACATGAATTATTTCATAGAATCATAGATTTCTTTCACTGCATTTTAGTGAAAGAAAAAGCTACTGAAGAGGTTCCTCATACATAATATCTTTCAATGAGTCCTGAGTCACAGTATGAAATGTGGAACATCTATTATTAGACCATTGATTATTTTTTTCCATCAGATAAATTTAAAAAGTTAAATAAAACATGGCTGTACCAAAAATGGCACACCTAGCTCGATTTCTAAAGTATCTTTAAAAACTGGAAAAGAAACTGAAGCTCAGGAGTTTAGTAGCTGGTATATTCACAGTGTGAAGCACAGGACATTTCAACCCACAGATGCCTAATTAAAGGAGCAAGAAAAACAACTATAACCAGGAAACGTCCTGTAAAATTAATCTCTGTGTTATAAATAAAGATGCACCAGAGGAAATCTGAGAATAGGTCTTACATTCTGTCTAATGAGAAATAGATGGGAACTACAGAGAGTGAATTTTAGCTTTCCTATTTTGGGCAGCAATAAAGTAAAAAGATGTGACAGGCTGCTTTTGTTTATGAGGTTAAGCTGACAGTCATTTGCAGCTGTGTTGCCACTTACGGGAGAAGCCATGTTCTTTATTCCACTTAACTGGATCACTGTGGTACCGACTCTATTTTTCCTGTGCATTAAACATATTCCCATTGATGGATGTCTTTCCTGTTCCTTATCTATAGCCATATTTTAGTGTTTTGATTAGCCCAAATCTTTATCTAGACTAGAACTCTAGTCCCATAGATATGCACACCTCTCTTTGTGAGATTTTGACTCTTAAATGACTCAAATAATTCATTTTTTAACAAAGCCTCTCTAGTCTATCTAGTGCCCTAGACATCTGCTACTTTTTCCCCCATAACTCAAGTATGACACCACTAAACATGACAGGTTAATTCATGTGTTAATTCATAAAACAGCAGAGTAGAAGCTGTGAAAACAAAAGAAATTTAAGTTGGACTGTCACCATCTCTTGTAGATCAGGCTTCAACAGATGAGGCTGCTTTTGCTTAGAGCTCTAGCCCAAAATAATTAGTGGGCTGTGTTAATCTAAATGTTATGGTGGGCTGAACATTGCTTTGTGTACAATGAATTATTCTTTGTCTCCCTTTCAAATGCTTTCAAATATCAATAGTTGTTCTCACATTCATGCTAGAAAATGAGTAATACTTTCTGTTGTGAGACATCCAAGCCTTTCTAAAATGCTTTGTTTCACATAAAGACATAATTTTACATTTTTTTTTAAATCTTGTTTTTCCAAGAAAAAATAACTTACAGCCAAGCATTTATGATCAAAAAAAAAAAAAAGTTTTTCTCATTTAAAGGAAGCTGCACTAGGATACATTTTTTAAAGTTACGCATGACCAGATTTTTTGCTTATCAGAAAGGAATTACGGACCAAGAACAAACAAGCAGGAGTCCAGAAATTACAATCACTAAAGCTAAGCACGACATAATGTTAACAGCTTCGTATTCTATTCTGAGTCAAGCTTCATATTCTATTCTGAATCAAGCGTCTTCAGTTTTCAGATGCTATCTATACTAGGCAAATAAGCATGATCATAAACAAAGTATGCTTACACAAAACAGTATATAATGTGGTAAATGTCAGAATTTAACATTATATACCTGATGCTTTCAGTATTTGAACAAAAAGTTTTGCCACAAATGTCTTTAATTTAGATGGTACTGCTTAGTTGCTGACTGTGAACACGTACTTCAGTTACTTTATGTAGTTCTACTAACAAGTCGATGTGTGCCCTATTACCTGAATGAGATGCTGCTTTAAGAAGGACACTTTATTTCTATTTCAATATACTTTCTGTCTGGTAGGACTTTTCCCAGTACTGCTTGATATTGATTAACTGCAAAAAAGCTTTCCATGTACATGTTCTTGTATTGCGGTGTGGTGTTCAGCAGTCTCTGTGGTTTCTCATCCCTGTTAGTTTTTCCAAAGCACTCAGGATAGAAAGAGAACAGAAGTAAATCTACGTCCTTCAGTGTGACCCAGAGATACCAAGACAGAAGTTTTCCCCTGTCTCATTAAGGGAATATTGCAGAGCGAATGCTGAAAAATGCTTGTAGCAGCTCTTACTGAGGCTTCCTGATATTTATGAGTATCCATTCCTGGTCACAATGTGCAGCACAGTTGAGAATCAAAACAATTATTCATACAGTGGCATGGATGGAATGTTGTAGTTTTTCACTAGTGCTGGGAAAAATATTTTGTAATAATTGGGGAACTAGAGCATATTGTGTGGGGTCAGCATCCCAAGCGATCAAAGACTTCTGTTCTCAGCAAACTGACATGTGATGCACACCTCGAGCATCCTGGGCTGCATCAAAAGAAGCATGGCCAGCAGTGCCAGGGAGGTGATTCTGCCCCTCTACTTTCCTGTCATGAGACCTCTTGGAGTACTGTGTCCAGCTTTGGAGTCCTCAACACAGGAAGGACATGGATCTGTTGGAACAAGCCCAGTGAAGGGCCACAAAGATGATCAGGGGGCTGAAGCACCTCTGCTATGGAGACAGGCTGAGAGAGTTGGGGTTGTTCAGCCTGGAAAAGAGAAGGCTCCAGGGAGACCTTATAGCAACCTTCTAATAACTGAAGGAGGCCTACAGGAAAGCTGGGAAAGGACTCTTTGTTAGGGACCGTAGTGATAGGACAAGGGGTAATGGCTTCAAACTGAAAGAAGGGAGATTTAGACTAGATATTAGGAAGAAATTCTTTACTGTGAGGGTGATGAGGCACTGGAACAGGTTGCCCAGAGAAGTTATGGAAGCCCTATCCCTTAAACTGCTCAAGGCCAGGCTGGATGGGGCTTTGAGCAACCTGCTCTAGTGGGAGGTGTCTCTGCCCATGGCAGGGGAGTTGGAACTTGATGATCTTTAAGGTCCCTTCCAACTCTAACCATTCTATGATACTATGATCTCTGAACTTCCTATCCAACAGCAGGCCAAATCAAGTGAGAGACACCTCTGCATGGTAGACCTGTTCGATTACCTAGGCTATTGTCAAGAAGATTACGTTTCCTAGTTTAGGATGAAAGAATGTGACTTGAATAGCCACTGGTAATGAAGAACTGTCATACACCTTTCCTTAACTGTTTGAGGAAAAAAATGCAGATAAATATATATGTCATTATATGTGGAGCACTAAATAAAACACACGACCACTGGAGGGTCATAGATCAGTATGGTATGATTTCTTTACTGAATAGGAGCAACTCCATCACTCCGCCATTTCTCTGCATTTTCTTCATGCAGCAGGAAGGTTTTAACTTCGTTTTCAGCAAGACTGGGCATAAGAGGGATGTTTCAGCTCTAATGGGTTGAAAATATCACGCTGCAGCATTTATTTCATGCTAGAATTTTTGCAATGGAAAATATTAATGTAATAATTCACTCTGCTGTTTTCAGCAGCTTGTTCTTTCTCGGTGAACTGCATAAGTGTGGCTTGAAGTTGTTTATTTTAGTTATTCCTAAACTCTCCCAAGTTTTTATTTGTTTTCAGAACTAAGATCAAATATCTTTATATAAATCAAATTAGCAATTTGGCATGTGAAATTTTGCCTCCGTATCATTTGTTATTAGGGCATAACAAGACATGAAGAAGGGGAAATAGTATATTTTCGAGTTCTGAACCACACCGTTTGGATTTGGTCCATTTAGGAAAAACAGAGCCACTGTGAAGCTCTTCTGGGTTGACTACAAAAACTAAAATTACATCCGGTCTTCTCATATAGCTATTATTCTGAAAAGAATAGCAATGTTTTGTCACTGCTATAGCGATTTTCATCTTGAATCATCTGTAAGGATGTTAAGTATTTAATTCCCATTACAATGAGATGAAATTGATATAATCTTCCTTCAGGCACTGGGCAAACTGAGGCCCGAGTCTAGCAGTCCCCACTGTGCCCATTTTGTGCTCAGACCTCTCTGAGGTAGCTCAGATTGCTTTCTAAAGTCATTCTTCCTTAAAGATCAAGGTGTTGCAAGATCAATACCAGATTATGTTCTTTGCTATTAGCCTGAGCAGCTTTTTCTATTTCCCAGAACTTACTAATGTGCCATTGTATAGAGGTCATCCCTTTGCTGAACTGCTGAATAATCCAGCAGGGTGTGGGGCCGACTTCCCTCTCCAGAAGCAGAGACACAAAAGTAAAAGTCACTCCTAGGATACTGCTGAGAAGACTTTGATCACTTTCATCACCTCTATATCAAAAATATTAGCAAATTGGAGAATATTAGGTGAGGAGTAGAAAAAGGGATTAAAGGGCTGAGGAGACTGATGTAGGTAGTAAAATAAAAGAAATAATACCATAAACACATTTTTGAAGTTTTCTGATTTAAAATAATGGGGTTTTTTTAAGGATACATGTTGCAATGTATGCAATGTTCCAGATGAGCTGGAAACAAGTTTCTGCAGATGTTGGTCTTTGCTATTCTTTTTTAATTCAGGTGACTTCAGCCAAGAAATAAAATCTAGGTCTTACTCACTGACACTGCAACAACTGACAAGTTATAGCAGTAGTAGCTGAGCAGAAATCTAGAGGAATTATGATTATGTTCCCTGTTTAACAGTTGGGCAAATTTCCTTTTTCTGTCTTACTAGAAATACATATATAAAAAGGAAACCCATGTAAATAAATATTAAAAGTCTATCCACGCAACAGCCTGCAAGTACTTAGAAGGTATACACAAAGAAATTATAGGGATTTTTACAAATTATGTAATTTAGTTTAAGATCATAATTTTGCCACATGCTTGAAAAAACCCACATAATGAATCGAGAGAGCATTACTTCAAGGCTGGAACCTACATTCATTGTTTACAGCTACTATTCATACAAGTTGCCAACCTTGTGTGATAGAAATGACCTAAAGCACTGCCACGTCTTTTGTCCTTGTACTATCATTTTAGGTAGGAAATTGCCAAGTAGGACACTTGTGCAGATTATGTAATTTTGTCCCAGTCATAAATAGGACAAACACAGGAGTCCCTTTTAAAACACATTTCGTGATGACTTTTCCCATCTGTATAATTCTGTCTGGGGAGCTACATCCTTTCATTGTTCACGGGTTGTCTTTTTTTACTTTTTCTCCAAAATTTTTTGTTTCTTCTTGTGCCTCTTAAGGCCTCTTAAATTTATATAAATTTATGATTGAATGAAATCTAGACCCCTGAAACAAAGGAGTACACTTCACTACGAAAACAGTTTTAGTCCAGGGATCCCACCATTCTGCGTTATCAAGTGTTGCGTTGCCTTGGTGGTTTTGCTTTTGTTGCAAGAAGGGCTTTAATCCCTGAAGCAGAGTCAAACCTAAAGCTAGAAACAGCGTGGCCAGCAGGACGAGGGAAGTGATTGTACCTTGTACTCAGCACTGGTGAGGCCACACCTTGAGCACTGTGTTCAGTTTTGTGCTCCTCACTATAGGAGGGACACTGAGATTCTGGAGCATGTTCAGAGAAGGGCAGCAAAGATGGTGAGGGGTCTAGAGCACAAGTATTGTGAGGAGCAGCTGAGGGAACTAGGATTGTTTAGCCTGGAGAAAAAGAGACGGAGGGGAGACCTTGTCACTCTCTACAACTACCTGAAAGGAGGTTGCAGTGAGGCAGGGGGTCGGTCTCTTCTCCCAAGTAACAAGCAATAGGACAAGAGGAAATGGCCTCAAGTTGTACCAGGAAAGGTTTAGACTGGATATTAGGAAAAGTTTCTCCACTGAAAGGATTATCGAGCATTGGAACAGGCAGCCCAGGGAAGTGGTTGAGTCACCATCCCTGGAGGTATTTAATAGATGGGTAGATCTCTGTGGATGTTTGTAGATGTAGTGCTGAGGGACATGTTTTAGTGGTAACATGGCAGTGCTAGGTTAATGGTTGGACTCAATGATCTTAAAGGTCTCTTCCAACAAAAACGGTTCTATGATTCTGTGATTCTATGATTCTGTTCTATGATTCTAACGTGTCGTGTCTCAGCCAGGTTCATCTGACTCCTGCTTCACCTTGCCTTTTGCTTTACGTATCTTTGTTCATTTGCAGCACAGCTTGATGCCTCCTGTGTCCTCTTACCAGGGCTTTGCCTGCCAATCGGGGCAGGGAGCAGAGGGCAGGACGCAGCCTGTGCTGCAGCTGGATGTAGGAAGGACCCCCAGGATGGCACACGCTCCAGCTGCTGCAGCTGCCCCTGCCATCCCACAGCGCGGGATCTAACCCAGTACACATGTTGTGAACACTGGGAGAAAATAAGGTTGCATTTTCAAGCAAAAATTCTGCATCTCTCACAAAGCCCAGCCTACCTGGCCTTGCAGTCACTCCTGTCTGTTTCTCATGGGTAAATAGTTACCGCTTCAGTGTGGACATCATGTCCCAGTGCAGCCTTTCAATATTGTGCCCACGCATGGTTTTTCTCTCTCTTTGCAGGGATATGTGGTTGATGAACACGCAGCCATGCAAGCTCGATGGGAAGAGGCATCTAGAGAAACAATCAAGAAGACAACCAAGCCATGCCCCAACTGCAATATTCCAGTAGAAAAAAATGGTAAATTTATCAGTTATCTCATGCTTAACTGTCTTTTAAAATTCATTTTACAAATAAATGTATGGATGTTGGAAGTCGATGATCTTTAAGGTCCCTTCCAACTCAAACAATTCTATGATTCTATGTACATATATACAGACACAAACTACTATTCAAATAGAGAAAGAGCACACAGAGCCTGAATCTTCCCTCTGTCACTTTATGTAAATTACCTTGAAATCACTAAAAATAATTTGCTTAGTTGTAAAGCCACTAATTAAGCCTCACAAAATGTCTGGTCATGTTATAGACAGGGAAAATAAGGCACAGAGAGACAAGGTATGTAGCATTCATGTGACTGACTGCTCAGCTAGTTGTCTAGATTTTCCACTGACACTGGAAAAAAACAGACATTGTAGGGCAAAACTCATCACATGACAAAACAGAACAAGTGTCTAATTTAGGCCAGAAGAATTGCACCTAAAAGTGGGGTGGGGAGAATTAGTCCCGTTGAAGATATCTGCATTGTATATAGATGAATTTAGATGAGATTGATCTCAACTCAGTGACATGTCCCCAGCAGAAAAGTAAGTCAGAGGAAGAAATATAAGTCCTGACAAACTGGTTGCACTAATCAATGCTTACCATGTAGGAAGAAAAGTAATTTGCTGGCCCTAGGGTGCTTAAAACGGGGAACAGGAATGGTAAATAGGCTATACCCTACAGGTTCATGCTGTTCCAAGGTTTAATTGTATTTATGTTAATAAATCAAAATATATTAAAATGATTGCCTAAATATTATACAAATACTAAGTATAGAGGGTGATTCTCAGTTTTGTGGCATCACTTATTCCAATGGGATGCTGAAAACACCTGATAAGACACTGTAAACTGCAAGGAGAGAAAACTTCAAGCAGTGATTCCACAGAAATATTACTGAGGAAGAAATAGGACAGAATCCTGAAATCTGGGGTCTGATGAAAGGAGAGAAGGCAGTTGGCAGATGGAAAGTGGGAGACTTCTTCAAGCACAAGAAGCAGAAGGAAAGCAAGCATGAATTCAAGAGTGGGAAGGTGAGACAATATTTGGCAAAGTGTAGAGAGCAAGTTGGGCAGCAGAAGAGACATAACAGAGGGGTTGGTAAAAAAAATTTTACAGACTTGTAAAACAGGCCGGAAACCAGAATTTTGAACTGGATTAGAAATAGAAAAATAATAATTGTGACTATTCATACTTAACAGTTTGTGCATAGACAAATAAAAATAAAACCCTCTGGTCAGGCTTGAAGTTGTGCTAGGACCTTTACTTAGACTGCTACAAAATCTTCCCTGTTAAATTGTAGGCAGTTGTCACTTGTCACAAACAGGATGTCTTTATTTGACACCATTTACACAACTCCCACTAATGTTTAGGGAGGTTTCTTGTAAAAATTCCCAATGTATCCAAAAGGAAATAAAGGCCATTATAATTTTTCTTTGAAAGAAGATATTTATTGAAAATGGATAATAAGCAGGAAAAGGTCTTTCCTTGCTTAGACCCTGACACATGTCAGAACAGTGCCTCATACTGCAAAAGCCAAAGCCACAGCAGCAGGCTAGAAATGTTTCAACACACTGCAATTGGTTGACTGTGCTGCCATTCAGAGGGACCTTGACTGGCTGGGAAATGGGCTGAGAGAAGCCTCATGAAGTCCAACAAAGGGAAATGCACCTGTACAAGATGGGGGTCAGCCTGATGGAGAGGACCTGAACGTCCTGGTGGACTACAAGTTGGACGTGAGCCAGCAACATGCCCTCACAGCAAAGGTGACCAACAGCATTCTGGGCTGCACTAGGAAAAGCATCACCAGCAGGTCAAGGGAGATGATCCTTCCCCTCTGCTCAGCACCAGTGAGACACATCTAGAGTGGTGCGTCCAGTTCTGGGCTTCCCCATACAATAGAGACATGGACTGGAGCCCAATGAAGGGCTGCAAAGATGATAAAAGGATTGCATAAATAAATACCCGATGGAGGGAGCAAAGAAGACAGAGCCAAACTCTTCTCAGTGGTGCCTACTGAAAGGACAGATGGCAATGGGCAAAAACTGAAACACAGGAAACTCCATTTAAACATAAGAAAACACTTTTTACCATGTAGGTGGTTGAAGACTGGAGCAGGTTGCTCAGAAAGAGTCTCCACTCTAGGATACATTCAAAACCCGATTGGATGCAACCCTGAGCATCCTACTTTAGATGACCCTGCTTTGAGCGGTGCTTTGGACTGCACGATCCACAAAGGTACCTTCCCACCTCAGTGACTCTGTGATTCTGCAAATTAAGATGCGAAGCTTGAAAAGTGCAGCGTTTGCTTTTTTTGGTCATGGGTACTGCACGTGCCAGCTTCTAGGCTGACATTTGTAAACTGAAAGGAGCACTTCATTTCTGCTAAATACAGCTGGTGTCAAGAGGCTGACGACCGTACACTGCAGTCTGCCAACAGTCCTCATTTGGGAGGAGCACACTGACTCCACACAAGAGAGTAATTCTGCCTTCCCTCCCCAAATGCTTCTGTGGACACTGTCTTTCACAAGAGACAGTGACAATGCAAATAACTTTTCTGTAATAGCATGTCTATGTCAATTACTGTTCTGTATTAGCCTGTATAGCTGTTGGCATTGTAGAATACTTCTGTATGCCAACAATTTTTCTGTAGTAGCTGAAGTGAAAGAGCAAAACAATTTCCCACAGCTCAGTTCCCAGTCTGAGCGAGTTTAAAACACACCTCTCAGAGGACTGCTGTACTCACAAAGCCATAGGCCACACTGCTCGTGGCACTCTCCACTCCAACTGCTGCTCTCAGCTGCCATGTAGCAGAGAATAACATGATTTATGTAGCTTAGCAGGTACAGCACACATTTGACACGGGGTTCCTGTTGGGATTTGGGTCCTGCACCAGGACTGAGATGTGTTTTGTCCAGTGATGGCTTAATACAAATCATAAGAGAGGATTGGATCTAAACTTTAAGTAAAGTGCAGCTGGCTGGCTATAGGTACACTTACATTTAAATAAGGTAAAAACATCGAGCAAATTGCATCTCTTACACAAAAATATAAACTGACAAATAGACCTTGCCATCACAGCTAGTTTTCTCTCTGTGTCAAATGAAGCA
The DNA here is from genome assembly GCA_025769975.1 of Gallinago jamesoni. Classification (NCBI taxonomy): domain Eukaryota; kingdom Metazoa; phylum Chordata; class Aves; order Charadriiformes; family Scolopacidae; genus Gallinago; species Gallinago jamesoni. The sequence goes on from JAOQGH010000023.1 coordinate 48,757,881, forward strand.
GACAGGCCTATTTTAACAAACCAGTTCTTGCGTCTCATGCTTACCTTCTGAATATCATTCTGGAGTGGCATTTATAAAAAAGGTGATGTAAGGGTAGCAGGTCTTACAGTAGGGAACACATACTCCCTGGACCTCCTATCATCATCTGGAGTCAAACCAAGATGACATTTCAGCATTTCTTCATACTGCATGCTTTTCTTTCAGTTTGAATTATACAAGAGATCTCTTTGTGTGGTAAGAAACATACTTTCCATTTGAAGTCTATTTCTCTAATGACCTATGACAATGTTAATGTTTTATATATTACAAAATAAACATTTGATCAAGGTTGTGAGCAGAGAGATTAAAGCTGCTCTCACAGTATGGGCAAGTTAGAAACCCAACACGTAGGAAACATTGAAGCGAACAAAAGGCTGCTTCAGATGCTAAGAAGGTCATCTCAACTTAAATTACTAATGTCATTTCAATATAATCAGCAGTCAGCCACCAAAGTCTGTATTTCCTCATTTATTCTCTTTGTAAATCTCTCAGTTTTTGCATCCAAATTAAAAAAAATAATTTATTTTTGTTCATCTTCTGGCTCACACATTGACTGGGGTAAAGTGTCCTTGAGCAGACACCTCCACAGACTGTCCTCCCTTTTTCCTATCCCTAGCAGTCTCTTCTACTTTCCTCCTACTCCTGCAGTCCCTCAAGTGAGGGCAGCACATTATACCCCACTAAGAGGTAGAGTAGCAGGTTTTAAAAACCCCGGGAAAAATTTTCTTCAGGTTTGTACTTCTCTTTTATTAAGTATTCTACTTGGATACTAAATGAATGCCTAGGGGCATTGATTTGAACACTATTAATTGTATATTAAAATATCTAAGTATTTGCCAAGTACCAAATCCATTCTGTTTTGCAGGTGGCTGCATGCACATGAAATGTCCTCGACCTCAGTGCAGATTTGAGTGGTGCTGGAACTGTGGCCTGGAGTGGAACAGAACCTGCATGGGAGATCACTGGTTTGAATAGTGGGCTGAGGCCAGCCCATGTTGCTGCTAAAGCTTGTTTTCATCAGCGTCAAATTCTGAACTCCTTGCTTAAACAAAACTCTCAGTGGTTTCAGGGACATGGAGTTCAGAAGTTGGCCCGGTTTGTTGGTTTTTTCTTTCTTGCATATGCAATCGTATCAAAATCACATTGAAGTTATGCCCAGGGTTATAAAGTAAAGAAAGTAATTGTATTAATAGACAGACCTGCTCATTGTGGTACAAAGCAGGGTAAATTACACCTTTCTGAACTTGTGCAGTCTGTCAGCACTGCAAGCAGATAGGGTTATCGAGAGGAACTTAGACATTTATAGTCAGGACTCTATAACTGTTGCAAGAGAGGGCAGCCTGCCTCTGAGTGTGTGAGTGCATGAGCGTGAAGGGGGTGGAGGACGTTCCCTGCATCAGCTGTTTTTTCTTTGACCACTCCTTTGCTCATTCAGCACAATTCTTGATTTTGAGGCAGTATTTCTTAACAGCTTTCTTGGCAGAGGGAAGACTGTGGCTCTTCAGTGTTTTCTCAGGGCTCCTTCCTAACAGGCTTTCTGTGTGGGTCTTGCTTTCAAACCAAATTCTCACAGAAAAGCACAGCTTTTTGCCATATTTATGCTTGTGTATTTTTAACATATGCATTATGTTACATACTCATTTTAGGCTTTACCATTGGAAGATTAGCTAAGGATGCAGTTTAAGCTCTAGCCGTGACTGTTGTTGCACTGGTGACTGGATCCAATTAAGTGTTGTGCAAGCTCAACTCACAGGGCATCATTTTTCTTGTGCTTACAGCAATACTGTGGACATGGCAAAGGGAGGCAGGAGAAGACTTCTCAAGGGTTTTCTCTATCATCATTCTCCGAAATTGAATTAGAATATGAATGTATTTCTGACAACACATTCACAGCTCAAACAGTGTAGGGCAGAGTGACATCTTTCATTTTACAATGTTAATACAGTAAGTAAAGCTCACTAGCATTCCCAAGCTTGAACAATCTTACTTTTGGTGTGCTTTACATTGCTGTTTTATTCTGAAATGAAATGGGTACTGTCCACAATCAATACGCCATGTGAGGATTTGCACAATTCAGTTTTGGAAAAAAAAACGCACAATAAATAAAGTGATCAAAATGTTAAACTTTCTTGCTTCATTTGAGTACAAAGTGAGTGAGTACAAAGATGTTGGGTGGGTTGTGCATTTCCTTGACTGATTCAAACTCCCAGCTGAGAGGCAAGCCCCTTAATTAAAACATACTATTAGCACAAAATAAATTGGGGCATGGACTTCTTTTATCAAGTTTGAATTAATATTTTGTATGGCATAAGTATAGAGTCCTGAAAATATGGGTGTGCCTTGTATCAGTCAGCGCAGAGCAAGAAGTTTGAGGTATAAAGAAATCTCAGGTTCACTACAAAAGTGTCTAATTGCTAAAATCAGTGGAGTATTCATCTGTGTCAGCTGGAAGTAACATTAAAAGTCTGAGGAAACAAAGAGATCTAGGCATGAGGTACCAAAAATGAGAGAGGGAACAGGTAGAATTAAGAAAATGAGAGAGAAAGGAAGTAGCAACGAGAGGACAATGGCCATTTCTTAAAGACCATTTTCCTTTTTGGCCCCAGTGAAGTAAAATGTATGCAGAAGTAGGTACATTAAAGTGTAGGAGTGCAATAGAATGCTGCAGTGGAGCTCATTTAAGCACATTATCTTAATGGGGATACTTTATTCTGAGCTCTGATTATTTCATGATTTGATTTTCTATACCTGGGTCTATTTTATAATTTGTATGTCTTGTTGCCAAGAGGCTAGGGGAAAAAAAAAAAAAAAAAGACTGTGCTTGCTTTTACTTTGATAGTGTGTTACATGAGAGCTCATCATTTTATGTCCACAAACAGAATAAAAGAAGTCTGAATCCCTTATTTACTGTAAGGTAGTTTCACTAAGTTAGAGCCTGCCCTGAGAAGTTAATGTTTTAATTGTCATGTAGAAACATGTAATTTATGCCTCTGGATCAAGGTCCGTTGAAGTCAATGGACTTCAGATCAGCTCCTGTATCTGGCCTGGGCAGGGCATGGCAGGCATGAGTCATAAGGCTGGAATAGCAACATCTCTTTCTTGGGGAAATTATGGGATTATGAGCATTCACCTAAAACATAAGCAAGGCCAGGAAAGGAGAATAAAGAAAGACGTTCCATTGACTCAAGATTATCCACTTTTAGAGGCTGACTTTATAAGCCCTTGTCACGTAGGGTTTCTTCACACAGTCTAGAGTTACACTCTGCCCAAAAAAACCCAATGCATACCCTGCAGATTTTAATAGAACACGTCCTGATCTTCTCTGTGTTAGTACACATACATCTGTATGCCTACACGCACAAAGTTTGAGATTCCACAGGCTGTAAACCTGGTTTCTGTTTACAGTGAGATTCTCATACTTTTGACAATTTAAAGGGCATGAAAACTCAAGACTAATCCTCTGCTGACACTGGAAGAATGCTGGAATTCCTGTACAGATGTGTGAATTGGACCTTAAATTCCCTACACTGATAATTTTAAATCTTTTTGCATGGAAAATGCCTTTTAAAAAGACCTAAAACTGTAAAAAAAAGTAATTGATACTGTAATTTGAAACAAAACAAAAGAGAACAAACCGAGTCTTCAGTGTCTGTTCAGACTGTTCCTCTTATTTTGGCTCTGCAGTATCAGAGTGAGATTCATTTCACCCAACTTCAGCTATCCAGTTAGTCTCGGAGGCTCACACAGAGACCTGTCATGCATGTGTATGGTGGGTTCTACTGAGTTTTAAGTACAATTGGTCATGGCTAGAGGTGTGATGGCAACATCGCTGCCAGAGACAGGGAGCTGACAGGACAGACAGGACTGCAGAGCCCCCACACACTCTTGACTCTGTTGTCGGCACGAAGAGGGGAGTCTCCCTTTTTTTAAAGCTTATGAACTTGCTAGCATCCATGAAGCCAGCCTTGGCAAATGCTTCCTCTGGGTTGGCATGTGTGTCTCTGGTAGTGGACCTGGGCAGCCATGGGGGTAATGAAGAGAAACAGGATTTAAGCACAAAACAAGAAGGAAGCCAACCTGAGGGTGTAAGCAGATGCAAAGTTTTCAAAAGCTTGTGGGTTTATTTTCTCTACTAGCAATACACTCTGGAAACACTAAAATTTAACTATATGCTCTAAGAAGATAATTTATTTTGGTGTTATAAAACAAAGAAGAAGTCTGTATCTTTTTACATCTAATTTTGCCTTAGTTAATCGGATTCTATTTACTTTGAACCTTCTTCGTCTTTCAGATTAAACCAATTACAGACTTGTTCTTGCTACTGCAATCTGGGCTCCTTTTAGTGTGTGTAAAACAGATTAAATATAGGATGTATGCTAAAATATTCAATAATAATTACCTCTATAATAATTCAGCTCTCTAACAACAATGAAAATCTCTAATATTTCATTTCAGCTGGCGGTGAATTGTGAATACTGAGTAGATTAAGAAGAAAATATATAACAGCTTGGCTCCCTCAGGAAAAAGCGTATCTCAAAGCTTAGCTTAAATAATACTTTGGGAGCCATGACTTTGACTAAAATATCATTTATATGTCTTCCTTATCTTGTCGCAAACTCCAAGCCAAATAATTTCGTTTGAAAATGTACAGCTCAAAAAAATTCAGTGAAGATCACTCCGGAAGAAACATCACACCACTGTTGGGAAACAAAAGTCACGCTCTCAAAGGACAGCAAGCAGTGGGGTTTGCTTTTTGCATATGAATAGTAAGGTACCATCTATAGAGCTTTTTGCCTACAGATCTTGCAGATCATGTAAACTGAAGAAAAATTTACATTTGTGGAGAGGAACCTGAGGCACTTGGAGGGGAGAGGCAAGATTCTGAGAGATTCTGCTGACCTGGAAGACTGGGAAGATTTGGCCCTTTGTGCCAAACTTTGTCACACTTTGAAGTAACAACAACAACAACTGCCATGTTCCTCATGTTCACTGCGCAGCTCCAAGCATTACACAAGTAAATCATTGGGTGCAGTAAGCTCAATAAGCAACACGTAGCAAAATAGGAAGGATAAAATGTACTATCAACTCTGAAGATTGGTTAGCCCCATGCTGATCTAATTTATCAGATTCAGTGTTTGACTAGCATGGTGATGACTGATCTAGAGGAACCCTACACAGAGATGGAGATGTGCAGTATAGCTCTTAACAACTAGATTTTGTTCCCATGCAGCAAAATTCTCGTGCTTCCTTCAGTTCCCCTTTAAACAGCAGAAGAGCCTTGAAGAAGACAGCACTGGACCAAAGCTGCCAGAAGGACACCCCACGTCTAATTGTTCCTGATGATCCTTCAGCAACTTCAGCCCAATATACCTGACAGCACAGCACTGACAGTGGTTCAGCAAAAAGAGGCAAATGTACTGCTTTACAAACTGCGATCAAGTCAGATAAAATGTAAGGAAATATTTCTATCTCAAGCAAAATTAGAAAAAAAAAAAACCTCTCCCTTTTTTTTCTCAAACATATTTGTATCCTGATTTCTGTATGTGGTTGCCCATGTGGTTCCCCTTGTGTGTCACCTACTGATGTCCAGCTGTGGCCCCTCTTCAGTAGCAGTTTTCCACTTGATCGTCTGGGAACTACTAGAGTACATGCACTGAATAGTCTCTTCTCATATTCTGGGTAAGTATGCGCAGACCAGAAAAAAATGTAAATGGCTTTAAGCAAGCAATAAGGTAGGCAAGTTGAGAGAAGGTCATTTAATCATATGGAGAATCATATTTAATGTAGTGGTTTGTGCATCTGCAAGGAATTTTTTATTTAGAAATCAGGTCATATGCCATTTCGTTTTTCTTCATTATTATTAATAGCGCTTTTTTCTTTGCTTTTAATTTGTTTTTCTTGTCTGTGTCTCCATTTTTCTGAATAATAGAGTAATGGTTCTATGCCAGTAGATAAAATATGCAGCAAGACGTCACCTGTTACTTTAGTTTTTGGCTTTTATCCCTAGAAAGCTTGAGGAATCCACATAATCCATGTAGGCAGGGAAGTGCCATTATCTGTATTTTACAGTTGGGGAATTCCGTCAAGAGAGCACAACCAGACTACATGGAGGCAACAGCTCAAATGGACACCAGCCCTTTCCTCTCAACTGGGGAAATCTGTGCCTGCACCAAAGTGGAGGCCATCAGTGTGCTGGCTCAGTGATGACACAAGCTCAGGGAAGCAGGAAGTGAATTTGAAGTTTAAGGTCCAGAGGACATTAGTATGACATTAGAGACACAAAGAAATAATAATTCTTCACTGGGAGAAGGCCAATTTAGAGACTTCAAAAATGCCATTTAGTTCTACTTTTTAGCAGTACATAGGAGATCTCTGGGAGAACTTGGTGGCCCAGTTTCCTCTTTGTCTCTTTGTTAGTTGAGTATTTGATCTACAAAATACATTCATGCCCACTCCCTCTACCTTGTTTTAGTGCAAACTAAAATCAATCAAGCACTGATGTCAGAGTTCGAAAACTTTTAGTTAAGTACAGCTGAAGCAACACACTGTACACCCATTCTTAGTTGATACTGGATTGTATTGACTGGCTCATAAACAATAATTTCAACAGCCTGCCAACTTCATCTGCTGGTTACCAGCCCAAAAACTGGTTGGATTAAGACCTTAAGTAATACTCAAAAGATAGTGTTAAAATGAAAAGCAGCAATCAATAAAATGAAATAGTATTCAGATACTACTTCTGTTGGGGCCAATAGAATGTTTTTCTTGGAATGGATGCTAAATTCTCCTGAATAGGTTCAGCCAACTGAGCGTGTTTATGCCTGGAAGCTAAACCTGGAAAGCCCTGCACTGTTCTTTTCCAAAGCAAAGAGATCACAATATGGTAAAATGGTTGGCATTTTTTTTAATAAATAGCTGAAATCCATGTGTTCCATAGCTGATGGAGTTAAAAAGCAGAAAAAACAAACTACCTCTCTAAGCTACACTGACATTTTTCAAGTGTTCAGTGATACACCAAATGCCAGGCTTGCATTTTTTTTTACAAATCTGCATCTTGAAGGCAAAAATGACTGTGATATTTACATTAAAATTAGTCAGTTAGTGAAGCTGAAATAAATTCTGATTTGCACTTTTAAGTTTTAGCAGCGATGTAACTGAATCTAAAGCTATACCAAAACATTACTCGGGCTTTGCTTAGCGAATATTAAGATGTTTATTAACTGAGTTGCAATCACTCAGGTCCACATTTTATTTTAGAAGTACAATAGTTAAGGCTATTGCTATTGCCTCATTCTATTGGATTTTACAGAAAGCAAACATAAGCTTCAAACAAGTGCTGCAATAAGTTCCTGCATGGTAGGATATTTTCTCCTGAACTAGTAGTCTCTTCTCGTGTGACATTTACTGTGCATGTTAAAAACAATCAGTGACATTTTATTTTTAGTCCTCTTTATTGTGTGAGCTCCAGGGTAGAATTGAATAAATAAAAATATAAAGCCAAGCCTACACAACAGAAAGCCTTCTTTTCTTGCTGTCCCAGGGTAGCTATGCCACGGACCTACCCAATACAATACACCAGCTTGGTAGACCAGTGCGGTATACAAAATAAGCTGTAAATCAGGACATTTACATATTTATTTATACCATTATATTGCACTATTTGTTTAAGACCTTTGCCAGTCTACAAAACTCACAAGCCCCTTTCTTCCTCAGAAAGGGCCCAGAGTCCTTTGTGCACCCACTGTCGCTTTCCTGTTATGTTTCCAGCAAAAAATACATACATCATACTATTCTGCTAGTTATGTTTATTTAAACATTTGTATTTGATTGTAAAAGGCCTTAGCCTTTACCAAGCCTCAGATAAATGATGTGTATTATGCAGCACCACTTGGCCCAAAGAAAAATGGTGTTTCTTATTACCTTCACCCTGTTATGGGAGAGAGCACCACTTTTACAAGCCCTAGGCCTTGATAGATAAGATGATCTTATGAGCTCCAAATGAAAATTTCAACTTTGAGAACTATTCAATCAATTATTTAATTTCTTGCAGGAAGAGAGAGAGATCCAGAAGCCCTTCTTATTAATGCAGTCATTGTCTCAGATCCAGCAGCTTCCCTTGCCAGTCAATGGCATTATTAGATCTCCATACCAGGAGGCTTTCCTGACACTTAACACCACCTAATTTCTTTCTTTTTCATGGTATTAAGTAGAAAGGTCTTGTTAATTTGTTGTGTCCAGCCTACCATCACAGGCACCTTGTTATGTAAGTCTTCCCATAAATTTTACAGAGTGCTGTGGCAAGCAATTTTTAAATCCCAGTTGCTTTCATGGCAAGGCAATTCTGGAACCTGATTTCAGCTGCTAGTTTCATTCCAAGGTATTAATGGCCACCTTATAATTGTTTATCATTATATCAATATTGTTTGTAAGCTTAAGGTTTTCTTTTTTCCTGTTTGTGTTTCCTATTCCCTTTGTTCCCTGATTGGATGGAGCAGATAGAAATTGTATTTCCACTCCACTTGTTTCATTAGGCTTAATAGGCCAAGATTAAAAACTTGGACCAACATTTCTCTAAACATCCTAGAATCAAATTATTCCAATTTTACTTAACCTTTTTTCAAGTACGAGTGATGGATTTTTGCATACAATGGCAGGCATGGTTGCACCGCCGCCTTCTGTAGCATTCCTACCTCCATGTCTCCATTGGACACATTTCTGACACACGCCAGATCACAGCACCTTCACGGACACATCATGCTGGCAATTCATAATCATCCTGCGGTGGCCCACCTCACCCAAAGCTGCCTTCACCTTTTTTCCAAAGTACGCACTTCCAAGTGGAAAAGTATTGCATAAATTTGGATAGATGGCTGTGATAAACAGATTAACCCCCCACCCTCATCTCTCTCTTTTGGGGCTGTACAGGGAGCATGAAGAAGTTTGTTGGATTCAATCCAAAAGCTGTTCCCTATCCTGTGGTGTTACCGGGGTGGGGGGGGGGGGGGGGGTGGGGGAAGGGGGGAAGTTTCTACTGACTCATGAGGAGATTGAGGTTGGAATTAATTAAAACACAAAACACGCCAGCAATGAAAATTGCAGAAGTTATCTGATTTATTTTCACCAATTGTCTGCCTCTCTCTCCTGACTACAGATGAGGTTTGGAGCAACCATGCTCAGGTATCTTGGTTAAATATCTCGAGTTGGTGGGATGACACCAGCAGCAGCAGCCTGCTTTTGGCACCTATTTAAAGATCCCAAGGACACAGGCAGTGCAACTCCCAGCTCACCAAGGAGGACGTTCAAGTCACAGTCAAACTTTTCCTGGGGTGGCAGCAGCCCAGTGATACATGGATTATGGAACCAACCTTCTTACTTCATGCAGCTTCAAAGCATGTAAGACTCTGGGGAGAGATGAGAAGAGGAAAGACATAAAGGGGGCTTTTAGTGATCTTGGTCTTGGGTTTGCCAGATTTCAGGCTGAGCCCAGTTTTTCAGCAAGGAGGGAATAGGAAGAGTTTTCCAGAGGGGATTATAATGGCTCTTTATCAGTAAGTGCCAGTATCTGAAATAATGCTACATAATAACATCCTACTTAGTTTAACATGTCACCAGGAATTTTTTTAAGTACATTGTCTTTGTTTTTTTATTGAACTCATTGTACTCTGATGACTGGCAGAATATATACTATATTGCTAGATAATAAATTTTTTTAAAAATTTAATGGGACCCATTTTTAAGGAGCTTTTTTTCACTATCTAAGAAAGTTAAAGTTAAAGCAGGAATTTGTCTTTTCTGCTATTTATGCATTTTTGAACAATTTTCCCAGAATTAGTTCTGTCTTACACCTCCTAATAGGGACTAAATAAATTGCATTCTATAGACATTGAGTAGAATATTAAGGAGGTATTTTACACAGCAAATATGATTTTGTCTCCTATATATGCATCTTGAAACATATACTACTCTATAGAATGGATAGAACTTACTTCTTTTTGTAGGAAGGAATTAAAAAAAAACCCTAAACTCTTTTACAGGATTTTTTTTCCAGAAAGAAAGCAAAAATACAACACTTCACTGGTCAGAAAATCATTCAAAAACATGTGTAACATTTTAGCAAACTGCTTAGTGGAAAACCCAGCAGCAAATGCCAGCACCACTGGGTAAGTAGCCTTAGTGCATCCTCTCTGCAGAGAGCAATGGCTTGTCAGAAGCCATTTCTCCAAAATACAGTTTAATGTTCCTGGAGACCCTGAGTCTTCCATACTCTGACAGAAAACATAATAATATTAAAATCTTCTCATGTAGCTATAGATCCTGGGTACTTTATTCATGTCCTACTTCAGTGAGAAAGGAAACAATGACCTTTTTATGTACAACCTTATCCCATAGCATTGGAAACTTCATAAACTGTGGTACCATGCACCTGCTGAACTACCACAATTACAGGAGCAACATTTTGGACAGGATTTATTCAAAATAAGGCAGTCTTTGCATCAACAAATGAACTTTGTTACAAACACATCAACCAACACAGGAAGTCAGGAACACGGGAATGTGCATCCTGACCTGCCTCTGACTTGTCCGGCCTTGAGCAAAATACCTTAACATTTATTTGCAGAACTCTCTGGCAGAATTATTCTGGGACAAAATATCTCCTGTAGTAAACTGCTGAGGAGCAACAGTTGTTCCAAATATTGTTCAATATTGTTCTCATTTAATAGTGAAAAACAAACAAGCCAACCAACCCTAATAGGTGCTTTTGCTTCAGTTTTAGTTTCTTGTTATTTTAAATAAACAAAGCAAGCATATTCTGATTTTACCAAAAATTGAGTCCTGAAGAATGAGCAGCAGTAGGAAATTGAAATTTGAAGCTAAAGGTTTTCTAGGGTTATATGTCATTGGAAGAGCTTTGGTATAAAGTATTAGGCTTTTTTTTTCCTTTTGCTGTTACAATCTCTTTTATCCTGACTCTGTAATTTTTATTAATTACTATAGTAGCTATTGTATCCGAGGGACAATGTTTTGACCTTGTACACACAAACGGCTGGATTACCAAACGCCCTGCATTATAGCACAGAGGAAGTTGTTAAGTAGGATGATAAAACAATTATCCCTCTTTCCTCTGCCGCCGTTTGAGGCTGCCTCCCCATTCTTCAGTCTGTGCCAGCCAGGAGCGCTGTGCCCTACCCCTGGAAGAGGCTGTGCACGAGGATTTATGTGACTAAAAACTGCATATAGGATAATGGAAAACCTGCATTTGCAGAACAAAATTTGGACTTAACAACAGATCCCTCTCTCGTTGACAATCCAGATTCCTCCTGTTTGAGCTTAATATCAAATTCATTCTACATAACCTAACTCATTCCAGGGGATGACTATCACCTTCCCACATACCTCTCTGGTGCAAGAGGGACATTTAGATGAAGCACAAATAGGCTAACTGTAAATCAGGCATGGATTTTCTTTCCTTTTTCTGAAGAGCAGCACCAGAAATCATGAAGAAGGTTACTCACCACTTAGGGTAAAGGTGGCAGGATCAGACTCCTGCCCCTGGCCTCACTTCACAGACAAGTTGTGAAAATAGGCTTGGACACATTAGCAGTCAGTACCATTAAAAATGCCCTTGAGGGTTTAAAGAACATGCAATAAATATGAGTTTGTGTTGCTGCCACACACATTGAACAAGGAAGATAAAAGAGTTTTGAAAACCTTCTCATTAAATAAGGCCTTCTGGTTCTTTGTTCTGAATATGGGAAGGGGTCTGCAGAAAAAGAACTGAACAGCCACATAAACAGAAACCTACATAATGTACGGAGACCCACAGAGGAGGCAGTACATTTGTAGAGGCCACTTTCATTCTGGCATTACAGTCTCTGAGTGTGAGTGGTTGACTTTGCAACATACCTTTTGCTGCTTATGTCTGTGTGTACCATATAAACTTAAGTTGAACAGTGCATTAAAACACTTATGAGCTGTACAAAGTTTGAAATCTCATGCTCATAGCCACCTTTTGCTACTGAGACTCATCTCAGGATCTGTTGCACGTCTGTGCCCTCTCCTTAGGAGAGCTCGCTGTGGGAAGCAAGGCACTGTACCTTCCATACCTTTCTGCATAGATCCGATGTCAGTGAGGACCTTGGCAATTGCCCTCTGAAGAATTTTGCTGCAGTGGCTGAAGATGCTACCGTGCCTGTCTGTGTGCCCTGCCCTTCTTCTGTTACTTGCCTTATTCCAATGGCAATTAATTAGCATTGAGCAGTTCACCTCTGGGGGTGATTTTGCTGAAAACTTGGGCCATGCCTTTTTAAGATACAGGCACATGTTGCTCCTTTGTATTCTACAGGATCAATAAACAAAGAGGATAGGAAGGACAGCTAGGAGACCAGTAACACCTGAAAGTGACCCTGTGTAATTTGCCAGAGCCTGTCTGTTAAAAAGCCCCTTAGCTATCTCGGCAAAGCACAGTTACGGGGCCACAACAGGCTAAACCATTACCTACTGTCATGGAAACTCATGGAGCTACACCAGGTTTACACCAGCTAACCAGTAATACCTGTTCATAGTTCATGCCCTGATAAATAATTAGCCAGCAGAAGGCAAGGTTCCCTGTACCTTACTGACCAGATACATGTCAGGGCAGGGCATAGCTTCCTCTCTGCGGAGCTGCAGGTCCATCCCATTCCCACCTGCCCCCCACATCACCTCCAGCAGAGCTGCCACAACCTTCCCCAAATTGATTTGTAGTCACTCAGGTAGAGAACTGAATGCAACATTAACGAATTCAACTCTCATCCAATTAAGCCAATGCAATCAACCAGTCCACAAACACTTAAGGATCTTCTTAATAACACTATTTTTATCAGCTTGAGTGCCAGACACTGTAGTGTGAGGTGATCATTAGTGCTGATATCTGAAGTGAGGAAAGTTTTACCATACTGTATTTTCCCTCATGAGCATTTGCTCTCTGCGAACCCGCTCTCTCTGCCATTACTGTGCTGGCTCCCATTTGCTGCTAGGATCCAATATAAAGTCATTTGCTCTAAATTATTTTAATAATACTGATGGCCATGTTTCCAAAAATACACTCTTAATAACCAGCTTCTAGGTGTACTTTTAGGATACAGGAAAATGAAAGAAAAGAAAAAAAAAGAACATATTAGAATTGCTTCCAAGGGAAAAAATTTGGGAAAGAAGGTTTTCAAGAGGTACTTTCTTGTACGAAGATGCATATTGTCTATTTGTTTGCCTTCATTTCCTAGTTCTGAAATGGCTTTTAGATTCCCAAAAATACTTATAAAAAAATAGTTTATCCATAAAATGAAACAACTTCTGCTGCCCAAATCTGTCACGTGTTGCCTCCATTTAGCTGTGGAGTATTAATAGTAACATTTTAGTGGTTCTTACAAAGCCTTATTGTGCTTCATATTGTCTAGCATTATAGCAAAATAAGACCATTCATGCCCTTAAGGTGTCATGACCCAGGTGGCTGGTATTTCCTCCCGCCCGCCCCCTCCTGTGGGCTCTAGAGTAGTAACAGAGCAGCAGTCAAAGGGCAAGTTACTCTTGGAGACACATTGTATTCCCACAAAGTCCTATTCCATTACAAAAAGAGCTGAAACTTGATGGCAAAATTCAAAAAATGCTATGAATGCAACTGGACCCATCCAGCTATGACACAGCTCTGATTCAGCACACAAGCCCAGGTATCACTTTTGGCTCTTGGTTGAAGATTACCACTCCCTACAGAGGCCTTTACCATGGGGTTGTGCAAACCTCACTTGTTTTCTCACATGATGGAAACTCCTGCACTGGCAGGGCATTGCCTTTTTTAAAGTCCATATGTCTTGGTGAGCGAATGTAACACTAGCTAGAACATCCTTCTTCTGCACTAAATGGAACTCTGGCAAATCTCCTCGTCTTCCTAGAAACATTAATAATTTCAAGTGGATTTGGGGAAAGTCCCCTTGGTACAACTCAGTGTGGGAGGGAGGGTCCACTTAGGATTGCAATTGTTTGACCAGTACCAATGCATAGGATTTATTTTCAAAGTTCATTTCTTTGCCTAAATAAGGTATTTGAATTAAGAGAAAAAAAAGCATTTCATACCTGCCAGATTGAAAGTTTTCCCTCTGGCAAGACTTTTTAATTTGTTGTCATGATGGTATCGCACTGCCTGATGTAGGTCTTGTAACAATGCTCACGTGAGATGGAGATTTTTCAGCTGTAGGTTTTGGAATTTTATTATCTATATTGAAACAAACACCTTTTTTTTTTGATTGTTTGTGATTCCCCTTAGAAAGAAAAAGGTACAGAAAAAGAAGACAGCAGGTCAGAAGAGACATTTAAAGTGTATAAACAAACTCAGACTACTAGGTCACTGATGTCTCATATGCTACAAGTCATTGAGGGTGGCAAGAGAAAGCAATACTTATGGAGTCAGCTGCAGCCATCTGTCTCCAAGGAGCAGCTGGTGATGAGATGCTGTTATTAATGAAATGGGATTGCTCAGTGCTGTCGATTTACTGCAGTGAGTGTAGCCAACTCTGATTCATGCTGCCATAACATCTACCATGCCTGGGAGGCAGCAGGCTTTATTGGGAGTATTGATAATTCTTGGGACACCTGTGGTTCGAAGCACATGTGAAAAGCAGTAAATTCCTAGCGCTTACGTAGGCTGTTTTGTGGTTGAATTGCCAGGTGACTGATTGACAGATCCCTGAGCTCAGAGTTGTCTGGGCTAGTGATTCTTAGTCATCTGGGAGTTGGTGAGTAGGAAATGACATTAGCTATGTTATTCAGATTGCGGAAAAAAATAAAAATCAGTGGGGTTTGTAGGATTAATAACATACTGCTAGCATGGAAGTGAGCATACAAATAAGACACTTGTCAAATCACTCTGAGAATAGTTGTGCTAAACCTGTATTACATCAAAGAGCTGGAGCTGAGCTTGCAGAACCAGGAGCTGATGATATGGGCTCACCAGCTGTGTGTGCACACAATAAGCCTTTTTTTTGTTAACATTGATGGCCTGAGCTCAGGGAAAGCTGAACTCCCGTGATAAATGAGTTAGTAGGATGACAGTGAGGATTCTCTGCAGAGCAAGTGGTGTCTCTCAACAGCAATCCAGGTCCTTCAGCCCAATCAGTTTTAAATACATCACACACACAAATATCTGACATATACTGCACTCAGCTTTGGTACTTCCTACTGCATTTTCTACAAAACTGCACTGTTGATGTTTTTATGTGTGTTTCTAATACAAACACACATCTAGTCAAAGCAATTCTGATGCTGGGCTATAGGGTCAGTCTTTCACAGAAAGATACTATACATATTTTTTGCCCATGGAGGTCGTGGATGCCCCATCCCTGGAGGTGTTCAAGGCCAGGCTGGATGGGGATTTGAGCAACCTGGTGTAGTGGGAAATGTCCCTGCCCATGGAGGGGGGTTGGAACCCGATGATCTTTAAGGTCCCTTTCCAACCCAAATGATTCTATGATTCTATGATATACATTATCTGTTATATACAGTCTATGTACTGTATATAACAGAATTCATGAGAGATTATCTAAACTTGTGGTTGTGACACTCATCTGTCACAAGGTCCTGGGTGTCTGAGACCCGTTTGTGAAGCAGGCAGCCCTCTGATGAGGTCTTGCCTAGCAACTGTTCTAAGGTACCGCCTTACTACCAAGCTTAGGTGGCCATCTCCAGGTGGTTCACCCCTCCAGGGCCGAGTGGGAGAATTGCCCAATTTCTGGCTGAGCCATTTGGGCATTTAGCCACAACTTCACTTAGCACAGTTTTCTACTGGAGAGGCATTTGGAGCAGGGCCTTTGCTTCAGACCTGAGGAACGTATTAAATTGGTGACAAGGGACCCAGCAGTCCCACACAAGTGCCCAAGGAACTTGAGGGTTGGTTTCAGGACAGCCTGCCAACCGTTTGTAAGAGGTTGCTAATTACTATCAATTGCAGTGATTTTTCCAAAGGAAGTGGATTGCAATTGCAAATTCAAAATTGCAATTTCACAGACCACAAAGGAGTCATCTGAATAAACAGCCTTTGATTCACTACCATCCTTTGCTGGATTCAGACTGCTGTCTAGCTCCATACCCTGCTGTTGCACCCCTAGCTATCTCCTGGGCCCCGAGCTTTTCACAGAATCAAAGAACAGAAGGGAGGAAGATACAGTGGGGCAGTTTGTACCATGAAGCAAAGATGGAAGGGCTGGTTTCTAGCGGACAAAGAGAATGAGGGCCCTTATAGGGAAACAGTGCTGGGGGTTGCTGTGATTTGTGCTGGAGGCCACTTTTAGGACTGAGGTGGACAAGAATACAGCCAGCACATGGAGTCAGCTGGAAGCAAAAGCAAGCTCTTGCAGAAACGGCCTAATCTTTGTGTCTGATAGTGGTTATGGAGAGGGTCTGCCATGGCACAGTGGCTGGCACTGTTTTGGAAAAGGTGCAGCAGCATCACTTAGTTTGTGAGGCATCCCTGGACTACATGCTTTTCTGACATCTCTGGCAAATCCTTTTAAGCTTTGCCACATGCACAGGCTGCAGGACAGCATGGCACGATGGTAGAGAAGTGGAACCAAACATATAAAATACTATGGTTAAAGATTCAAAGGTAAATAATTAGTAGATGCCAGCAAGGCACACAAAAAATCTTTCAATTGAGGCAATTTCACTTCAGAAAGTATAACGCTTTTTCAACAATGTTCTCTTTTCATTACAGCCTGTCTTAAGAGCATCATGGTGCTTGAAACAGCCTAAGCACTGAGGTCTGGGGTTCTGAGAACTACTCTGTCATTTTTCTCACAGGTGTCCAGTCTGCTTTTCATGTCCTAGATCCTTTTCTTTTTGAGCGACTGCTGCTGAGGGATGATCAGATGTTTTCATGAGATTTCCAGCTATTTTATGTAAAAACATTCCTGCTTTGAGATTTTTCATGCTCATTTAAGAATTTTATATTCAGGAACTATTTTCCTTTTCTCTGAAACTTAGTGTTTTTCTTAATACAGCATCCTTATGCAGTAGCCAATTCTGGAGATGTGTCTGCATCCACTGAAATCAATGAAATGCCACTGGGAGCAAGATCAGGACAAATGATAGAAAACAGAGAACTAAGGGGTAAAGGCAGGAGGCCTGTCTTCTGCTCTGACACTGGAAATATGTTGTTTCCTGAGACCACAGCTTCAGAGGAAGAGAAAGATTAACTGGAAGAAATGAGAGGAAAAGTAGCGGCCTGTATGCTTTTAATACAGGACACAGATTTGCTCTAGTTAGTGGGATAAGTCAGTCCAAATGTACAGTGTACAGTATTTTTTCAGTGGTATCACAGGTATTTGGCAACCCAAGGCAAAACCAGTACAAAATCTCATCTGACTCTCTCACCCCTTTTAAGTACTGAGCTTTCAACGCTGTTTGTCTCTGTATTCCCTGTTATGTCTTATGCAACCTGTTTCTGCAATTTAATATCAAAGATGTCCCAAATTTTTTCATTCCTTAGTGTGCATAATAGACATTTACAAGTACTGTAAGAATTCAGCTTTTGCCCAATTAGCTTTTAGCTAATGCCTTTTTATTTAAAAATCTATTTCATCAACCACTGTTTCATTTTAAGAAAGAAAGCAACAGTATGGAATGCCAGTTACCTCCACTTTTGAGAGGTCAAATTGGCTCACATCAAGTATCTTAGTCTATAAGACGTATCACTAAATTTACCCCTTGAACTCCCTAGACTTCCCAGAATGCCTCCAAAGTGTGGTCTTTATGAATAATTAGCGGACTTTACTATGTATCCAGAATAAAAATTGACACAAATCTGTTCTTCAAACACATCAGACTGCACAGAAATGAAAAAATAAATATATCCACCATCCATTTAAAGACTGCTGCATAGTGGATATTTCCTACCACCTAACCAGGCTTTATCCCATAATTTTCTTGGGAAATAGCTCCCTGATGTTGCCTTCAGATAAAGTGGTCTTTACAAAAGTAGCACACCAGAGAACATCGGACAGAGACTGCAACAGCTGATGAAGATGAGAGTTGTGTCCCATCTTGTGTTTCCAGAATGGACAGCGTGGCGCAGGGTTGGTGAGAAGAGCTGCAGCAGGCAACATCTTCTTCAGTGAGCAAAGTGTAAGAATGAGTATTTTGCTTGCTTTTTCTTAAAAGTTGGGTTTTTTCTAAAATGACCTTTCCAATTCCGTGTAATTGAGCAAACAGATAAACAAAAGCTAACTTCAATGTAAATTTGACGAGGGAACTAGAACTGCTCCCTGGCTGAATGAGTATGAAAGCTTCAAGTGTGGCTTAAAGTTGCTGTCTTTTATGAGCAGGGTGAGCAGTCATTCACAGGGTGAGGACACTGCTACAGAATTCATTACGATCTAGATCAAGCAGCACACAATTACTGCAGCGATTGCCATTTTCTGTAAGTTTGTAAAAGTTCAAAATAGCAGGCTTGCATAGCTCATCTCTTGTATGTAGCCTTGTACTCATGTTGAAATAATTATTTCCTTTTCTAGGTGAGGCAATGTACATATACAAGCAAAAAGAATGGTTGTCTGGATTTGTTCCTGACTGTCAATGTCTGTGGAACTATATATGCAGATTAGGTATTGCCCTTGAAGACCTGGAGAGCAGCCAGAGTGCCTCTTCCCCGGAAAAGTTGATGTAAAGAGAGTTATGCATAAGCAGTGTTTGTTATTACATGCTCTGAGCAACTCCAGCTTCCAAGTTGTTCAGACCAACATTTTGTTCTACAGTTTCTTATCTCTGCTTCTGGAAGAGTGGCAGTTTCCCGAGTACCCTCTAAACAGCACTTACCTTTGCAGCTCCAAAGTGATCTTTCCTCTGAGATCTTAGAGGAATTTCATCCAAACACACACATCCATGACCATGACACTACTAGATGTTGGCATCTGTTTCCATGGTGTCACTGAACCCCTCACTACTCACCTGAGCCGCCAAGTATGCGCCTGAACTTCACACAGAAGTCTTCATTTTAATCTAGCTTTAAGAAAACAAATGTTTTCCTTCTGGCATTTGTTTTAGATATGTAAGCAGTGAGAAACTAAGTTCCCTCTCCTCCTCACAGGTAGGCTCAAGTTGAATACTTAAAACAGTTGTGGAAATAATATTTGCATATGTGTAAGGAGTGCTTATTTTGTGGGTGTCAGTATATGGGAAAATACTTGGTCTAACTCTGCAAAGAGTAGTTTGGAAAACTTTTTGTATGGTATGATCCTTGGTATTTATTCTTTAAAAATGATAAATGCACCACAATTGATTAATAGTCATGGACTTGTTGCAGAAAATGAAAGATACTGAAAGAAGAAACATGTTAAAATAAACGGGGGTTTTCTGCATCTCAACCAGTATTCTTTCTGTATGTACTAGGCTTTGTAAAGGGCCAAATTGGACAGTTTGGAACTTAAATTCATATAATGCACCTCACATGGCTCTTTTGCTAATGCATATTCAATTAAAGAATAAGTCTATTCTAAAATTAACTGTGGCCTCAAGGTTTAGTTTTAACAGGATGTTTCCCTTTGTGGGTACCATGTGGCTTCTGTGCAGGGAAGTGGGGTTTTCTATATGAAAACAGTGGAGAGGTAGCAGAGGTAGCAGAGGCAGCAGAGAAGCTGGCAGGTATCACAGTGAAGGTTAGCGTGCACTAGAAAATCTTGCCCACAAAAACTAGTTACACAGGCTATGTGTGTGTGATTTTGGCTGCCACCCATCCCAACCTGGCATATTTAAACTGATACACTTTCATCTGTATTAGGAATATTCTGTCATTACAACAATGCATTATTTTAGCATCCTTCATTTTTGGTTTCCATATTTGAATAAACTGTTAGTATATATTAACCTATGTACACATATTTTCATCTGGTTTCCTAAAGGAAAAAAAAAATGCAGTCATGCTATACACATCAATCCTTACAATAATTCTTCAACTTGTTAGGTGATTTTAATCAAGCCCCAAAACAGCAGCAGAGATCTCGGAAACAATTACTTTCCCACAGATTTCATAAAGACGGATAAGCCAAGTACAGGAAAGACTTCCTGTTATTGCCTGCACGGAGGGACAAGCTGCAGTTCAGTCTTTATTACACCCAACCTACACAGAAGAGGAACATTATGAGTGCTTTTAAATGCAGGAAATACGTCTTTTATAATCCACGCCTTATTAGATATTAGAGAATCTAACCGTGAGACGTGCAGGAAGAGCAAACTGGGCTTCTTGAGTCCAGCCGCTCACCGCAGCGTCTCATAGCACATCCCTGCATATTATCTACCTCGTCAGTCGAGCAGCATCAACACCACAGGTGCTGCTTCTTTCTCTAGGTGGGCATGGCTAGAACTGCAGAACTTTCCAGAATAGACAAGTTCTTGCCTGCAATTAAATTTGTGAAATCAAATCCACAAGGCACTTAAAAGTGCCTGTTGTCAGCAGGGTTGGCATCCAGCTTTTAGAACCAGCAAGCAGCTAATTTCACTTCAGCCATGAGAGATACCTAAGTTCCTTATGGACTGGAGTGCACACTTTGCCCGGCAGAAGGCTGTGCTTCTTTGGTTTGTTGCTTTTTGGTGTGTTTTTTTTGTTGTGGCGGTTTTGGCTTGTTTTTTTCCTTACAAGGAGACTCATTTAAAGTCCCATTTCACACACAGTGGGATATGGCCCCTGGAGAGCTGGGAGGAGTCATTGCCTGCTGCAAGTTCCTGACACAAGCCTTGCCCAATGCAAATAAGGTATTTGCATATCCACAAGCAACAAGGAAAGAACTTCATTGAGGTTGCAAACTCAAGCACTCAGAACAAGGAAATACCAAAATTGAGAACTGAAGAAACTTAATTTAGCTGCCTTTAGCCATATGAATTTATTTATTTATTTAAATAATCTGCACAAATCTTAACATATTCTATTCAGTGTTCTGGACCATAGAGCTTAAGGGAAGAGAAAGATAATCTGATTCCTTTTTGTCTTCCTTGTTCATAGCACCTAAAAAAAGTATAGTGAGGACCTCACAAACCTTGCTTTTAATACAGAAGTATTTTTTTGCTATGGGCTTTCCAGTCTCAATCTTTACCATGGTATCTAACACCTTGATAAGACTAATGCATTTACCTTTTAAACACCCATTTAAATAAAAGAGGTTTATTATTTGCATTTCCTTAGTTAGACTTTTGAGAAATAGATGTACACTCCATCAAAACTAGGATTAACTAGGATTTATCACTCCACTGGAGAGTTTTGTTGGGTGTCAAGTATCCATAAATCCTATTAAATTCAGCTGCAGCTTAACATCAAGGAAAGCAAGATGGCAGGTTTTAATATGGCTTCCCAGAAAATGGGGAACATACAAATAACCAGCTGCAGAGTTTGGTCTCGAGGTCAGATAAGTAAAAGGTGTTCAGGCACTACCACACTCAGCATCAGACTGCCTGACTTTCGGACCCTTGGCTCTCAGGATAAATACCTAGACTCTGCATGAGATGCCTTGGGATAATCCTGAAAATAATCCTATACCACAAAGCTGGTTAAATTAGCTAGTAAGGGGTGCTTAGGACATAGCTGTGCTACAAGTCCAGCCAGTCTCCAGAATTAAGTACCTCGTTCACTGACTCTAAGTCTTCTCCCTCTGCCTGCAAGTGTCCCTTTTTTAAAATGCAGTCGTAGGGTCAGTCTTTTAAAGTACGGCTGGAGTAATCTCTCTCCATGTAACAGTTCAGCAGATGGACCACCGGCCTGAGGATTAGTGAGCTGCATTCAACTCCTTCATGACCAAACAAGGGGAAGGTTGCTAAATCTTGACCTCTTGAACACCCACCCTACCAGCAGGAATGTGTCAGGGTACTGGTGCCACTGCCAGGTCTTAGTGGCCTCAACCAGCCTCACCTGGAACCCCCACACACACACTCTGCCCCTGGACCAGGGCTCCCTTTAAGCTAAGGTCTGCCCTTCAGTCCCTACTTGAGCTGTCTAGTAGATGGATGTGCCTTCAGTTTGGTCTCCTGCCCTGTTTCCTGGATGGATCCATGTAGTAGCCTGATGCCCTGCTGTTCCCGAGTGGATTCCCTCTACAAATCCTGCACCTCATTCATTGTTTCATCTCACCTAGGACTGTCAATAGACCCTGCAGCCGTCTGTGATGGCTCTTTTCAGGTATGGCGGGGCAGCGCTCTGGCCGGGGAAGATACTGCCTGCGCTGTGGTCACCCTTGGCTTCAGGCTTGTCCACCCTTGAGCACCAGCCTTGGTTTTGCTGCTCTGAGATAGTTGTAGCTTCTTGTCCTTCCCAAACGCTGTATTTTAGTCAGGACGCTTTTCTCTTGCTCCCTAGAGAACATCCTCCAGTGACTAGTCTGGGAAATCTTGCTTATATCCTCCTTCTGCCCCTGTGTAATGCATAGTACAGCTTCCATAGTTCAGTGTCTGCTTCAAGAACTTTTAATTGAATGAGCTTTAATTGAATAAGCACTGCAAGGTGTATGCAGAGGGTATGCAGTGCTGCTTCGTGGCTGTCACGGACCGTAACGGGGCCCAGCCAGCTCATCCCAGCCTCCCCCCGCCCGGGCCCAGCCTCGGGAGCCATGCGGCCCTGCCTCGGCCACACACGCCCTGGAGCCGACAGCGCTGTCCCGCTGATAGGCCATCCCAGGCCTTAGCACCTTCCAGCGCTCTGGGTGTTCAACACACTCAGTTCTCGCCACTCTCCATTCAGGGAGGCTGCTTTTCACTCGGCAGTCACAGCCTGACAGCAAACGCGTTTTTCACCGGCGGCGAATATACCGCCTGTCAGGGCGCCGGGTGCTCGGGTGACCGCCACCCGCACCCCTGCGCCTCCGCAGCTCCGGGGCCGTGCAGCCGGTGTTCCCTTCCCCACTTCCAAGTGCCCAGGCACTCACAGGTGCCCCTCGCCCCGCGGCAGCTCGCCGCCTGCCCGCCACCAGGGCCTCCCTGCGGCCCCGCGGCCCCGGCCCCCTCCCTCCGCCTTCACCCCACGTTTGACGAGCAGCCAGCCCGAACGCGGCCGGCCCTCAGGGGACGGGGAGCTGCCCTGACGCCCCTTTCCCCGGCTCCGGCGACTCCCTCCTCCGAGCCGGCCGCCCTTCCTTCCGCGCCCCACCCCCCCCTCCCCAGCACTCCTCAGCAGCGTGGCCTCCCGTCGGGCGGCGCCCCGCGGGGCAAAGCGAAGCCGGCGGTAGGGGAGAGGGGTCGCCCCTTCCCACCGCCCCGGGAGGAAGTGACATGGCGGCGGGGGTGGGGAAGGGGAGGTGAGGCGAGGGGCGCCCTTTTCTTCCCGGAGCCGCCCGGCGGGTGGAGCCTGGCGGCCCCGCCCGAGCCGGCCGCCTCCCCGGCGCGTGCAAACTAGTGGCAGTTGTTGGGGCTCGGCGGCCGCCCGCTCCCGGCGCCTCAGCGCGGCACGCGTGCCAAGGCCCGGCGGCGCCAGGTACGTGCTCTTCCCCTGGCGGCCAGCGGGCTCCTCAGGTGCGGGGCCACCCTGCTGCTGCCCGGGCCGGCGTGCTGCCTCGCTGGGGAAAAAAAAAAAAACAACTAAACCCAAACAACCTAACACCACCAGCCTCCCCCTCTCCCCCTCCCCTTTTCCCTTCCCTAAAACAACCGCCCCCCGGCGGGCTGTAAGCGGCCAGGCGAGGGGCTGGCGGGGCGTGCGGGCGAGGCGAGGCGGGGCGGGCGGGCGGGCTGGCTGCGGGCAGAAGTTCTCTGATTTATTCGTTGCCGGGCCGGGTCTCCTACCACCGCCGAGAATTTTCCAGCCGCCCGCCGGCCCCCTTTGTGTGGCGAGCGCGGCCCGCACCGGGGTTTCCGTGGAAACGGCAGAGCTGCGGCAGCCTTGCCCCCCCGTCTTCTTCCCCCCCCCCCGTCTTCCTCCGCCGGTCGGGCCGGGCCGGGCGGTGGCGGCGGCCCCTTCCACTTTCGGTCTTTCCCCCTCTGGCAGCGGCGGGGCCGGCGGGAGGGCCGGGGAGGGTGGTTGCCGTGGAAACGGGCGGGTGCGATCGCCTGGTTGCTGCCTCCTTCCCGAAGGCGCTTCCCTATAGGGAGAGGGGGTTGCCTGGCCCCACGGCGGCGGAGAGAGGGGTCGGGCTGGAGGTGGGAGCGCACAGTCACAAGTCGGGGTGGCCTTGTTTATTTTTTTTTTTCCCCCGTGGTACCGAGAAGCCGGTGAGCCGAGGCAGCGTGAGCGGGGGGGTTAGGCGGGGGAAGGGGTGTCTGCCTCCCTGGCCCTGCGTTCACGTGTTGTAGCAGCTCTGCCTTTCATCTGCCTGCGCGTCTTCGTTCAAGCCGGATTAAATAATGGCCACAAACCGACTTAAGGTGTGTCGGCTGATATCATGTGCGTGCGGTGCGGGGAAGACTCAAGTGGGGTATTGTTTAACTAAGAAGTAATCCTTTGTAGGGTTTATTTCAACAAGTGAGCACTTGCTTGCATGGCTGAAAAGCCAACCAAGAGAAGAGTCTGTTTGAGCAATGTCACACGGAGGCTTCTGGTCCTTATCTTTGTTATGTCTTTCTAAGAGTTTTAAGTGCTTCAAGACCATGTGCAAACATCTAAGAATGATGTACCTTATGCAGGTACTTGTGTGGGCGAGAGCAAGCTGGCTAATACGTGAAAATTGGAAGTACTTTAGAAGAGGTGGAAGGATGCAAGAAACTCTTAAAAAAAAATCACCTAAACTTTTATTTAAAAACAGTGATATGTCCAGCCCAGGAAGTTGTACCAGGCGACTGTAGCCTCAGCTTACACTGGTAATAACTTCACCCTAAGAGTGAGTTGCAACAGAATTAAAAACTGGTGGAGTAGAGAAACTATTGCAGAACTACTTAAGTTGAAATTTGCAGCCTTCCTTCTCCTCAAACATCTCGTGTGAATGACAAGATTACTGAAAATATACAGAGGTCTGTTTATAGTGTGCTAGGACTACCTCTGTATAAAGACTGACTGCGTGGGTCACTGCAATAGTTGATGTGCTGTAAATGTTGACTGTCATTTACTGACCAGCAGCTTTCTCTAGCTGTTTGTATCTGATCTAATGCTGTGTTTTGCCAAATGCTATGGATTAGCATTACTAATACTAAGACATAGTAATACTGTGGATACATTTTTGATTCATTTTAGGAATTTGTGCAAATGTTGTGTGTCGCTGTGCTGTTTCCTATTAATGTTTTCCACAACAGGGCCTGAAACAGCTGTATCTAAAAATGGAAATTTAACTGTGTTTTATGGAAGACAGAGGGCCAGAATGCATGTGGAAGAACATATCAGAAAGCCCGCAATGAAGAGGGAAAGTATTGCAAGCTGCTGGTGGATAAATGTTGCTCTTAAGCAAAGTTTGGTTGTGTTGTTGGCAAGCTCTTCAATAACAGATTTTAGTGAGTGCTTCACAAGAAGCTGTATTATATTTTAGGAGCGGGGAAACTGCACAGAGAGGTCAGCACTTGCCCAGAGTCACAGAGCAGAGAATGCTGTGCCCAGAGCACGGTAATTAACTGTATTTCTTGAAACCCAGTATGTGACAGTCTGCTGGGGATGTGTTTCTTTTCAATAAGTCTTGCTCTGTCCAGCCAAAATCCAGAAGCACTGAAGCAGTGCTCATCTTCTCTCTGGAGTAAGGTGCGCTTTCCTGGAGTGATGGTTTTTATGTCATGTACAGTTTAATGTACTTACTGTACCATAACAGAGAAGATCTCTGTAGGAGAAGGGTGCTTTTGCAGGTGATGGATGAAAGTCCTTTGACTGTGCTCTGCCCTGCTGAAAAGAGGTGGTTTATTGTTTTCTGTTGTATACTCTGATTTTTATTGCTGGAAGGTGAAGACTGGGAATAATGCCCCTTGAAAACTCTTCAGCCCAGGAAGAGTGTCACAGCTGTGCTGAGGTTAGCAAGATACTATTGTGTCACAAACGTGCATTTGAGGCCTTAGAACTTGTATTAGTAATTTGGTCCTAAATTTTAAACCTTTGGATAGCCGCTTCGCTTCCCTGACTAATTGCATCACTACTGCTGCTGTTGGTATGTCCTGAAAAGGGAGCAGATGAATGAGAGGGCCACACTGCATTGTAGTGCACTGTGCAGTCAGCAAAGGCTTTTGCAACTGTGGGCTTCCCTCATTAGGAAAACATTATATGAGTCAAGGCAACTCTCTCAGGTGTGTTTGATATAGCTGTACTGAATGCAGCGGGCTTTTTTTTCTTTGTAGGGAAACTAGAAATATGACCGAGAGCAGTACCCTGGATGCTTTGTTGCATTTCAGCACTGGCAACCAGCAGCCGAGTACGTGTTTCTTCCCAAGTGCTTTGTCTGTGGGGTGGCTTTCCCCAGTGATTTGGGCATTTGGGAAAGTTTGCCCGCCAGTCTGTTGTTTGGTGGTCTTAAGCTCATTCAGGTCCGACTGTGTGGTGAGTACCCTGATCACCTCTGAGTAATGCTCATGTGTTGCTCAGAAGCTGCTGACTCACTTCATTTTCGCGCTTTTTGCCTGTCCTCCTCCAGTACCTCAGACTGGAGATGTGGTAGGGTCAAGGTAAGGTCAGGGAAAGAGGAAATGGGCGTGAATGAGAATAACTGTGTGTTGTGGCAAGGATGATGATGCTGCAAAGACCCTTCTTTGATAATAAGGAAAAAGATGATGGCTGTAATGGATCCCCTGAAAAGGTATATAACCTATGTGTTAGGAACTGGGCAGCAGCAGTCTAGTGACTATAGCAAGCCCACACTTGGGAGATGCTGGGTTATGGTCCTGCTAGTGGTCTGCTCTTCGTTTTGAACTTAAAGCCTTTTTACTTCTATGCCTCCGTTTTCACCTTCAGCCCTTCTGTCTCTCTTGTTATATTCTGCCACAAAGAGCTTAACACTGAAGTCATTTTCTGCTGCTTTGCAAAAGGGCTGACCTCGCTTGAGGTTTCTGCTGTAGCATAAATAACAGGAACAGGGAAAGACAGTTAACCTCTTCTAGGCTGGAAACAAGTCAGAAGTAGATGTCACTGAGAGCAAAGCAAGGGTTTACTTGCCAGAAGGTTAGGAGCTGCAGGAAGAGACAAGCACACTGATTTCACGTGCATGTATGACTATTTATCAGTGTCTGAAAAAATTCTGACATGCATCAGATTTCCCCTTAATCTGACCAACAAAGTTAAATTTCAGTCACAGTTTTCCAGCAGGATCCAGGTGAATGAAAATATTTGCCTGTGTAGGTTCAGTTGGCAGATGATGCAAGGTTTTCTACCTATCAGAAAAAGGGGAAGACTGGACTTAAAACCTGCTGTTGAAAACAGGGAAAGAACAGATTTGCGAAGTCGAGGTGTAGAAATGGTACATGATTTTTAATCCATTTCAAGTGGCAGCTACTCTGTGAAAGTTAAACTGTGTCCTGCTTCCCCCCTCCATGTTATCTTCACGCATCATACTTTGCCTCTTCTTGCCATGTTTTTCAGCATTTTGGAAAATACCATTACTACAGATGTTGCTTTGCACTTCTGGAAGGTTTGGAGGCATTCTGTCTGCAGCAGCCTACACCTGCACTTGAATCACTTATGAGGTTTTCCTCCTTCTAGTCAGAGGTGGTTGTCAGGGGTTAACAAGGCTTTAGTTTATTTTGTGATTCTTAGGATATGTTTAGACAGTGCTAAAACTTGCACAGACACTTTTTTTTTTTTTCCCCCTTGATCTGGTATTAGTGAAAATTACCATGAAACAATGCAGTAACATGAATGTTGCCAAATACGCAGATGGTAGGTGGGAGCGATACCACTATCTTCCCACAACCAACAAATGTAAAACAAGTATCTAGAGGAGCAAGGTAATTGAATGAAACTGTTCATTCCTGTTGTGCAATAGTGGTAGAGATACAACAGGGTTATAATCAAGCAGAAAAATAACTAGGAAACTGCTAGTCCCAAGTTCACTGAGCCTTCAGGGTGTCACTGTCTGGTTTTACATGCCTATGCCTGTACCTCTGAGAGTGTGCATAAATACTGCATTTCACCCAAAGTGGAGACAGATAAAAGCTTCATTCTGAATTTAAGCCTTGTAAAACTGTCTCAAATTTACTTGAAGTTAGCAGGACAAAAGCTGAAAGCTAGGCTTTTGAAAGGATTTAGGCACCTGAAGTTGTGCAGAGATGTTGTAGAAAGTCCAAGTATGTGTTGACGTACCCGGTGCTTAATTTAGTGCAAAATTTATAAAAATGTTACTGGATTCTTAGGAACTGTAACATCTGCACACTTGCAATCCAGTAAGGTAAATGTTACTGGTCAAGCACTATCTCTGAAGGATTTAGTTGGAAGTTTAATGTGGTTATCACTAACCCTGCCTTTAGATGCAGAGAATACAAGTTCATTGATTAGTTATATCGCATTTGGTAATTTTTGAGGGATAATGTTTTCCAAACAACCGGGACTATTGAAGCCTGTTGATAGATTTCTTTTGCCTTCAACATGATTTGAATCAGGTTCAAAATGAAACCTCTCTTTATTATTGAACTTGGTAAATCCGGTGCCTGTGCTAAAGGCTTTTATTTTCTGAAGTTCTCAAATTAAATCAGGGTGTTAGGGACTGATGATTGGGGAAAATGAGGAGGCTGAAAGTATTCGGAGTTCATGGTGTAGCAAAACAGTTCTGAACGCTCGTGTCTTAGAGGCAGAAGTAAGTGAAAATTGATATGGAATAGGGCCACTGAAATGTGGGTAAAACAGTTACCATGTTTATTTGGGTTTTTACCTGGCATCTGGATGTCTGATTGCTTTGTGCGTGGGTGCAGCTGAACCTTTCACTGAAGCTGGCATCTTTATTTTTTGGAATAATGCCAACAACATCTCAGCTGTAAGACATATGTTTTTCTAAGTATTGGGTGTTACCTCTTTGAGGCAGGAGTTGGTTTTCTTTGAATAATAAATCTGGAAACTTCCCTGTCATATTCATTCTTCAGTTAAACTACCTTATAAGGAAAGAAGCATTAGAAAATATTTAATGAATAAATATTAATATCCTGTGTATCCCTGTCTTGGTGTGGCTACATCTTGTGTATGCGTTGTCATTTCCAGTTCTGGGATGTGATTTTCATAAAGGAGAAATTCAGCTATTTAATCCTTTTCAGTGTCATATGATAGAATACAGCCAAATTAAATTAATACTTGGAAGTTAAAAAAAAAATATTGCAAATCTTTTTCTGTTTAACATTTCCTTAGTTTTCGGAGAGCGTACTAATGAATGTTATTTCAAATTAATTAAAAATATGCAAATAGCTAAGCTGAAGGAGGCAGGCTACCATCATAGAAGATGAAAAAAACTAACAGCTCACTTGGAGTTGTAATCAGGTGGATGATGCTTTTCATTTCCAGTGCTGTTTACAACGTCTTGTGATTTGCACTGGAAGCTTTTGGTTCCCCTTACGGATGAGGTCAGTGCTGTTCCCTCATACTCCTGTGATTAGAAGGATGTGGCCTGTCCGTGTCCCTGCTGCTTCTGTGGCAGCTTTCTCAGCAGGGCTCAGGTCCCCCAAGTGGAAGAATGTGGTTGTCTCCAGCAGGCCATACAGCTGCTGGGAAAGAGACAGTATATTAAGAGTATTCGTACTGGTTTGGGGAGGACAGCACAAAATTTGTTACCAACTCACAGTCTGGTGGTGGAAGTTCCACTTGTAAACCACTGGTACTTCCACCAAAGTGTTTTTCTCAGCGTAGTGATGTATACCCCATCTCTGCTACTTTCCAGACCTTTTTAAAAGATTTTTGCTGCCACAAGTCCTATATGGTTCATTAGTTGCATTTTATGGCTTTCTTGAACTATCAAAATAACAAAGCCACACAAGTTAGGAATTAGACTTCTAGGAACAAGCTTAAAGGGGCTTCCCAAAACTACTAAAATGTCAATCACAATTCCAGAAAATATAAAACAGCCATTTTATGGGAACATACTGAAGAAAGAAAATGGTCTTTTTCCCAGTGCTGATGATTTTTATCTTCTGATTATTGTCATTGAAGCATATAGGAATGCCTTTAATTCCTTCTTGGGTACAAGTAATGAGAGATGTATGTTTGTGTGTACGTACCTACGATACTTCGCTTGGTACTAAAGGTGTAACTTCTAGTTTATAGTACAGAACCATCCACGTTGCTGAATACTTGGTTTTAATTTCTTGAGGAATGGAGAAATGAAGGGAAAGTAGAGTTCAGATCAGCACATACATCCTGGTTTGAACCATCTCCTGCATTTATTGCAGTTGCACCATCTGCTGCCACTGAAGATTGTTGTGAAGATATGTCTGTTCCCCCTCCGCTCTCTGTATGTGGCCTGTCAGAAGCTGTTGTGAGGGAAACTTGAGCATGGGCAAGAAGACAAAGGAGGATGAAAAGCACCATTTTATGTTGAAAGTTGGAGCCCGGGGAGTTGGTAGGTTGTGGTTCCGGAGTTGGCTCTGCCATGGATTTGCCACTTGACTGTCACAAGCTCTCCAACAGTTGTTCTGAGTTCCCCATGTGTAACGCCAGGGCAGCAAGGCTGATCTTGCCAGGCTAACTTCACTAGCATCTTCTAAGTGGCTGGAGCTTTTCATATGAAAGGGGATGGATAAATCCAGGGAAGAATTGGAAAAAATCCTCACTATTTTCTTATCTTACCCATAAAGTGTTTGATTATGCATATAGAAAAGGACTTGCCCATGCTACTAAGCGTGCTGAATGGATGTGAAAGTTTTCTGCCTGGATAGAGGTGCTTATGTGTATTAGTGGTGTGCAAAGCTGTCTGTGGTTGAACTGGAGTTGGGAAGGTGACGTGTAAAAAGGTGATGTTAAAAAATTAGTGCTACTTTTGTAGCCTAACTTTGCAACTAACTCATTGTGGGTAAGAATAGGAGGATTAAATATTTAAAGCTTTAAACTAAACATGATTCATGTTTCCTTGTTCCCTCATGCCTGGAGCTAGTTTTGTTGTGAGGGAAGTATTTTATATAGCCTATAGGTAGTTCCTGTACCTCGAGCTGACTGTTTGCATTGCTGTGAGTGTAATTTACAGTTTTTTAAAACAAGATAAGTGATCACTGTTTGGCAAGCATAAACAATGAATCTTTATAGGAGGAACTTCCCTTCCAAAGCTTATTTCTTATCAGGAGAATGTTTAGGGTCCTGGCACAATTTATAAAAAAGGCAACACTGGTTTTATACCAGTTCCTGAATGATCCTTTACCTGCCTCACTTCCTCCCTTCCCCCATTTCTTTGGACTTTTCTAAGAGAAATGCTTTTATAATAACCACTGGAGAACTCAGTAGCTGCTCCTGTGTTGGATCTGATCCTGAAATGCCCAGTGCGGAGGTGATCAACTATTCTATGTGCACCATGATGCAGGTGGCAACATCCTGCTGTCGTGTCCCTGCTGCCTCTTTAGTTTTTAATGGGTTAATTTCCCATGCACAGGAGCAATGTTGTGGATCTCACAAGTGAGATATTTTCCACAGGCCATGCATTAAGGACCAATGGCTTAACTAGACAGACTCTGATCTCTGTACCTTAAATGTACAGTTGCCTCTGTATACTAATTGATGTATCGTAAAGACTGATGCATATATATATATATATGAGAAGGTTTAGTATGTTGCAGACATTCAGATCCTATTTATTTGATAAGCCACCTGTACTTTTGCAGCAAGCCAGGTTCACGCACTGAAGTGAAGAAACACATTTTGGGGTGTTTGTTTTTATAGAGGAGAGTGCCAGGTGACCATAATGTGTGGGCCTAGTTACCTTTGACTAAGCACTTAACGTTGCCTATGAGAGCAAATATTAAATTGACTATAAGCACATGATATGGTTGCTTGTCCTAGACTTTTTGTTCTTGTTCATCCTGGTTATTTTTGAGGTGATATCCAGGTCGTGTGTATTTCTGTGACAGCATAGCCCACATCCTGCTTAGATTCTTGTAAATCTTGTAAATTCTTGTAAATTTTTGTTTGCTATTTAGTCTCACTCCCTTGTTCAGTCCCTGAATTTAACTTGTCTTTGTTATGTTGTTCTTGTTGGCAACACCAGTAACTTGTTAGATTAACGGACCCAGATAAAGTAAAAGATGAAACAGAAGGACTCTGTGGTCCCCAGAACTGAATTCTGGGGCTGAACTCTGAGAGACTCCTCCGGGTCTTAAATATCTTAAATAGAGCTCTCTCTTTTCTTTTTCCCAAGCAAACTGCAGATACTGTTTTTTGGAGAAATACACGTATCTATATATGTATGTATATATATGTATGTATTAAAGTACAGAAACTTAGGTGGGAAACAGTTGAAGATCAACACTTAGCATTCTGGAAAGAAGGAACTTGCCTTTCCACTGCTATTTTTGTGATCTGGATGTTCTGCAGCCAAGATAACTGCTGTGCTTCACCCTGACGTATTTTTTTTGAGGATCTCTGCAGGAGCTTGGAACAGAAATGCTAAACTTCAGGGGGTTTGCCCTCATCAAATAAATGCCTCCTTCAGCATCAGACCCTGCAGTCCCTAAATACTGCATCTCCAGGAGTTCTGTATTGCCTTGTGTTTAAGCCCAGCTCCCTACAGTTTCCTTGTTCAGCTCTCTCCTCCCTGAGTATTTCGTGTTCCTGGAAGAAGGAGCAAGGTTAAACTGCTTTTCACCAGAACTTGGGCAGTGGCTCACCATCTTTCCCTCTCCTTCCTCAACAATGCATGCCGGTCCCACGTTTCCATCGTCCCCCTTTGACTTGCTGCCTGAACACTTTCTTTTTTACGTGGCAAGAGGACAAGCATTGAGGCTGCCAGGGCTAACAGCAGCTATGCTGTGCATTTTGCCAGCAAAGAGTATGCATACACAGTTAGAGAACTTGTGTCCTGGCAGGCATGCAGAGTCTGCCTTGCTGTCTCGCTCTACGTTAGATCACAGCAGGAAGAAAATAAAAAAGGGGAACGGGGAAAGCATTATTATATGATAACCATTTCAAAAACTCCTGGGTTACTTTCATTTCTTCAGTGTATACTCTGTTATACTTACTGTCTCTGTGCTCAATAAAAAAAATAAATAAAAATTCAGTTTTATAGCAAGTCTATAAATTGGAAATCCTAAAACTTGCTAGTAGATGGTATTCACTCTTCAGCCTTTGAAACAGCCAACCTGACTGATCTTTCCTTTGTAGCTGTGTGTGTCACAAAATATGTGGTTCAGGAATTCTTGACTCCTCAAGAAAACCTAAAGACATTCTCAAGTTCCCTTCACTTTTGAGAGAAGGATGTACGATATGTTCAAATTCTTGCCTGGTTTGGGATGTTTCTGAGGAGGTGTGGTGGGTTGACCTTGGGTGGCTGCCAGGTGCACATCAAACTGCTCCCTCACTCCCTGTCCTCAGCAGGATGGGGGAAGAAAATAAGATGAAAAAACTCTTAGGTTGAGATAAGGACATGGAGATCACTCGCTAGTTACCATCCTGGGCAAAACAGACTGCACTTGGGGAAGATGAGTTTAATCCCAAGCTCAGTTTGAGTCTTCTACCTCCTCCTGCCACCGTACCTGGAGCAGCACAGAGGATTGGAGATAGGGGTTAGAATCAGTCCATAACAGTTCCTTGGTGCTGCTCCTTCTTCCTTGTGCTTTTCCTCTGCTCCTGCTGAGGTCCCTCCTACAGGGTAGGGAACAAACTACTCCAGCCTGGGTTCTCCTTTAGGAACAGACTACGCCAGCCAGGATCCTCCTCGGGCTGCAGTTCCTGCCAGAAAGCCTGCTCCTGAGTGGGCTCTCCATGGGCTTCTGCTTCCTTCAGGGCACCTGCTGCATCATGGGGTTCTCCAACAGGCTACAGGGTGGACATCTCTCCACCATGGTTCTCCATGGTCTGTAGTGGGACAACCTGTTTCACCATAGTCTTGACCACAGTCTGCAAAAGAATATCAGCTCCAGTGCCTGGAGCACATCTTCCTCCTCCTTCTTCACTGACCTTGGTGTTGGCAGGGCTGTTTCACGTTTTTCTCACTCCTCGCTCACAGCTGCTGTGCAGAATTTTTTACCCTTTCTTAAGTGTGTTATCATAGAGTTGCCACCTGGAGTTGGCTGGAAATGGTTCTGTCTGATGTTGGGGCAGCTCCTGGTGTCTTCTCACAGAAATCATTCCTGCAGCTCCCCGCACTACCATAATCTTCCCAACACAGGAGGTAATGCTCTAGTAGTTGCCTTTGGGGGAGGTGGGAATTGGGAAGTGATTCAAACCCTAATTAAGCATGAGGCAAATAGATGGATAATTCTTCCTCCAGGCTTGGTTATTTTTTTGTGGGGGATGTATAGATACATTCTTCTTGAAGGCAAATACATACATGGACAGAACCCCCCTTTTGCAAACTTTTGACACTCACTGACAAAAAGAGAAGAGCACAATGGCTTCCTGTGACTTGCCTTGCATATCTATGCTTCTACGGAAGCATTGTTAAAATGGACTCTGATATGAAGTAGAGCGTTGCTATCTCTGCTGTTCTGATGGCAACTGAAATTCACTTAGAGGCGCTACTGAAACTGTTGCAATCTGACCTGAGCGTGTATTCATAGTCTTGGTCTCTGTAACTCATCCATCCAACAATCTGGTTTAGGTGAAGAAATGTAAGTATGGGCATCATCATCATATGCTTGGTTGTTCTTAACCTGCAGCAAAGCATTTAAGGACTTTATCAAAGAGTAGACATAAGTGAAAAACCTTTGCATAGGCTTGAAACATGCTGTTCTGAAAATAACTGGGACAGCAAGTGCTGTCTTGCATCTATTTGTAAGTATGGACAATATTAGCTTAATCCAGATGCTGTCAGATAGGTATCATATGACTTTACACACTCTGAAGACTCTACTACATAAACTTTGGACAAGGTGGGTAAGAGTTCTTTGCTTCGTTCTTGTACTTTCTGTAAAAGTGCAAGTGTTTGTGTTCTTGACAAGATAACCAGTTGTAGTCTTGAAACTCTTACAGTCTTTGAAGTATGAAATAGCATTGTTAATTGGCTTCAGCCTCTGCTAGAAGAAGGGTGTTCACCTTGCATGTTGCTGATGTAACACTGGCTTTCCTTCTATGTCCTTCTGGTCATTTATTCTAAGGAGAAGGAAATGCTGAGAGAAGTTGAAGTGGAAGTGAAGTGGAAGACATAGTGGATCTTGCTGAAGAATGAGATCTGGGGGGGAAAAGACGTAGAAAGAATAATCACAGAGTTTGCTTTTGAACCTGATCCTGTGACCTCTTAGTCGCGTGAGTCGCTTAGTCGCGTGAATCGCTTGTTGACTTGCTCCCTAGACAGACATTTGAGGTGTGAGTCTTTTGTTTTATATCCAAAGGAAAACTGTTATTAACGAATGTCCCTATCTTCTTTTGATGCTCTGGCTGGCCGTTTCCTCCTAATTCGTTTTAAGGGGTGTTTGATACAAGAGAGCTTCTTGGCAGCTCTCCGATCTTAATAGCTTCTGAGAAAATGCATTGATTGGCCCTTTTGTTTTCAAAAGACTGCTGTAATTTTCAGTCATTAATAAATTACGCTGATTTCCTTATAGATAAACCAGCATCATGGATTAAGAATTAAAGACCTGATTCTTTATCACTTAAACTGGTATTAAGTTGATGTTACCCATGAGGAACTTTAGGAAGACAGAGTGAGTAGAAGAAGTTCCTATGAACTCCGAAATAGCAAGCTTCTAGTCCTCTTTCATAAGCTCAGAATTGATTCTTGAAAATAAATTTCTAGTTTTTTCTTGCTTGTACCAAGAATAAACTGCATTTCTTGAGTAATGAAAACAATAAAAAAAAATTTAAAAACAATTCTAAGAATGAACTTATGCCTGAAAAACAGAACACTTAGCTAGTGCTTTGCATACAATGTTTGGGCTGCAAATTTTGTGGGAAAGCAGCTTACATTTAATAAGAAAAGAAAATTAATTTCTCTAGTCTCTCTACTTTCTGGAAAAGCAAAATTTAAGCAGTGGCTCTAGCTTCTTCCTTTACAAGCAAGTTAGGTTAGATGCATTTCAAGGGTACTGCTTAGGTAGACTTAGTTTGCCTTTAAACTTAGAAAGTCTTAGAAGCTTTACAGAATTGAAATTTGATGACTGAGGTATGAAAGCAAGGAGTAAATTACTTTAAACATTCCATTGTGGCTTCATAAAATTATAAGACAGTAATTATATTTTTTCAGGGTCATCTCATCTTTGTTTATTTTAATTCTGTGAAGTTCTGGTTTAAGGACCCAGTAAGAAGTAAAGGATTCACATAAACACAACATTTTAATGCAGTTTGACTACTATTACAATGAAAAAAACCACCCCAAACTGGTGGACTAATGTTCTGGTGAGTTCTTCTTTGTCACAGTCTGTTGATCAACTTGTTAACTACACTGTATTTCTGTTGATTATATCAAATAGTGAATTTTCAGGTCTCCACTGTAAGTAGACATTGCTTTAATCTTATTTGCTATATGGAATTTTTTTGATCCAGTCCCTTACTGATCTTGGGGAATTACATTAGATTAGAGTGATTCTGTGGGATGGAATTAGAAGGCCAGGTATCACAAAAAAGCTTTTGATCAATTGTAGCCAAGGATGGTAGGATAAACCCAGTTATTGGGGTTTTGGGCGCTGCACAGTCTTTCAAACCATCCACTTGTAAGTAACTGTTTGCTTCCATTCTGTTTTAAAGAAGTGATCTAATCCTCTACTTGGTGAAGTACAGTAGTCTGAATTAGGGAAGTGAAATCTTATATCTTTCACTCCAAGCTTATTAAAAAGTTGGATTTGCCTTTTTTTTTTTTAAAAAAGTGTTTGGCTTTATCATCAAAGTGTGCAGTGGAGGGGCTGGGGCATGAGTCATTGCAATGGTTCCTACTAGACAACATTTCTCATTCTACTTAGCCTTCAACAAAAACAAAGCCTTTGGTCAAAGCCCATGCTAATAAGTTGTCTGCCACCCTCAGAAACGTATCTTTAACAAAATGGTTGGTTAAAGCTGGAAAAGCTTTTTGCAAGTATCATGACAGTAGTTACTACAATGAACAGAGGTCTGTTCTGCCGTTCTGAGCTACAGATGATGTCTGCTTTGGTACTGAATAGTACAGCAAGACAAAGGGAACAAAGTCTGCAATACACAAGGGCACATTTTGTCTGCTAATAATAGGCTTGGGACTGCCATAAATTCTCTATATAAATTATACAACAATACGTATTCTCTTAAATTTTTCTTCATCTTCCTTGCGGTTGAAAACCTGGCTAAATGACTTCCTATGGCTTTGCAGCGTGTGCTCTTTGCTGTGATAAGCAGAGTCAGCAAGGGCAGTAAAACAAATGTTTCAGGACACTGATCTAGACTTAGTGCCTCACATAATGGGGTCTCATATAAACTAAAAGGATAGGCATAAAGATTTTTTCATCGGTTAATTCCCTGGGATGCTGACAGCTGTTGTTTTTTTATTGCCTATGACTGATACATTCAGAATCACTGTCACAGGGCTTCCTCCCTGGGCAAACTCCTCTACCTCAGAGGGAGAAACAGCGTAGGAATGGAAAAAGGATGGCAGCACCTCCTGTTTAACTGTATTCAAAATACTGGGGTGATGTTCACTGAGAGGTCAAGTCTTCATATTTTTTCTCTTAACAAATGAGACTTAGTGTTGGTGGTAAGTGATGGTTGCAGGAGGTCCGTATGGTATTTGGTAGGCCAGAATACTTGACAGAAGACAGTTACTCTGATTGCTCAGCTACTAAGGTAGGACTGGTCCTTTCCAAAATTATACAAACTCTTCCTAAGTAACCTAAGAGTTGATCTTTTTTTCCTTTGGAAACCCTGCTGGCTCATGGGTTAGTACTGTTATTGATGTTTCCTTTCTGGGTTTATGGAGTATAACTGACAGAATTATAATTTCAAGGAATAATTGAATAAATTGTGTGTGTTGTGCATAGCCAAGCTTTTATTCATTTGCCAGAATCAACTGATGTTTGAATGTGACAAGGGAACAAACCAATAAAGCTAGAATTAAGGGGCTGCTGCTACTTCTCGGCTGGGGAGCGTGGCTAGCATAAGCTGTAGAGGAAGGCACAGCTTCTAACATAAAGTTCTAAATCTTGTGTTTACTGTGGAGCTGCTCTTGAAGATAGCAGAGGCCACAGTATATGTCTTAGGAAGTACAGACAATTCAAATAAAAGTGTAAGTGGGTTATTTTGCTTATATTTTATCAATGAAGACCTGATAGAGGAGTATTGTAGTCCATGGAATGGAGCTGTAAGCTACAATGGGTTTTGGAGAATTAGGTCTGAAATGTGAACATTTGTTTCTAAAGCCAAATTTAAATTGATTCAGAAATATGGTATTTTCTTTTCATGCTTACATTTGCGAATATCATCATCAGGTCTTTTTCTACAATAGAATTAGCTTTCATTTTAGTGTAGTGTATTTAAGTGTAAAAAAACCCAGACCTGTATTAAAGGTCTGTTTATAAATATAAATAGAAATAAATGCACTCTGTAACCACTGATACTGTTTGATTTTGCAGGTTGTCTTCTGAATTTTGGGTCTGAAGGCACCCTCTTGATTTCTCAGCAAATAATGGACATCGTTGGCTTTCTGAAGTCTCAATTCATTTGCCACCTTCTGATCTGCTACATATTTATAGTGTCAGGACTGATCATTAACTTCATTCAACTCTTTACACTTATACTTTGGCCAATCAACAAGCAACTGTTCAGGAGGATCAACTGCAGACTGGCCTACTGCATTTCGAGCCGTAAGATTTCATTTTGTTTTTTAAAGTGTTTTTACATTTTGTCTTGAGGGAATTGGTAGAAAAGTTCTGAAATGTGTTTCAGAGTAACCTTGAAATGAAGGTTGTTAAAGTAGTAATGAAAGTAATGAAATAAAGAATACAGCACTTGCATTTGTGTGAGGAGGTGTATGCTTTGTTGAAATGTCCTGTTCTGCTGAAATGTTTTGCTCTTTTATACTGGGATACTTGCTTGACTCAGGATGTAAAAGAAAGAATGCCACTCGTTTGGCTATCAATCATGTTCCATTAAGCCAAATGAGAAATATTGACCAAATAATAGCTGAACTTGCTGACATGCATTATTTTTAGGCTTACACTGTTAACAAGTCACTACCAATAATGCTTTCAATCTTTTTATCATGCCTGATTTTGTTTATGATCTTGGTTTAAGTGTTTAATTTGTGAATACTGTTCAGGACTGGGAGATAACAGTGGGGAAAAAGAGAAAAATCTTTGATTCCATGTGCTTCTTTCTTAAGCTAGTTGTAAACTGTCATTTCTTTGAATAGGCATTTCAGACCTTAAGCTGCATCTGTATATATTCAGTGTATGCATACAGTTATAATGTAGAATACAGCAGTTAGGCTGTAAGCATTGAAAGAAGCAGGAATTGCAATTATTTTTATTTTCTGGGGCAAATGGGAGCATAAGCTCAGGATATTACTTGTAGAAAGACCAGATCTTTGTAACTGCTGAGAGACATAACAATTCACTAACACTTGTCCAAGCAGGTAATTCTAGTAGAATGAATGTGACCTCTGTGCATTAATTTCTTCTTTGTTAGTAGAATCTCCACCCGTCAACAGTGGATTATCAAAGCATATCCAGTTTTCTTGATACTATCAGTCTGATTATATATTTGTTTTTAAAGAGCAATGACTGCAGTTTCAGCACTGATGTATTGCAATGCAAATTCTGACTTCCACTTTATTGCTCTCAATTTACAGCAGAGAGCATTCTCCACAGAAGCTGTTAAAAAATATGTTAATGTGCCTGTGTTCAGTAGCTGGAAAAGTGCTGTTAAATGTGTCCTCCTTCCAGAGAAATTTCATTGGGCCTTTCTGAAACTCAAAGGTACTTTTTAAAAATGAAAATGTTGCAAAGTGCATACCTAAAGATTTTTCAAGTGTGATGTCACTGTCAATGCTGTGGTATAGATGGTTTCATACTACACATTTAAGAATTGTGTTGCAGAAATGCAGCAAAATGATTTCCTTCGGGTCACCTATTCTGCTACTAGGAACTTGGAAAGGGAAAGCCTTGTTAGTATTCATAATGAACTGCTTGAGGGAGAAACTCTTCTACGTGCCTCAAATTGGAGGCCACTGTGGATTATTTATCTCTCATCAGTGACTCTGATGTGCAACTATTCAAAGCATTGGTTTTAAACATACGTTTGACTTAAATTTTAAAGCTGTATCAGCATGTATAGGTCTAAATAATTTGGGGGTAGCCAGGTTTTTACCTTTTGCCTGGTAGCACGGTGTATGTTTGAAGCTGTGGAACGTAGAAGATACTGTAGAGCTGTATATAAGTACATGTAGGTATGCTTTCTGCCTTTCATGCAATGCCTTCTGCCCCGTTCTTCCTTTTGGCTGCTTAGTGCATAGGCATCAGCTACTCCATCAGTCTCCAGACTGAATCCTTTAGCTGCCCTCTATCTAGTCTCATCTATATTGGGGGCTGGTCACTGTGTAAGAGCAGGTAATGCTGCATGCTTGTCCTTGGTTGGGCAGATGGCTTTGTACTCAGGGTCGCTGATCTAGTCTTCAACCTCAATGCCACTGGAAAAGGTTGTGTTGTGAGATTTTTGCCCAGTCATGCTCAGAACAAATTCTCCATAGGTTAAAGACAGTTATTTTACCTTTACAAGAGAGCAAGCCAACATTTGATATGAGTCACCCTTATCTGAGTGATATTTGAAAAGGGAAAAATGGTAGTTAATTTTAAAAAGTATTTGAAAGAACTGAAGAATGCAGTAGACCAATTAATCAAAATGGATGTATTTATGTAGCAGTGTATGTGTAAGATAATGCCTTTTGGGGGCCATTGATGTGCTGACTGATAACTTAAGTTGGGTCTGTATGGGTCTGTTGAAAGTCATGGAAACAGCCTACAGTTTGAGATAATGAAGCTTAGCCTTGGAAAATGTCAAGAGGCATGTGCTTTGCTATGGTGACTGTTGAGGTTTAACCCCAGCTGGCAGCTAGGACCACGCAGCTGCTTGCATAGTTCTTCCCACCCAGAAGGGTAAGGAGAAGAAGGAAAAAAGTAGGAGAAAAGAAAAAAACCTTGTCCATTGAGATAAAGGCAG
Organism: Gallinago jamesoni; assembly: GCA_025769975.1. Lineage (NCBI taxonomy): Eukaryota > Metazoa > Chordata > Aves > Charadriiformes > Scolopacidae > Gallinago > Gallinago jamesoni. The sequence goes on from JAOQGH010000023.1 coordinate 48,799,042, forward strand.
TTTAATAGAACAACAACAGGAAAAGGAAAATAATAATAATGATAATGGTAAAAGAATAGACAAGATAAAGTAACACAAGTCACTCTCACCTCTTAGTCAGCTGGTTGCCCATCCCATCCCAAGCAATGATTGTGGATTCCCACCCCCTGGTCAACCCCCATTTATGTTCCAAGCATGATGTCTGTGGTATGGACCATTCCACTGGCCATTCCATTGTTCTGTCTGTGCTCCTTCTCGGCTTCTATGGGAAGCTAAAAAAAAGTCCTTGAATAGTATAAACATCACCTAGAAACAACTACAGCAATACGCAGTATTGACATTCCTTTGATACTAAATCCGAAATACAGCAACCATTTGAAAGAAAATTAACTCCATCCCAGCTGAAACTGGGACAGTGACAAGCGTCTTGTTGCTTTGAGTGGCTGGTACAGTTACCAAGTAAACCAAAGAGTGAAATAGAGTGGGCATGGTTCAACTTAAGAATGCAATGGAAGCACCAGCTGCCTTTAGACCTTGCAAGTTCGGTCAGTTTCTTTTTGATGTCAAAAGTAGAGATAAATGATTCCATAAAATCAGGGGAGAGCATTTCATCTTGGACACTTTGCTTTTTGGGAATGGTGGTGGGCTTTCTTTTGGAATTTCAAGGAGTGGTGGAGGTTTTTTCTACTCCTTTACTTCCTATCTCTTTTCTAATATAAGAACATGATAGTCTTGCTTCTCCCTGTGCAACGTCTGCTATCATACTGCATATGATAGCAGCATATACTGCATATGGGAAGCTAAACTGCTATTGTGATTAATGACTTGTTCTCACTTCAGTACTCAAATTTGAGTTGGGGGTGCTTATGAATAAACTCTTCCTGTTTGATCCTATTACAAGGTAATGGTTAGTTCTAGTCCTCCTTCCCTTGTATGTCTCAGCCTTTACTGAACAGTGTTAGTTGCAGAGAGTGGACGTTCAACTTCAAAAGAACAGACATTTCTCTCTATTGGTCTTGAAATGATCTAAAAGACTAGTAAGGGTTATGCACCCTCTGTTGTGTTTTAAGTTTAAAGAAACAGAAAACAAACAAACAAACAAAACAAAATCCCCAATCTTGGGGCTTCTAACTTCCAGAAAATATTTTCTGGCTCCAAGTATATGTTCACTGACTGATTCAACTGCCTGTTAATCCCTCTTTTGTAAAATGACAACCCTGATAAACTTTCTCTAATACTGAACTCCACAGAGTGCACCTCTAATAAGAGAATTGAACACTATAAACCTCAACAAGGCGGTAACAATAAAAATTTTAAAAATAAGTGTGCTTGGAAGATTGCATTAGAACAAAGGTTGGACAAGCAATCAATCTTATTTTTAACTTTTAAATAATTTAGGGACATCTTGTGCTCAGTCTTTTTTTTCCAAAAGACTCAGAGCCAAGATTTATGCCAAGAAAGGAAGTGTTTAGTGTGGAATATGTTGCAGTTCTCATGGATGCTGTTTGTGCCTGAATTGGAAGAGGTGGGAACACATCTTCTTCCTCCCCCTCACCTGAGGACAGCAAACCACCACAAAGGGTGCACACAACTCTTCTGCTCTGCCTTGTAAAGTTGGCCAAACACAAATTGTCTTGGGTATTAGTGCCGTGTGTGTGCACAGCTGGGCAGAGGGAAAGGGGTTTGTGCTTCCTGAACTGGTTTGTGCTTGGTAGGCTGGGGCAGTGCTATGGCGGGGCGAGCAGAGTGTGCTGAGCTCCTGCGGGCTCTTTGGGACATAACTCTGCCGTGTCCCAAAGACTTTGAGAATGGGATGTGCTCATCCAGGAGAAATGGCTGCTTTAGTGGTGCTGGGGGTGTTTACTCAGGAAGCTGTTTGCCTGTGAGTGGAGCAGTGGTCGTTAATTTGTGCTCTTGCTGCCACTCTGTTGGGGGGAAAATTACCTTCTCCTTGTGCTGAGATCCACCTTGTGCTCTCAGGGTGAGTGGCAAACTGGCCTTCTGCTGACTCTCTGCACCAGGGGAACTTCGCATGAACAAAAGAGCTGCCAACAATGGCACGGGTGTGTGGACAGGTGCATAAGGGCTTTAAAAGCAATCGACTTAATCTGCTTCTAATCTGCCTTCGTAAATAAATTATAGTAGTACTAATACCTATTCTTATGCTATGAAAAGGGTGTTATTACACCTCCGGGTAAAGTTACGCTACGTAGGCTGCAGTTTGTAAATCCCTCTGAGGGGAAGGCCCATCTTTGCATGGAAAGAGGCACCCTGATGCATGCTCATTGATTGAGCAAAAACAAGATGGAAAATTATTCTTCTTACCGTTGAGCTTTCTAGAAACAAAACCAGAAGAAACTGAGAACTGCTTCATCATCTTGGCTGGCTGTTATGAGACAGTAAAGCTAATTTCTTCCTCGTACAACTGTAGGCCTTGCAATGTGAGAACTGGGCATCCAAATAGGGCTCTTGGGGTAGTGTCTGGGCCACGTTAATGCTCAAGATTATTTTCTTTGCCTGCATGTACTGACCACTTTGAGTTTAGAGGACATTTTGCTTGTTGTTTGTACCAAGGTGGTGCTGGGGCAGAGAGCAGACTTCTCTCCTCTGGTGCAGTTGAGTAAGTGGGAAGGGGTGGGAAGCAAGAGGGCCCCGCAGAGGCAGGGCTTTCTTCTTCCTCCACGTCCCGCTACCACCATCTTCCACTGCAGAGGAAGCAGTTTGCTGTTGTTCAAAGTATGCCACAGTGTCCTTAATATAATCCCGTAGCGTTTTATTTAGAAAGCAAATTGAGTTATGCTTGTCAACATAGATGTAGCAAAGAGCGTTCATAGGGCACTCAGGCCTATGAGTTTTAACTCATAGCCTTAGCCAGTTTGCAACGTTATTGAGTAATGTGTGCAAAATTACTTTTTCTCAAGCGCTACTTGTCTATATATGGCTTTGTTTACTTGCTTCTACACACCACATCCATATGAAGCCACTGGTAAAGACTAAAAACGGTTTACAATAAATGTTGAAGGAAAACTGGAGGCCAGATTTGATAGTCATGCAAAGAGAAAATGTTGATTTGAACTTTTGGAGAGCTAGACCCTCAGCTTAGCCGCCTTGTTTTCCCTCATGGCGATGACTGTAGAAATAGAGTGTACTAAGGAAATGCCCATATTAGTTTTAATCTAGATAAACTCTGCTACTGAGGGGAGGATAGGTATGGTAGCATGAATTTCTGAGTAGGCAGGTGCCCAATTACCTACCCAGGTGGTGAGGTGTTGCAGCCTGCATGCTGCTGTGGTAGTTTTGTTCTAAGCACTCAGGCTACTTTGCCTAACTCTGGACAAACCATTGGCATACTTCATTTCTGTAATATAGTCTTAAGTTTCTTCCCATGTTCCCTACAAATCTGAAGTAGGCGTTTACATGTCAGTCTCAGGGAGTGTTTGCTTGTAAGTTCAAATTGTCGGTGTTAATTACTTAGGTCTGTACAATAAGGTAGATGATTAGCTTTCTCTAAATCTACTTTTGTTAGAATGGTGAATTTCATTGAATCTTTACATTCTTCTGCTCAGAAATTAAATCTATATGGGTATATTGAATGTGACAGATTTTGTTGAAATAAATAAATCTTATCTTGGAGCAGATAAGATTGTATATATATCATCATACAGTAATGGTTAATTTTCTAACTTGCTTTGTCTTCCCTTTCTTATAAGTAACATAGTAACTTACTTAGCACTGCATCATAAAAAAGATCTAGTGAAAGATGAGCAAAGTGACAGAAATGATCTCACCTTTTGTTGCTAGCAAGGACAATCCAATGTGAGGGTAGTATCTGATTTACCGAAGCCATCAAAGTAGGGGCAGTAGGAGGTATTCCTCTGATTTCATAACTTGTCATATATTATTTTTAACTCTGTAGCAGTATATTGTTAGCTTTTACAGCTATAGTGCCTTTCAATGTTTTAAAGAAAGACTCCATTAATGTGGGGCAAATCTACACTTCAATTTTAAACAGTCTGTGTATCTAAATTTTATGACTTAAGGGTTTTGTTTTTGTTTGCCTAAAATGTACTAGTAGTAAGCAGTCTTGCGAAGAGCTCTCTGTATTGTACCTCTCCTTAAAACATGTTTGTTGGTAAACAAAATGTATTGGTGTTCTCCCAAAATAGTATTGAGGGATCAGTAGATTAAACATTTCAAGCAATGAAGTACACTGCAGCCTGAATATTGTTTTCCAGCTCTTGCTTGTTTCATTCTGGAGTCTGAATTGTCTTCTAGAGGTGAAGGGTGGAACATAAACTTAGGGATGTGTGCCACAATTCTGAAATATGAATCTCTCGACTCTTCAAGTGGTAGGCTCTAGAATGTCCTTTATATTTTAGGGGTGATGGGGAGATCACACCGGTTTTGTTTATGGAAATGATTTTGAAATGTTTTCCTTTTGTTGCTGAGTATTGAGTATCTTGTCATATGATGACATGCCCCAGTTTCCTACTGTTGAGTTGTCTGAATTATTGTGCCTCAAGCTTGTGTGTGCATGACCATGTATGAGCATACACAGTTTCCTTCTGGTAGGTCATATTTGTTCCTGTGGTTGATTTTTCTTTTAAAGCCTTCTAAAGGGACCTGGTCTATCTCTCTCATCCTGAAATGAGTTTTGCCCTCAAAAACTATGAATTTGCTTTGCTTTGACAACGTAGATGATTTTTAGGGCTGTTTTTAATTGCTAAAATGGTACCAAATCTCAAGGATAGCCTCTTGATCCTATGTAACCTTCCTGCAAAGATGCAGAGAGTAGCTCATTGATCACCATCACCAGCTAAAAGCCAATACAAACCAGCAGTAATCCAGCCCTGACTGGGGAAAAACACTACCTCCACAGGCAGTACTACTGGGGGAATTTTGAATTTTCCTGTCTTTGGTCAGGAAATAGATCTAGTGATGTAACATCCAAGTGAGGTGCAGTGTATTGTCTCATTTGCTATTGGTTGGCTACATCTACCTTCCTGCTCCATTTTGATCAATGTGTACCACTTCAAGTGTATACCTAGGTGGTTCTCCATCTCCCAGAAAGATGAAAGTCACATAGCAGCAGGTTGCTGTGGAGTAGGTTTATTGGGCTTGTCCTGCTGTGAGGATTTTAGCAGCTGGTCCAGTGAAAGTATCCAGTGTCTGACTGACTTTTTGCGGGAGGAATACCAAACCAGGAGGAAGCAGCATTTCCTTTCAGCAGGTACTTGAGGTCTTTCCATGTGACACTTGAGGTGAAGGAGCTTCTGAGTGCAGATGCTTGATAATCCTCTGTGGCTAGGTGCTTATTTCCTGTGACTGGTTTGCAGCCTTCAGGTTAAGACTTCTTACTTGAGGATTATATTGTTTTCTCATTTTGGAGACTGTTGAAAGGTAGCAGGGTCTTCTCGGTTAATCTTAATGTATGTTGTTCTTTACATCCATCCTGCTGTAGTGTATGCTTAAACATGTTTCTTCCAACTTTGTGTTCAGAAGTACGAATCCTTTTAAATCTGGACAAGAAACCAAATGGAAATGTGTGCAATCCAATTCTCTCATCTGATTCATTTTGGGCAGACATTTACCCTTTTGCCAGACCCCTTTGGTCCTGCCTGAAATATTGTTTAAAACTAAATAAGGAACCACAAAGGCATACGGGTATAAGAGATTATAATGCAATTGTTTGTGGGTAGATTGTTTTGCTCTCGTGATAGCCCACTTTTACTAGTATTTTAGGTCTGTGGGCTTTTTCTGTACTCAAGAAAATTGCATTGGAGTGTCAATAACTAACATTTACTTTTTCTCATGGTATTAGAGAAGCAGGAAGTACACTTAAGTCTGATTATTCTTCAGTTCACTTAGCTGCATTTCTAAATTGAATCTCCAGTATATTGCATCTCTGAGTGGGGGGTTTTCTTTGAAAGTTAAAAAACAAGCGAGTTTCCAAATACATGAGGGTTTTTCCATTGTACATAAATTTCTTACTGCTCGTTGGTACTTACATGGCTCTTTTAAAACAAAACAAAAAAAACCACCCAGAAATCAATATGTACTGCTAATGAAAGATTTTGATGAATGAATGTATCTGCTGCTTGTGTTGTTTGAGGAAATACAGATAGTGATTGTACAGACTTAATTTCTCACTGTCATTCTAAAGAAGCTTACCCTTGGTTTTTGCTAAGCGTGGGAGATCTGCAGCTGTGAAGCTTTTGACAAGGGCCCTCATTAATATAGATTTTCTGCTGTAAAGGAGCTCCTTTCCTGTACCACCCTCGAATGCTGTGGACAGTCCTTTATTGGGATTTTTTTTTCCTCTAAAGCAAACAAACTCCTACCGTTCTCTAACATTTTTCAGGCTTTTTCCCTAGCTCATATGGCATCTCTTCTAAAGATGTGCAATGGGCTAATGGCAGTTTGCTGAGGACTCTGTATTGGCAAGCTGGCTGTAGAGAACTAAATAATCTGTTACTTCTTTCAAACTCAAACCATTTATCTGTAGGGCCTATGTGATAAGCTTTTGTAATGCTATTCTTTGTACAAAGGCAAAAGATAGGCAGGGGGATATTAACCTTTCAGTATTCAGAAAAGTGCTTTCATTGGCTGGATTGGGTTATATTTTCAGTGCAAGTGCAGGTGAGCAGAAGGACAAACAGTGTCCCAGGAGCATCCCAAGCTGTGTGGGTTACACTGTTAGACTTACTGACTTAACATTAATGTGGAAGACAGGACTTGATGTCCTGCTACTCGATGTGTATGCCATGTAAGTATGTCCTTGAAAAGTTATATGTCTGTGTTCAAAAAGTGGGAATTGGACCTCTATTAGGAGCAGTGCTATGCTAGGTTCTTCCTGTGTTATGTAGGATACTAGAGTGCTAGTAATCCTCAGGACTGTTTTTCAAAGGTGGTTCCTGTGAGCAATATGAGAAGGTTGTACTGTTGAATACTTTGTTCCAAATGGGGTGGGAATGGTAATGCTGTCTCTGGCCTTCATACAAAGGCTAAGACTCTGAATGCTGGAGTCTCTCCTTTATTTCCAGTTTGTGTCGTTGGTTTGTTGCTGTAGAACAGTCCTGTAATCATGATTGCATTTTTAAACAGGTCTTTTAAAAGGACCGAAAAAGGGATAGGAAGGTTGTCTGCTCTCATATATGAGCGGTGCCTGTTGCAGATGGATGCTTTTTTAGGGTGTCTTTCTTGACATATGAAAAATAAATGTGAGTAGAACAAACCCATGGAACCAACTTGTCTGTCTGGAAGGGCACTTCTACTGATTTCTGGTATTACAATTGGAAGGTTGCTCCCTTCAGTGCCTCATTAGGTCTTCAACAAGGAGTCGTGTGCTGGCCTTTGGGGACAGTCCTGGTGCGCAGAGGAGCAGGACGAAATGCCTGCTTGATTGTTATCTGCACTGACTGATCCTGTTGCTACGAGGAACTACTGGTCTGTTGAAACGTAGGAGTATTGCTAAATTCCCCAGGGAAGAAGGATAAGAGGAGCCTTCAGATGTGAGACAAATATCTCTGACACGTGGCTGTTAAATAATTAATTTCCCCAAAGGATTTGAAAAGAGCATTTCAAAACACTGACTACTGCAGGTCTGTATGTGTGTTAAACCTGTTGTACTTGCGAGGCTGGCTTTGTTCCACATGCTGTGTAACTTGGAAAGAAGCAGCTGTTTTGTAGGCAGATTGTGTAGAGATAAAAGATAGAAAAAAGCTGTGAAATGAAATGTTTGAAGTATGCAGTTGTTTTTTTTTTTCAGAAGGGAGGGTTGCTTTTAACTTTCGGTATGGAGATAGTTTAAAAGGAACAGTGGCTAAAGAAAGGAATAAAGCTTGTTTCTGTATTGCTCCACCCCTCTATGTCAGGACTGCACTAGGGGATGCAGCATCAATTGAAACCTCTTGTTTCAAGAATACATACGTTGACTTAAAATTTCTTCTTCACCTGAAGAAAAATGGTGGTTTACATTTTGTGGGCATTGCATTAGAAAGGGAGAATCGACTTGGTCAAAATTAAATGATCAGTGTGTCTTTTGAGGGGGAGGGCAATATGGGAATGGGAACAGGAACTGGGGGGGGAAGCTGGGAAATGAGGTAGTGTGGCAGTACACCTGCAGTGACTGGAAGGGTCCTGTGCAAGGGTTGTGCCCAGATCAGAGCTGCTTCCTCAAATACTGGAGGCATGCCTTAATGTACAGGTTTTAACCACAATTTCTTGGTTCCTATCATAGCCCCTCTGAGTATCTGAAATACATTGACTTTCAGAATAGGTTGAAGGCTTGTACATTTAAGATCTTGCATTAAATCTGATTCTGATCTTGGTTCCCAAAGCAATTACAGCTTGGCTGTGTTGCAGGAACACAAGCTTGGCTGTATTAAACTGTAGTTTATCTCGTTTGGTATATTTCATCTGAGAAAACATTGATGGCACCCCATCAAAAAGGGTGAAACACCTTTTATCAATAAAGTGTTGTCTTTATTCTGTTAGAAAATGAAATGGATCATGTTCATGGAACTGAACAGCAAGCACCAGAACTATTGTGTAATGTCAGCCTTCAAAATTACAACCATAATGTTTCAATAAAGCAACATGTTTTTTCACTTATTACACTATCTAGTTTGTGCATGTGTATGTGCGGGTTTTAATTCTATGACTAACCAAGCGTTGAGGTTAAATTTCCAAGAAGATCAAACCACAGATAAAGTTTTAGCTTTGTAATGGGTGTGATGAGTCTAATTCTTTTTTTCTGTAACTCAGCATGGTGTAACAGGGACTACACTGGAGTTGAGGACTATTTTTATGCCAGTTGAGGATCTGGCCAACTTAAGTAAATGTCAGTGTATATCTGGGGGGAGAAGGGAAATGGGGAAAAAAAAAATCTCTACCATCAATCTTCAGGAACAGAAGTTTACTTATGACTAGTGCAAAAATCACATTTCAGATTGAAGTTGCATTTGATTCTTACAGTGTATAGAATCAGCTGGAGGGGTAGGATTGGCTTTGGCTGGTTGGTTGGTTTGGTTTTTAACTGCAAAATATATCAAACTCTCTCTGAATCTGTGATTTTTATCTTGAAGTTATATTGACAAATTACTAGGTATTGGGAGGAAGTGGTTGTTATCACTTTAAAGTGGTAGTTTGTTTGTACATTAGTATTTCAAATGGCACAGTTATGAAGTGTTCCTTTTAGCTTATTTGTCTTTGCCAGTCACAGGCTACCTCTACATGGAGCTTTCCTTTGAGAAATTATCAGTGAGCTCCTATTTCAACAGCCTGTGCGTGCCCCGTGCTCTATAAAAGAATTCTGCCTTGCCTGGGGACTGTTTCTGTACGCCACGTGCCCTGCCTTCGCTCTCTACAACTAAAAGGTGAGCAATGGCACGTGGGCTCTGTGGCCAGTCTAGGGCTCCCCCTGTGCCCCCCACCTAGGGATGTTAGTTGAAACCCTACTTTCTGCACACATTCCTTGTTGAGTTGTGGTTTGGTTTTGGTTTTTTTAGATAAATGGCCCGCTCTGGTTTGAAAATCAAAGTGTATTTTAAAACAGACTTTTGAGTCTTGTTTTACATTTGTTTTTCCTTTGTTGCTTGGCTATTTTTTCTTAGTTAAAAGCAGAGAAAGACTTCCTCTTCAGATTTGGAGCTGGTCCCTCTGTAGAAGAAGCTCTACTCCCTCCTGTTGATCCATTGTAAATTAGTAGTGTGTATGACCTACAGGATGGGAAGAGGATAACTTTGTCTACATCACCTTGCAAGCTGATAAGCACTTCATCTAAGTCAGTGAGTCATGTAGGTCCTGTGTATCTTTAATTTTGAGAAAACTGGGGCAACGAAGATGGTTTTTTCCTCTGCAAGAGTAGGTACCTCTTGCACAAAGTTCATAAATGAAAATCTTCCTTGCTAAATTTTAAGATCTGCTTGCTTTGCCAACTGCTGTGCTGTATCAAGGAGTGATTTAATGTGCTACAACATATGGATTTGGAGGACTCTGGGTCAAGTTCTTCCTTGTGGAAGCCTCCATGCAAGCTGTTGGAGGAGCCTTTGCATGCCATCTGGCAGGAGTGTTGTCCTCTGCTGTGGTGGTGTTTTCTTACAGGCTACTCAGTCACACCCTTGGCAGTCAGAAAAAAATTGGATTGATGCTCACGGCAACCTAGGTCATGAGTGATATCTGTCCTTCAGCTGAACTTGCTGACATTGCTTCTTCCATTCCTATCAGGCTACATGGCAATTCCAGTTCTGCCTTGAAAGATCTGAACTGGTAAAAATTACACAGTTTTCAAGTAACAGGCCCATAGTGAGAGGGAACTAGAGTATTTCTAAGCTTTTCCTGTCCCTTCTTGTGTTGTGGTGAAAGCTGTTGCAAAGACTTTGAAGCAGAAGAGTTGATAACACAGGAGTTGTTGTCTAAGCCTCTTCAAATAAGGTCAGTAAAGTCAAATGCTAAATAATGTTTATTTGTACTGGCTTTCTGCTTTCCAACTTTTTAGGCAAGACTTTTAGACAAGATCCAGATAGCCTGACAGAACCTCAAAGACCTCAGGCACAGTGCCAGCTGGCAACCTAAAAACTCTCCAGTCTGCCCTTGTTGGGTCAGGTATAGCAAACATAACTGGGGCTATTACTGTGCTTCTCTTAATTTCAAGTGGCTGAAGTCCTGTGAGAAGTCTGGATGACCATCAAGAAGGGTTGATCTTAAAAAGCTGTAAGATTTCCTAATGCAAAGGGAAAATGTCAGCCTGCATGATTTAAAGCAGAGTATTTTGGTCCATTGTAAATTAGTAGTGTGTATGACCTACAGGATGGGAAGAGGATAACTTTGTCTACATCACCTTGCAAGCTGATAAGCACTTCATCTAAGTCAGTGAGTCATGTAGGTCCTGTGTATCTTTAATTTTGAGAAAACTGGGGCAACGAAGATGGTAAAGTTAATTCAGAAAGGAATTCTCTAGCTAAGTTCAAGGAAATCACAGACTCTTGCAATAGGCTACATTTTTTTTTTTTTTTTGTTCTGGGATTTATGTGGAGTTTTAATCAGTTTGTCATGTGAAAAAATTCTGGTACCTGATATACTTTGTGTAATATTATATCCCCTGCTTAAATTTTGAAGTTTTTCCTTTTTTTTTTTTCCCTGTGATTCTGTTATGCTAGTGATGCTTGCGATAAAGTTGAAAGAAGTATCAGTGTGTGTATGCATCTGATTTTGTGATATCTCCCTACTCCCTACACGTGCACGCCTTGTTTGCATGATGGGTCTTCATTTTGCTACTGCTGTGACAAGTCAGATCATGCCTTTTAAAAAGAAGCAATATCTGTTCCTCCTGCACCTACTTGAAATGGTATGTCTGACTGCTACTCTTCATAATTTGCAAAGCATTGAATAGGAAAATCTCTTGGTTACCAGAGAAGCACAGTCTGCCTTTTGTAACTGTCAGAGGCTTTTTGGAAACAGAATAGAAGAGCATAAACTCTGAGCCTGATCATTATGCAAGGTTGCTACATACTATGTAAGCTAAACCTGTGTTTCCTAGGAAAAGTATTCAACACAAATAATTCTAAGACTATAACACTCTTGCAGCAGACATGCAAAAGCAAGAAGCTAGTTACCTCTCTGCCCAGTGTTTCTGCAGTGCTACATTGAACCTGAGACCTGAACCGAGACTATGGAGCAGTAGGCCAGTAATGCTCTTTTGGGGGGAGCACGCTTTTGGCTTGAGGTGTGAGAAGTTGGGCAGGTTACTGGTATCTTCACATCCTGGTCTGCTGGAGCATGAGCTGCAGGCTGGCTGAGCAGCTTGCAATGTTCTGCCTGTGGATTATTTTCCTAACTTTCTTCCTGCACTTAGGTTTTGAGGAAATATTAATGCAAGCACAATCAAACAAAATGTAATTTGAGAGGCAGTGATGTGCTTTCCTGTGGTGTAATATTGTATACTTTGTGTGCACGTCTGCCTTAACAGAATGTACTATTTCTGATGTGTCTTTGGTAAGAAAAAGTGGGGCTTTTTGTATATTTATATATTTGGATAACTTCAGTTTGAGGGGTTACACACTACACCCAGTACAAAAATCAAGCCTTCTGTGCACTTGATAGGTATATTTGATCTGTAGTACTTTATTTTTAATTCATGAAAGCCATTTGTTTGATTTGTAGTTTCTGACCTTATTGTCCCTTTAAAGAACGCTTTGTGAAAGTCACTGTTAGGGATTAAGAAGCTAAAATAAGCACCGGGACATAGTTCTTGTCTCTGAAGACCTCACGTGATGAGATGCTGTAAGATTACAGACAGAGACAGGGAATTCATGGAATGCAAGTGAAAAATGAGTAATGGTTTTGTTCTGAAGAATGTTCTCAAAGTGGTAGAGGTTCTGTGGCTATTCACCCTTAACTCTGATGATAAAATAAAGGTACTCAGTCAGCTTTTTGTTTCCTTTCCTGAAATTCAGATAGAGTATGTTGTGCATAAGAAGACATTCTCTGCCTTGACTTAATTCCTAAAAATAAATTGTTTGTAGCATGTTATTTCTAGTAATAAGTGGGTAATTCTCATGAGTGCACTAGTTATCCGAAATCAAAAGCCAAACAAAAATATTATTGGAAAAGTACAGAAACCTTAGGTGCCATCACCCCTAGTTTTCTTTTTCTGCAGAGATGGTAATTCCTTCTTTTTATATGTTTACACCTCTATGAAATGTATCTCTTAGCTTAGCTAGAGGATTTATTTCAAAGCACTCCAAATTTTCTTAGGATTTAAATTACCTTTTGCTCAGTTTCCTAATAAAATTCACTTTTCTTCCGATTTGTGCTAGAGATTGCTTTCTATGGCACCTGGTAGTCTCTTATCATCAGTCATTTTTCTCTGAGATAAATTAACATCTGTTCTCTTCAGTACCTGAAAACACAGGTTAAACAAGTTGAAGACCTGGATTTAGAGCAACAAAAACAATAGGATTTTCTCTCTTGAGGTGCTATTTTGTTCTGAAATGCTTTCGTTCCAAAGTCCAAATTTTTGTTAGCTTTGAAACTAAAGAGGATAAACTTGCTTTATGTAGAATTTAGCACAATTCTAAGAATATATGCGAGAAGGAGAGAAATTATGTAAAAATAGGTTTTCTTCGTAAATATGTGGATTAAAGACGAAAAAAGAAGAAACATGGCCAAAAAAAAAAGTCACATGAATGTGTGGGCTGTTCTGAGTGAAAGTTTAGGTCCTAAGTATGGACAATGTTGATAGCCCTATAATAAGAAATGCTAATGATTCATTATGTCAAAGAAGTCAATTGTGATTGAATAAATACAAGTTAAGACTGTGACATTAATTTAGTTCACATTTGCTTTTATGCATACTTGAATTTTCAGATCCTGGCCCCTGGAAGGTGGTTTTCAGCTGAGAACTCCTTTGGGAAGGGTTGCTGGCTTCTGCTCCCCTGCTTAAACAGAAGCCTTGGCATATTGCTGCAAGATACTGGCTTCCTCGTTGTCCAGTGAATGCTCCTTGCAGCCCGTGGTAGCGTGGCTCTGCAGTGTGTTTCTCAAGCAGTGATGGAAGGGAGGAGACATTGATCTATAAGTGTCGTGGATGGAGTGATGCACTTCACTTGTGAGAGAGAAAGAGCAATATATTTATTACTATGAAACAGAAATTTGAACAAAATTTGATAGTAAATGTGACAGTGGTTTAACAAGATTCAATGGCAATGTACGTTTGGTAGAAAACTGTCAGGGACACCCTCAGTTGAGTCACGAGGTTCAGAGAGGACCCCCTTGCTTTGTAAATTCCTCACAGAGGAGTGTTGGTGTGACTGGATCCAATCCTAGTCCCAGACATGGTCAGGAGTTTATGTCTAAAGGATTATATGTGCATAATCAATCAAAGATAAAATCTTATGGAAGCTTCAAAGTTTAGTGTGCTGTTTATCACTTAACAAGAATATGCTGTGGCAAGGAGTCCCTCAACCTCGATGAGTAACCTCGAGAGGCATCCCTCCTCAAGGGGAGATCCGGGTGTGCAGCCCACCGCTGTGCAGGCAAGCTCAATGGGCTCTTGAACTATTCACTATTTATAGGAGTAAGATGATTGACTTATGGCCAATATGCAAATATAATTACATTGTGGTTAGGTGGGCGCGTTGATCAGGTTAGCCTTGACTACTATGTTATCTGTCTCCCCTGAATCTACTTTGCCGTCACAACCAGACACACCTTTTATGAACACCATGGGTGGTTATTGCTGGGGCAGAGTTACAGGAGATAAAGGTCAGGTTGCGTGGGGGGAGTAAAAGATGACAGTCTGTTTGGAAAAATCTCACTTTTTTTTTCTAATGACAGGAAATAGGATTGGAAAGGAGTTCCTGTGTCACTGAAGTAAATTCGTACTAGTTTTAGCAGCAGTATAATGTACTCTTTTTAAGATGAATCTTGTTTAATTTATAAAATTGTTAGGTATTTTTAAGCCGGCAAATTAATTAGAAGCAGCTTCAGAATATCAGATACCTGTATTTTCAGTCACTTTAGACACTGTCGTTCTTACGCTAATTTTATTTCACTTAAATTGTTCTTTTTCTGCATTGTTAACCTACTGCATCTTTAAGCTGTATTTGTGGGGAGCAACCCAGTCCTTTCTCAGCGCTTGTTTGATAGCTTGAGTGAGCCAAGCATTTCTCTTTTCCCATCATCCTGATGGCCCTGGTCTGCATCTGCTTTGGTTCAGGTTTTTGTTCCTGGGTGTGGATGTCTGGTACTGACATGCTGGCCCAGAGATTATCTTGTAGTGCAATGCACTCTTCCCTCTCTATCCAGGAACAAACATCCTAATGCCATCTTTCTCCTTCTTAAAACTGCATACTAGGAACAAAGCAGAAAGTTTCAGTGGCAACCTAATGTTCCCAGATATCTCTCTCCTCTGTCATTTCCAAATTATGAGGCTCTATTATATTAGTTCTGCAAGGCATCACACACTGATCTTGTCCTATCAAAATTAATTCAATTTCTGTTACCCTAACTCTCAAGGTCATCTGATTTATAAAGTGTATTCTGACTTGGTATCATCCCCAAAATTTAATAATTTTCGTTAAATGTTTTAGTCCTCAGAAGCACTTCAAGGTCTTTCTTTATCCAGATTCACCACAATGCAACAAAAACAGATAGTTGCACTTTTTCATTTACTTTCATTTTCTCCTATACAGCCATTTACTAATTTTCACTTTGGTTTAATAGCAATTTCTTTCATTGTACTGTATGAATGGCTTAGTATAGCCTCGGTGCGTTAGATTGGAAGTTTCTCTTTTGTCTATCAAATCAGAGTTATCAGATAAGGACATATAGACTTTCCTCTGAAAAATTATAGAAGGTTTGTTTTTCTAAATTCCAACTCTTGCAGACATCTCTTTTGAATAACTTTTGGTTTTGTTTTATTTTCGTTCCATGTAGTACTGAGGCCTGATTACTATGTCTGCAGTTACACTGATCATTTGCCTACTCACCAGTCTCTGTTTCCTCGTCCACAGTCTTTCTTGTTGCTTTCTAACTGGTGATACTGGGGCAAAAGTGTTTGTTTTGTTGTTGGGACACACTTGCTTATCTAAAGACCTTTCTCTCATCCTGGCTAGGAATAACTGAATGACTGCCTTAGTCATTAGCTGTAGTCATTAGTCTGTGTGCCATTCAGAGACAGAATTTAATCATAAAGAGTGAATTCTTTATAGTTGTACTGGGTCTAGCTGGTACGGATCTTTTTTTTTTCTTAATAGGCTGTATGATGCTGTTTGTTGGATTTGAGGGGGGGTTGAGCTGCTTCAGAAACAGTTGTTACAGAAGAGCAGCTCCTCCTACCTACTTGACTTAGCTGCTGACTGGGGTTAGCCCATAACATATGTTTTTCTCAAATAATATGAAAAAAATATCCTTCCATAATCAAATGAAGTATGAGGTTCATCAACAGACTTTGGGGTCTATCCCAGTGGAACAGATTATCCATCCATTGCCTTCCTCTCCCATTCACTTAAATCTCAACCAACCTGACTTACTCGTACTGTCTTTTCACAAAAAGAAATATCACGACCTGTTATTGAGGAACAAGAAGCAAAAATGTACTTTGTTTAAAACTTAGGTTGCTGACTTGTGCTTCCAGTCTGTCTCTCCTGGCCTTTTCTGTACTAGCAGGTGGGTTCTTTTTTGGCCTGAACCATGCTAAATTTTACAGTTGTATCAGGTGTTTCTTTCTGATCTCTGAAATCTTGGTAAAGACTGGTAAAGTTCTTTCACTGACTGTGCTCATCTGTGTTTAACAATATTTGGATTTTTTGCTTCTAATTACCTAGTGAATTTTTTACTTGTATTTGCATCTTCAATTATTTGCTTTCTTTCCTCTGTTTTTAAATGATGTAAGTCCTGTAGATAGCTGATATTTCTTCTGAAAGTTTATTAAACTTTTATTCAGAGCAAGTTGCTCCTAGTCCTTCTGGTATTGGGAAAGAGCTTGAAAAGAAACTGTAGAGATTCAAATATGTGGTACTTATCCAGGTATTTGGTGTTTTATAAAAGTTCAGGAGTAGATTTGTAATCACTGCATAATTACTGAATTTGATTTTTTGAGTCTATCAATTTAAGATGGCACTTGCTTATGCTTAATACAGGTCACCCTGCTCTCATTTAAGCTTCTGGTTTGGGATTTAGACAGTAATATGCCACCCTAACCATCAAAATGAGAACTGGAGTAACTTCATACTGTTGTAATGTTCATCCAAGCTATCACTGCTCCAACAACTTCATCAGTGGGACACAGCAGTTAGTTCTTTCATGCTCCCCTGGGTAAAGCATGATGCAGGGTGATATTTGATGAAGGCATGCCAGGAGAGGGATGTGTGATGGATCAGGTGGTGTTTTGCTTTGTCCCCCTGTTGGTCCATGTGCCAGAGTATGAAGGTTGTTTAGTTGTCTGTTTAGAAAGTGGTTGCTGAGGAAGCCCAAACTAAACTAACTGATAAGAGCTATCAAATGCTGTACTACTGATCACTGCAGAACACTTAACACCTCCTTTTAAGTTGTTTCTCACCTACTCTTTTCATGTTTCCTCTCCCAGCACTCATCTCTTATACCTGTCAGGGCTCATACAGATCAACATACTAGGCTTCCTAGTTTGTGCACATCAAGTACTGAATAATTTAATAAAACACATAATCTAATATTCACAGAAACTGGACCTCAGCTACTGCTTGCTTAGGTAAGATGCTTCCTTCTAGTAAGGACAGAGCAAAATTTTTCCTCATACTCCTTATGTACCTTTCTCTCATGGTTTAAGGAAAGCTGCCCCAACCTTCTTTTCTTGGGGACAGTTGAGATCACTTGTGTTGAAGTGCTATTTGTTATACTACATCTTAGAATCATAGAATGATTAGAGTTGGAAGGGACCTTAGAGATCATAGAGTTCCAACCTCCCTGCCATGGGCAGGGACACCTCCACTAGAGCAGGTTGCTCAAAGCCCCATCCAGCCTGGCCTTGAGCACTTCCAGGGATGGGGCAGCCACAACTTCCCTGGGCAACCTGTTCCAGTGGTAAAGAATTCCTTCACAGTAAAGAATTCCTTCCTAATACTTAATCTAAATGTCCCCTCTAATCTAAATCTCCTCTCTCTCCTCATGAAGTATTGTGACAGACAGTGCCTGTCTGCAGGGATAACAGCATGCTGTTTCCTGGTTACAGTGATGCTGGTCTTTACTGTTTGGGATGATGTTATCCGATTGCCTGAAGACAGCTGGGATAGAGTTAGAAAAAACGAATAATACAGGTAATTGTTTCTTATTAGACCGGTTGAAATACCTGGAAAAACTGGCAGGGATTTGCATGCAGAAGTCCTTC
>JAOQGH010000023.1:48817055-48845389 GCA_025769975.1 Gallinago jamesoni
ATACAGGTAATTGTTTCTTATTAGACCGGTTGAAATACCTGGAAAAACTGGCAGGGATTTGCATGCAGAAGTCCTTCTTCAAGCTGAAGAGAGAAATTGCATTCTCCAGGTTATATTCAGATTGAGAACAGTTGATCAAAGGTTAATTTATGTATTCATCCTGTTGTTCCAAATCTGGGTTCTTTTAACCTGGTGTGCAATATACATACATACCTGGTGTACGATATACATACACAGGCGAGATACTTGTTTGTTTCATTTCTGGGCAGAGATGGGTGCTAGGTGGTTCCCTCACAAAGTGAGCACACATCGGTTGGCATGGGGCAAGCATTAATACGTTTGGAGCAACAGTTAAGCAACAGTTATGGGTACTCTCTACAGTTAGACTTAGTCATCCTCATTCAGTTGGTTGGTGCTGTGTCTCTATTTAAAGACACAGCATCCTCTCTTCTTACTATGCGTGCTCCATGAGGAGAGGGCTTTTGTTAGGGGGCTCAGGGAGCATCAGTAATTTCTTCCCCAAAACTTCTTGGGAATTGGTTGCTAGCTGGAATTGGTAGCTTTTGGACTTTGTTTCAGGCTGTCATCTCGGTCCTGCTGATTACTGTTTCTCATGAAGAACTGAACCTTGAGGTCTTTATAATAAACCTAATGGTCATAATGTACCATTCTTAACAGTGAAAAGGTTTACTCAAAGCAGCTAAGTAAGGACAGTATTTCTTAAATTAAAGATATGCAGGCTTAAAAACAGTAAGACCTATAAGTAGACCAAGGATGCATGAAGAAAAAATATTTTCAGTATGTGCATATATAGGAAGTTGCTTAAAAGAAAGTGTTGAAATGAGACTGGTGTTCCTTTTGCACAGTGACTTGCAGTGGATGCTCTGTAACCGTTTTTTCTTTGCTAAGCAGCTCTTCTGCGGTGGTGCTCCTGTGCACAGTAGGAAAAAGCTAATGGTATTTTGGGCAAAAAGAAACCACATCTGGAAGAGATGCAACTGCCTGGTTTCAAGCCCATATGAAGCAAACGTTGGTGTCATGGGAGCTTGCCAAGCGGCTTGTTTTCTTTCACTGTTTGTTGGTACTAACTCCTTTGATCAGCACATGCTATACTGACTGACCTCAATCATTTGTGGCAAAAGCAGCACATTGTCTTTGTTGGAATATAAGATTAGTGAAGAAAAGTACATGAAAAGAGTTTCCTGCAGGCAAATGCTGAAATAAATGGGTCTCAGAGCCTGAGTATATGAAAGGGCTGGCCGTGTTTATCTCTTCCTGTACAAATGCATCCACTAACTTATTGTGGTGGGTAGGGAATTAAGAATCATAATTCCTGCCTTCCTCTCTGTTGGTGATTTCTGTCCCTAAAAGCACAGCCACGTAACTCATTAAAGGAGTTGCATTCATTCAAGGGAATTGCTTACAGGATCTTCTGAGCAGGCTGGGGCAAAAAATCTCCAAAAGCAGACCTACAGCCAATAGAGAAAGATTTTGTTTGTTTGTTTTTGTTTTTAAATTTGTGTGTGTGATTTTTTTCCCCCCCATATGCCTCCCACCTTCTGCTGCAAAACAGCTTTAAAGGAGAAAAGAAGTTCAAAGATAACGGTGATTATATCACTAACTAGGGTAAATGGGGGGGGGGGGCGAGAGGGAGTGGGATAAATAATGGGTGGTAGTGATGAGGCAAGAGGAGGCTGGAATTTGATTTTTTTCTTCTCTCTAAACCAGCTGGCTTATACATTTTCCTACAGGTTCAAGACCCAGACTTCTGTCTTGGAGTGGACCACCTTACTCCATTACATCTCATTGGCGCTCACACTACACATTCATGTGCTGCTCATGCAGAGTAAAGAATGCGAGGGAATCTACTTGAAACAGGAGAGTCGATGCTTTGTCTGGCTGGGCTCCATGAGTGATCACCCCCTCCTCTTGAGGAAAGAGGGAGGGCATTGCTTAACTTTCCAGCTGCAGGTTTTTTTCCGAAGAACTAGCTTTTTGTTCCCCTCACAGGAAATATATATATTTTTTAATAGTAATGTTATTTTAATTTTTTTTCTCGTTGACGAGTAGTAATGTTCCAGCTCTGAGCTCTGATGGTTTCATGTACCTAATCAGTGCAAGCTTACAGAACTGCTGCCTTCAAGTTTTCTTTCTAATTACTTGTAGCTCCTGCAGAGAAGAAGGGAGTAGGCACCAGAAATAAATGACTGGTCAGGTTAGGTGGCATAGTGAAGCAGTAGAATAGCCTGTGTAAGGAGGCTGTGGAGGCATCAATACTTGGAAATGTTTTGCAAATCTCCTAGGCAGCTTTGCAGTTAATGTGGTAGATATCGTTCAGGGCAGAGTGTTTTTGAGTAGTCCAGAGATGATAATAGACTTGCTTTTCTTAGTTATCTGTAGACTTAATTTGTTCAATGGGAAATCTTTAGGATGTGCACCTAGTAGATGTAGTCTGAAAATCTGGAAAGCTAGTAAGTTGTTACTGTAAATCATTCTTCCACAGACAGGCATGGACTGGACTACGTTACTTGTCAGTCTATCTTTAGCCTTATTTTTGCATATTTTACATATTTTTTACATATTATTTATTTTTAATGCTTTCCCCAGTCTTTTGTGCAGTGTACTCATTTGTCATGCAGCCATTCACCCTTTCTGGTCTCTGCAGTGATGCTCACAGTTTGCCCACTTGTCTTGCCTTTTATTTGTATTGGAGAGTTTACTATGCTTTTACTGTAGAATAAGAGTTTTGAAGTTCTCTTTCTTGGTGTTGCCTCGATACATAGGTTAAAGAAAATGAAGAATATCACTGAGAGAAACAGTTCTGTTGCTCTTTAAAAGAGTTTATATACTTGAGATCTTCAAATTATTGTTATTGAGTCAATACGTAACTGTGTTTTTAGTTGCATTTTAAAATTCACATTTTATGTTTAATCTTGTAAGCAAATGTTACTGTGGCTTATCAAGAATTGTTAGCTAAAGGAATTACTAACAACTTCTATAGAAGAACAATGTTAACTGTTTTAATGACTCATTCATGCAAACTTTGAGGTGGAAAATAACAAGTCTCAGTAAACTCTGTGTGTTTTTCTTCTTCCCTTAAATGTTTTTCATATAACTAGTTATAGTTCAGGTCAGCCTTGGAGATTTTTTTTTTTTTTTTAAGTTGTTTGTGCTATTAGCGGAAGCATTGAGGCAGTTCAGATTTGTGAAGGGCTAGGAAACAGTCTAAAACAGGCTACTCTTGCAGGAGGTAGAGGCTGTTCTGTTTAGCAAGGTAGAGGGGTTTTCCTATTCCAGAAAGGTAGAAAACCTCAAAACAATTAAGCAGAGTATTCATATTAAGCATTTGAAGGCATGTTTTCTCCCTACCATCAACCTCTCCTGAAGCTAGTTGTAACGTACTGCAAGAACTCTCTTCAAAGCAGGGATTAGAGATTTCAAGTTATTTTGGGTTTTTTCCTCCTTCCTCATTGTGTTGAAGTGTCACTGGAAGAGTTGCTTTTCAAGGTGGGATCCCCCATGATGGATGTGAATGTGAACTTTGCCAACTCATTTGTAATGTTCAAATTCCAAAAGCTTATGAAAGAGGGTGGGGAGAAGCCTTAGAAATCTTGGACCAGCCCTGGCTGGGAGCAAGAGAATCTGACCCCCCCACCCCGCCCATATAAATTGGTTTGTAGTTATACAGTCTGACTGGTGTACAAAGAGGAGGAAACTTGCACTGATTGTCTGCAGTGTGAAGGAGGGAGGAAGAGTGTGTATGAATGACCTTGTGCTGCTGAGGCACCACAGCAAGTTTCTGGGGAATAAATTTCTGTGGCAGCTTGTGGAAGTAAACTGGTGACACAATGCAAGAGTAGCACAAACTGACACCAATAATCGTTGCTGGAGAACCACAAAGAGAAAGGAGGGGAAAGAAAGAATAGGGAAGATGAGGGAAAGAAAAACGTTAAGAACCTAAAGGCTGGCAGATGGTATTTATTGTATTTTGTATTTAATACCGAGCTGTTCAGTGCCTATTTTGTCTTTCTGCAGCAACTGCCTGAGCACATCAGTGATAAATGGGCATGCAAAGTGAGGAACAGGGACCTATTTCTGCAGTACTTATTAAAAAAAATAAAAATCCTGCTTGTGTGAAGCCTGAAGAACCAAGTCACGTACAGAAATATTTTTTGTCTATGCCTTTTTAGAATGTATTTGAGACTGAAAATACGTACCTGAAGAGCTCTATGCATGTAGCACACCTATATACTGAGATTTGGATGTATTAATTTTGTTCAAATTCCTTGAGAAGAGACAATATAAAAACTCACACTTGAAGTGGGATGGCTTTGAAGTTGTTTTTTCCCAGGTAAAGATGGCTTTTTCTTCAAGAGGGCCTCACAGTCATCATTTCTACTTGTTTGTTTTAGGCAATAGGTTTAATGGCAGTAGAGGTTAAAAAGGAGAAAATCCCATCTGACAGTTATTTTTTCCCTTAGTTGGGTTCCTAGTTAAGCAAAAGACAAACTAATCCTGTCACTAGCTTCCTTTCTTTTCTGTGATTGTATTCTGTTCCAGGATGTGACTGTAGATTCTGTAAAGATTTGTAAATTACAATGTGGAGGGTTTTTTTCCTAATTATTAGTCGATTTTGCTGTGTTTTGGGGAGTGGAGGGCTTTTATTTCCAATAGAAAGCTACACCCTTGGAAAGATGTAAAATTGTGAACATGTGTCACAAGGCAGTTCTTAGCAGGGGAAGTCTGGAAGTGTGGCCAGCCATGTGTACACTCCTGTATCTCCACAGCTCTCTCACTGAGATATGAACAGCTTTGGCTTTTGTTGGGAAATTGGTTTCCAGCCAGTGAAACCATTGTTGGTGGCAGTTAAGGTGTCCTTCTGCATCTCTGGCTATTGTTTTGATGCATAATAGCATGCATTGACTGATATGTGCTGCTGCGACGGTAGTAGTTACCTGCCCTGATTAGAAATAAGCAGGGTGACTGACAAGTCAATCATTTATCTGTACCATAAACGTGGTTTTATCCTATTAAAGTAATGTTATTTGAATAGACATTGTCTATTAGCCAGGCTACAACACTGTTAGATAAAATTCATTCATGTCACTAACGCCTGTTCTCCAGTGTACAACACAATGTCATCCAAAAGCTTCGGGCAATTAATTTTGATAATGATGACTGAAAATGTAGTCTACTTGTTCGTGGCTGTTTTCTGTTTTCGGTCACTAGTTGAGGCCAGTAGGGGACCTGAATTGAAAAGATTTCTGAAGTGTTTCAACAACTGGCCTGGTTTTGATTTTCCCTGAGGTGAAGGAGGATTTGTGGTGCTTTCAGGCCTGCCTGAAGCCAGGAGAGCTCTAAGATGTCTCATCTTTCCAGCACAGATATTCATATGACACAGATATGCTCTGAGAAGGGAATATGTTTCACTTGGCAAAGAATAACCCCTCACGTTAGAGCTTTGCATGGTGCAGAAGTTTTGCGATAGCTTTGACAGGAAGCAAACGTGTCCCTTAATCCTCCTCTTTTCTGTTTTGACAGACAGCTCTCCTTAGTCCCATCTTCCACTCAGCTCAGGACATGGGTTGCTTAAGGAGAGTCACTGCTTTTAGGTTTTCTTTTTCCATCTCCATGGAGATAGAGCTCTCCAGGCTTTTTGGCTTTGCTGACTCACTTCAACTTCCCATGCCCCAGCTCAGAGAGACTTTGCTAAATAAAGGTTTGATTCACAAGTCTTGTGGTCAGGCTTATAGTTACAAGCAAAACAAATACAAAGCCTGCTTTTTGCTTGTGCTTGATAATGGGATAAGCAAATAGGAAGGTGAAAGCTATATGATAGTCACTAGGAGACTGCTGAGAAACCACTCTACAGCTTCTAAGTACAGCTGTGTTTTAAACAGCTCTCACTGTCCTACCGATTCATGTATCATTTCTTACAATTAGATTTTGGGAACAAAACTGGTGCCAATACAGAGTGATTTTGAGGTATTTAACAGTGATTTCCCTTTTTCCCCACCCCTTCTCTGTCATTAGTTCATCAACTAAGGGGTGTCCAGACAGTTATACCATTAATAACTATTCTTGGCTCTTCACACTTTACCAGCCACCCACCTTGTCTTTGATTTGGGGATGGATGCTTTTCTTCCAGTCTGAGCTATTGGCCATACTCTGGATGATAGATACACCCCTGTCAAATGCAGAATGCATCAGTTGTAGCAGGGCATATGACTGTTACATCTGAAAAGTTAACAGAATGAGGTATAAGGTGTACATATAACAGACCTGGCTCCAGGTATCTTGTCCAAACTGCTTTCTGGTCTATAATTGTGCAGTTTTTAGAGAAGCATGAGGAGCATTCCTGTATGTGGCAGGAATAGTCGTGTTTGTTTTTCCAAGAAGTACTGTTCTTCATGTAACTTTGTTGTACTATTGTACATAAATGCTAATTTTATATACATATTGATAAAATAATTTATAGCATTGAATTTGCAGTTTTCAAACAAATGGAACTCCTTTTTTCTCAATATACCATGGAAAAGTTCTGTTCCTTCTTTCCATGCAGTCTTCTTATTTCCCTTCTTTCCCCTGTCCCTCACCTTGCTGTACCAAGATGTGCAACTGCATGGTTTATGTTCAGCATTTCAGCTTCATTACAGCCCTTTCTTTGCCATGGCCTTTTGAGCTGACTGGTGCTTTTCAACATGTTACTGATTTGTTGCTTTGCATATACTTCATACATTCATGTATTTCTTGTTCTTTATTCCAGAGATGGTGATGTTGCTGGAATGGTGGTCAGGCACCAATTGCACCCTCTACACTGACCCAGAGAGTTACAAGAAGTATGGGAAGGAGAATGCCATCGTAATCCTTAATCACAACTTTGAAATTGACTTTCTCTGTGGTTGGAACTTTTGTGAAAGATTTGGGGTCTTGGGGGTGAGTTTTGTTTAGCATTTAAACTTTCTCTTTTTGGATTTGGAAAAAAAACAAAACCAAATTCTTTGGTTTTGAAAGTTAACAGATCTGTGCCTGAATTTCACTCGGCCACTGTCCAGGTTTAAAGAGGTGAACCACAAGAGATGTGTTGCAAGTATGTGGAACACTGACACAGGGTTGCTTGTGCATTCACAGAGATTTTAAAAGAATTGCAGTTGAAGCTGATGAAGGAGATAGAGATTTATTTTATTTTTATTTAAACCTGTGGACTTTACTACAGTTGTTTCTCTCTGTGTGCTTGCACAGACATAAAGGTAACTATTATGGTTCATTGTGCTGCAGAAAGATGAGCTGTTCTGTGATTCTTTCCTAGCAAATTGTAGAATTTGTTTGCTTTCTCCATTCTCTCTCTCTTACAAATCCACAGCTAGTGTTTGAATGATGCAGTCTTTGTCTCTCAGAATGAAAGAGCCGCCATCTCAAGTAAAAGCAGTAACCAGGTTATAGCTAGTAAGAGATGGGGAAGGAATGAATTATCCATAGTTGTATACACTATTACATTAGGCTAGGAGTACATGAGCATTTGTTTTCTGGGTTTGTTTTTTTTGTTTCTCCTGTCAGCTCATGGGGATGATTCAAGCTCATCTGCTAAGCCAGCTTGACTTTTCTGTGGTGGTGGTGTGGTTTAACCCCATCTGGCAACCAGGACCACTCAGCCATTCACACACACACCCTGCCCGGAGTAGGAGAGGGAGAAGACGGAGAAAAAGGAAAAAAACACATGGAATGAGATAAAGACAGTTTAATAGACATCAGAGGAAAAGAAAAAAATATAGTAATACGATGATGTTGAAAGAATATACCAAATGAATGATGCAATTCAATTGCTCACTGCCCAATGATGGGTTGCTCAGCCTGCCCCGAGCAACAATTGCATATGCCTGTCCCTCAGCCAACCCCCATTTCTGTCTATGATATGGAATATTCCTTTGGCCAGCTTGTCCTGTCTGTGCCCTCTCTCAGCTTCCATGGGAAACTGAAAAAGTCCTAATGGCTACAGTTCTGTAAATAAAACTGTGTTTTAGAGGGTTGGGTGCTGCTTCTGAAAGCACCATTGTAGAAGACTAAAGGATTATTTTTGTACAAACTAATAGAGGCCTACAAGGTCAAAAATCTCTCGTTTTACACTGGTGCTATGTGGTTGGATTATATCTCATTAGCTTTAATAAATTTCTGGAGCTTGTCAAGGTAATCAGGATTATGTTTTAATTTTTCAATATTTTTCCCTATGTATAAGAAAGCCACTACATAGAAGTGTAACTGTTGAACAATCACTGTGCTACACTAACTTACAATAATTTTTAATTTTTTTTAATAAGAGTTTTTTATAAGAGTTTTTTACAGCTACTACTTAGTTTGTATTTTTACTAATCTTAGGGAATTCTTAGGAACTACTATATAGTGGGAGTTGTCCATTTATTTATTTAATAAAAACAACTCTGTTTCAGTCTGGAGTAATGTACTGTGATTTTACTTCCCAGAAACTGTTCCAGGAAGAAACAGTTCCCTTGTGCTCTCATTTGCGTAGATATCTTTACACAGTACAGCAGCATATTTCCCTGTTGGGGCAACTGGACAAGGTTCATCTTAAGTCACGTTAAAAAAAAAAATAAAATTGAAAAAGACACACATACAGTCAGTTTCCTAATTGGATTGCTGGTATTGGCATACTGGTACTTGGCTTGGGGTAATGCAGGAGTGGATGATCGTGTAGGGATTGGGGATGCAGCTTGGTTTGACTTTGTGCTGCCTTACACCAGTTTGCAGTGTGCAAAGCTTCAGGGTTTGGTGTGGCAGCATGTTTGGAATGTAAGAACCATTATGCTGACAACCATTATGTTTGGGAAAAGAAGTTAAAAGAAAAAGGCAAGCATCCAGAGAGATTTCTAAGTGCTGCTCCAGCCTTCAACATTTTGTGGCTCAGGGACTTTGGGAGCCAAAGGAGTTTTATATTTAATGCTATTTAATTTTATACTCCATGAAGTTTCTATGCAAACTTTAGGTAGCTACCAACATCTTAGTAAGCTGATCTTGTGTCCACTGCTGCTGAAAAGGAAATCTTGCATGTGCAATCCTATATCCTGCATCTGTTCTGGTACTCATCTGAAACATGCCAAAACAGGGCAGACACCCCTTCTTTCTCTCCTGCCTTAACTAATCCAGTGAAAAAAGGGGAGGTGACTGGAGAGGGGAAAGAGGGAGAAGTTGAAGACAATTTAGGGCCTCAGGTGTTGGGACTGATTGTGCTTGACTGTAGCAGGCAGACGGAACAGCTTTGTTGTGACATCCAGCTGTACCCTGCGGCCCTGGCAGACAATGGCAGTGCTCTCAACAGTGTCACAACCTTGTGTCCAGACTCTCAGTATTTTACAGCTTGAACTTTTATTAAATGAAGCCATTAAATGTTGTATTTTTTTGCTTGGTTTTGCTCATTTAAAAGCAAAATTAAATTTCCTTAAGCTTGTCTTTCCCCTTCTGGCCCCAAAAGAAAAGTCTTTCCCTTTTTGTTTTTAACCACGATAAGAAAACTTCCCCTCCTGGTTTTAGTTGCAGCATTCAGTCTGTGCGTTGTTATGCTCCTCCTTTTGTCTCTCTTCTCCTGTACTGGCTTTCTCCTTATAGCCAAATTGCCATAGTCCCAACAGGTTTATAATGCTCAATCAATGTGGCTTTGTTTTTATCAATGTGGTTTTAGGTTTTTTGCTGTTTGAGGGTGGTGGATTAGGAGTGGCATAGTCTCTTGCCTTTTGTTGTTAGGTTTGTGAACCTGAGTTCTCTTCTGATGACTCAGTTCTTGTACTTGGACTGCATGAAGTTCTCTGCTTTCATGAAGGCTTTTAAATGGCTGTGGAAGAAAATCTAGCAAAAAGAACCAAAGAAGGTACTGAGAATTTGAGAAGTGTGTGTGGAAGAGGGGCAAAGCAAAAAGAAGGCAATTCTAACATTTATTTTACTTTTAATTTTTTTTCTTTACCATGATACTTCCGGAGCATCCATTGCAAATGCTAGGAGATACTGGGTTGACAGTGCCGAGTGAGAGCCAGGCATCTATTCTTTTGCCATGGAGAAGGAGAAAACCACATGAAGGAGCAATTCTGTGCTCACTTTTACTCTTGCAAGTTACTGTAGCCAGTGAGATTGTCTTGCTAGCTGCACTCAGACTCTGCGTAGCTGAAGTTACTGATGTCTAATTGTTTGCGGTACCAAACCTTAGAAGATTTTTTTGGTTGCTTTTGTAAATTTGAAGAAGGAAGCAAACTTCACAAAAACTAGGAGTCGACAGGGATTTTGGGCAAAACTGTGTTCAGCCCAAAGTATTAATCGCTTACATCTGTATTCCAGTTGTGGTTTTTTTGCAAAGGGATTTTCCTGCTTTGCTTTCAGCCCTTGACACCCATCGGCCACACATACCCACCTCCTCATGCTGCCAGACCTCAGTGATATGTGCAGGAGGGGGGGAATATAGGGGTGCTTAATGGCGAGTCAGCATCATGCTGCCGTGGGTAGCATGGATGCCCACAGGGACAGCTGAGTCGTCACTGCTTCTGTCACAGAGGTGGCTGCAACATGCTGTGAAATAAGGAGGAGCTGTGCTGCCAACTTGGCTGTTTGTAGAGTCAGAAACAGCATAGCCCCAACACGATAGGGCTTTGTCCGTGCCAGAGGTTCCTAATAAAAGGCAGGGCTGTTACTGTGAATCTGAACCAGGGTGACTGTGGTGATTGTGTTGCTCTGCTCTGCTTTTCCACCCCATGCTGGTGCAGTGGCTGGGGGAGATGCCAGCTCGTGTCCCTGTGTTACTCTGTTGTTTAAATAGAGACACAATCTTAGTGACAAGTCCCTGCACTCTGCTGTGCCCTTCCCCTTTTCCTGCCTGGGACATTCCAGTCCTAGGACTTACCGTCTTCTCAGTGGTGGACAGCCTAGCTACTCTACCAGCATTTATAAACACATTAGTAGCATTTAGTTTCTTCAAGGTATGTGCTAAGCATCTCTTTGAAAACAGAGCCACTGGACACCAGAAATTGAAATCAGGACATAGACATGTTCTGAGGAGGAAGTGTCATTCAGGACTTAAACACTAAAAGCACATTAGTACACTCCGTGCCAGGATTCACTGTACCCTTCTGCTTCATTGCTTGATCTGACCAAGCAGTGATAAAACAGCTTTTTTAGTAGTTTTAGTTGCCCTTTTTCTGGGATGAAGACATTTATATTAGCAAAAATTGCCCGCTCTTTGAAGCTAAACCTGCTGGTTATCTGTTCACCTTCTGGTGTCTGGAGTTTCTAGTTATTAATTCTGGTGGTCTTTCTACCTTGGCAAAATGTAAACATTATTCTGAGTGGTTTATTACATGGGTATCTAAATATATGCATTTCCTAAAGAGGCCATTGTTGTTTATTCCTTGGCCAGGCAGACATGACAAAACATTATGAAAAACTAGTTGTTGGCTATCTTGCTGTAAGTTTATCCTGAAGAATTGCTAAGCACATATAATGATTTTTAACCCTAACTATCTATTCCATATGCCAGGAAACCCAAATTTTACTTAAAAGCTGTTTATTTTGAAGATTGCTATTGGAAAAACTGAGCATGACAAATATAGGTGTGAGAAAAAACTTTTGCTGTATGGGACTGATAGGTGAGTGAACACAGTAGTTCATTTGTACATTTTAATGTATTAA
Source organism: Gallinago jamesoni (assembly GCA_025769975.1). Taxonomy (NCBI): domain Eukaryota; kingdom Metazoa; phylum Chordata; class Aves; order Charadriiformes; family Scolopacidae; genus Gallinago; species Gallinago jamesoni. The sequence continues at coordinate 48,828,738 of JAOQGH010000023.1, forward strand.
TAGAATTTATGTAATTGCTCATGTAGGCAGCGAAAACTGCAGTATTGTTTGTTTTTCACATAGCATCTTAGCATATGATCTAAGATACTGCTGTATTACCTTTACAGCTTGGAAGTTTTAATCAATATGAAACATTAGAAATTAGGAGATTAACTAAATTTCTGGAATCGTAGCTTTGAGGGCCTAAAGAAATGCATCTCTCCGTCTTGATGTCCCAGAGAGTATAATATGAAGGAGTGCTATATTTTAAAAATAGAGCAAATGGAACCATCAAAGTATGTCAATGCTGAGGGCAGCCTGGAGAGTAAAAAACTTAGAAGGCAGGTTGTTGCTTCTAAAGGTTTGCAGCTGAAATGAATTTGTTTTGAAACTTTAGAACAAATTTTGTTAGAAATCCTCAGCTTGCAGGTTGATTTCAGGCTCTTTGTTGCATTCTGTGATCAAGATGTGTTGAATAATTGAAGCTGGACAATATAAATCAAGATTTTAATTCTCTGACAGCATAGCTGTGCAAATGCATCTAAAGTAAGCTTGTAAAAATAGTAAATTTTTTTTGGTGATGTTAGTGCAGTCATTCACAAAGGGAGAACTTTGCGTGTATTTCCATCTGAACAAACTTGGCCAAAAGAAATTAACTTGAATTAAAATGCTGTTACTGTAGACAAGTTGTCCCCATTCAGTAGTATTTTTATTAAACATCTGTTGAAATTACACAGTTCTGAGCACTGAAAATGTTTTATTTCCTTCAAGAAGGCATCTTACATGGAATAAATCAGCACTTTTAATGACATTTATTCTGTTAAACAAGCTGAATTTGAAGCTGAGGTGACAAAAGCACTTTTTTAAAGGAGAAGTTAGTGGCTGAAGTCAACTAGAGCTGCATTTTTCCCCTCAGGTATTTGCACAGGAGCTCTGCATGTGTAGGTGGCTGAGACAGAACAGATTGTAGCTCTAGTTATTGTAAGAGAGATGGTAGCTTCTGAGGGGAGGCCTAATGTATTCCTCCCACATGAGAGCAGTGTTGCCAATGTAATGAAGAGATTCCTTTCTTCAATTAGTTCCCTGTCATTAGCCTTCCTTTGACTCCTAGGATAGATGGGGTGCACAAGACAGCATAAGGTAATTTAGTTTATTTTTATTTGCATCTAAGGAGCCGTACGCTCACGTGTCTAAAGGACCGCTTTTGAATTTTAAAAATGCATTACCCAGAAAATGAATAAAAACATGCCCTGGGGAAGAATTCAAGCTTCTATTCTGCTTTTGTGGTTACACCTGCACTACATGACACCTTAATTCTTTGTTTCACTGGGGAAAAAAACAATGGTGGCCACTTCTCTCTTGCCCCTTGTTTAACTATTACACATTTTAAAATTTGTTAAACATTAGAAAATAACTGGTAAAATGGTTACTCAGCTTGCTTTTTGGACAAGGATTTCTGTGTTTTAAAGTCTAGGAGGGAGGACTCAAATTGTCTTTTCTGACTCTGCTCTGGAGGCGATGTACATCCTATGCAGAGCAAACTTACATTTTTTTTATGGTAGGTCTTATGATATTGAACATTTACTGTAAATAAACTTTAATAGCATGGGTTTTTTTTTTTCTATTTTTGGGGGTAACACAGTTGTTGTTTGCCTCCGTGTTGCAGTGGCTTGCACTAGGCTGTGGCTGAGGGCTGCCCTGGTTGTGGCTGAGGCAGGCAGTAGTTCCTCAAGGTTTTAGCCTTCCCTGCTCAGCTAGAAACATTTCAAGTCTGTTGGGGTTTCCTGGGGCAAAGCCTTGGCTCAGCTGTCTTCCTCAGCGATGCGCAGGGGAGAGGAATGGAAGAGCGTGTGAACTGGTCCGTGTGCTTTGAATGGAAGCTATATTGTACATGGTCCACAATAAAAATGGTCTTTAGAGGCTTTTAAAGCTATATGCTAGAATGATTTACATTTATTTTGGAAGTAAGAAAAGTACTTGTATTAAAAGTATCTGAGAAAAGTAAAAGCAGTAGTGGGGGAAAAAAACCAGAGAACTAAGAGAAGGGGTTGGAGGAAAGCCTGTTTCTCTATAGCCTCTTCTGAGAGCTGGAAGAGAATGCTGGAGTCCCTCAGCGTTGCTGTAGGGACTAATGTTGAACATGGCTTGAAACTGAAATGGCAAAAAGTGTGCTGAATCCTACAGCTGTTCCTTGTAGGAGAGCTGGGTTTGGAGTCCTGATCTGGGCCCACCACTGAAATTCTGGAATGATCATGAGGGAGTACTTTATTACAGCATATTAAATCATTGACAGAGATGGTTCCTGCATTCTTCAAAATGGAATTGTCTCATGTTGTCTTCTGCTCTGCTTCTGTGTAACAGTTGCTAGTGGGACTACGTGATGTGCACTTGCCTTCCAGTCTTATGAGGTTTTAGGTAGCTTAATTATTCATGGTATTTTCCTTCTCGAGGAAGGAGAGCAGATGAGAGAGAAATGAACTAAGATAAAGAATTAGGTCAAGTTTCTTCCCCTAGCAACCAAATGAACAACAGTGACCAAAAAAAAGTAAAGGCAAATGATTTCTGATGGTAATTTCTACCAGTAAATAATTCCTACTAGTTAAATCCAATGTCCTGGAACCCCTCTGCAGAGCACTTTGATGGGATAGCTTATAATGATATCATGGATAGAAACTGGATTGTAATTGCTTCATCTATCCTGTAAGAAAATGTCCCTGTTTTTCAGGAAATGATGAACAACACATGCACAGAAGTTGTCTTGCATGCAGATACCTGAGATTACATTTTACTATATTGGTCAATAGGAATCGATCTGTTACTATCTAACTGTGGATGTGCTATACTCACAGGGAACTCCTAAGTGGTGTAACTCTGTTTTGATTGCTTTGCCTCTATCTTGCAGAGTTCCAAGGTGCTTGCAAAGAAGGAGCTCTCCTACATGCCTATCATTGGCTGGATGTGGTATTTCCTAGAGATAGTCTTCTGCAAGCGTAAGTGGGAGGAAGATCGGAAAACAGTCATGCAGAAGTTGCTGAATCTCCGGGACTACCCTGAAAACTTTTGGGTGAGTGATGGCTATCAAGTGGGGTCTGAGGTGCTGTCCCTCCCTTTGGGCAAGGGACAAAGGGCATACACAGTATGTGACGGTCACCAGGTTATTTCCAAGAAATTTGGTTCATTATCTTCCTGGCAGTATCAAGAGAATATTGTCTAAGAATGGAATTCCTTCTTGAATTTCCCAAGTAATAGTCTTGTCTGTTTTTCTTCCTCTGTGGTATGGAGCCCTAAAGATGTTATTGCAAAAATACCTGCATTGTTATCCATTCAGCAATCTTTGTGGTCCTCTGGACAGAAGCTGCAGAGGGGTAGATGCAGGGGTTCATGGCAGTGTAACAGATGCATGTGACAAAGCTGTATTGAAACATACAGCCATTGGCTGTAGTACAGGGAGAGGATTGGTGTCACTTTTCAGTAACAGGAAAGTGTTACTTTTTGCATCACTGTCATTTTTTAGTATTGAACCTGCCTAGCACTTCCTAGTCTGGGAATGAAAAGCCTTTGAATTTTTTTTCTTCTCAGTAATCAGAAAAATCCTTAGTTCTCATGAGCTGGTGGTAGCGAGAGAGGGATTCAGTTAAGCCTCACAAGGGCCTGCAGAAACTATTGCTAAAGAAGTGGTTTCCTAGTGAAGATATCGATGCTGTATCTCTCATTCTCTGAAATAAAAACTTTTTTTTTTTTAATTGTCATTGGTTTAAATGAGAGCTAAGCAGTTGAAACTGAGCTCTGTGCTTGCATATTTTTTAAATGACTTCCAAGCAGGAGGCTGTCTGGCAAAGGGACAATTCTTGGTTTCTATTTCTAATCTCTCTCACAGGGATTTGCCAGTGCTCTGGTGGCTCAAGGTGTTGAATGCCTTTGGGTACACCTAGGCAGTTCAGCACTAATTGGTGAGCAGAAACCGCCACCACCCTTTATATACTGCTGTAGAGCACTACCTCTACTGAGAGTTACAGTTGTTGGTGTACACCTGGGGTTATTGCAGTGTGGAGTTTTAATTTCCCCTTCTGTGGAGACATAATGTCAAACGGCACAGGAATAGCACCTTGGAGGATAGAAAGACAGAGCATGCTGAGTGGGCTAGATGGATTTTCTTACCAGTTTCTGTGTGTTTCATCTAGCTGCTTAACATTATGCATGTGAGACATGAGTAAAAGTGCTCTTAGATGAGCTGGAATTGAAGCTTCTTGGCTGGTTCTCTTCAGTCTGTCTGTCTTTGTTGGCTAAATCTTTGCTGTGCATTGTGAAGTTTTAGCTTGTGCAATTTGGCAGTGCTCTCTGATGTGTTAGTTTGCATTGGAGGCTTGGCAGAAAGCAGATGAGCAAGTGGTAAATCTCCAAAGATCTGTCTGCCAGTGGCAAAATGGTAATCATTCGTGTCTGAGCACTTCCATTGTATAGTTCATAAAGAGGTGAGGTTTTTAATTACCCTGCATTTGCTGCCCTACATCTGTTCTCAGCTCAGTCATTGGCATCAAGGTTACTGCCTGCCGTTCAGTGGTCCTCATGCCCTAGTGAAAGCAAGTGGGTCAGGCTGAGGGGAAGCAATCCGGGCACTGAGGCGTTTCTTAGAAATGTGTTTGGTTGAGACACTTAGCAAGTTTTAGATACCAAGGCACTCTAGCACCTCACCATCGGTGAGAGATGTGCAACAGGAGTTGTGTTTTGAGCGTTTTCTGGTATCTGAGTAGAAGTGGAATGACTCTTCTAGAGAAGGCAAGTAATTCAGACACCAAGTAGCAGAGCAGATGTTCAAGCCCAAAGACCAGAGTTAAAACCAGAAGATGGCAAACTGGATGGGTGGGGGAAATTGAGAGAGTTTTGATTTGTTTTTTTTGTTTGTTTGCTTTTTAACTCCGGGGCAATTAAATTGTCTAAATATGCATGTTGCTACACCTGTGCCTGCCAGCAGTGTTCATTTGGGCTGCGTGGCTGGGAATCAGAGATGCCTCTGGTCAGATAGATGTAGGAGACCTGAGCTGCTTTCTAACTGTACTTTTTTCTTTTTCTTGGTTTTAGTTTCTGATTCATTGTGAGGGCACAAGGTTCACAGAACAGAAGCACCAGATTAGCATGCAGGTGGCTGAAGCCAAAGGCCTGCCCAAGCTCAAGTACCACCTACTGCCACGAACGAAAGGATTTGCTGTCACTGTGCAATGTTTGAGAAATGTAGGTAAGGAAAGTCACAAGGAACAATTCTAAATGGTTATTTCGCGTAACTGCTGTCACTTTGCCATGCTCTTCTTTTCTCTGTAGCGTGTGTCCTCACAAAAAAGCCCTGGGATCCTTTCTGACATATCTTTCACTAGCCTGTGAAAATTCAAGATTAGGTTTTACAAACAAAGTCTTGGGGCAACTTGGTAATTTTGTTGGGTTTTTTGCTGTTTTTTTTCTGTTCCTGAGTCTGCATCGGGAGGATCTCAAATTGCATGTTGCATACCTATTGCCAAAGGATAATGTTTCTTAGTATTTACTGAGCAATCCTATTCTAAATGAAGCAAATACATCACTATAGAATCTGAGGCAGTGTGTCTTAAATATATTCTTGTGGTAAATATCTGCTTCAAATAACACCATTTTTCAATTAAAAATATTCTGCTTTAATCTTCTGTGTAGATGTACTCTTTAGAGTTTCATAGTTACCTTGGTGGAGCTGAGGAATGGGAGTGTACCTCAACTGAAGATACATGTAGGAGAAATTTATAAAAAAATTATTTCTACATTACAGAACATGAGTAAGTTTTTCTTTGTTAATGTTGTTCTGAACTCCCCACCCCGAAGTTATTTCTGGTTACTCTCATTTGCCGACTTCAAAATGCTCTTGGTAAGAACTATTGCACACATGCTTTTGAAGTGATTTTCTTTGACTAATACAGTCCATCAAAGTCTTCTGCTGTGTACTTCATGGGCCAAGGAAAAACAATGCTAAGTAGCCTTAGTGCTACAGTATCTTCAAGGTTTGGTAGGTTTGTGTGCTGTTAGAGGGCTGATAAATGAGAAAGTCAAAGCGGTTAGTGGTTTAGAAGAAAATGTTCTAGCTTGGCTGAAATTAATGTCAAAGCTTCTTTTGTCTTTGAAGACGTGTTTTCATGTGGCATATCTGGGATAGCTGCTGTAAAAAAAAGCTTTGCAGTCAGCTGTCTTGCTCTCTGTCATGTTTCTTCTACACATCCTCTTACAAGTCAGGTAGATGATATCACTGTTGTAGCTTGTCAGGCATCCACGACTGCCCGCTCCCAAAACGGATAGCATAGCTTGGATCTTTTCTGATATGTGAAGAGATAATTTATGTGCCCTTAAAGGCACGGTTTAACCTTCCCTTTTGAATAAGGGCAACTGTTTTGCTGAGGGCGAGGGGAAGATAGGCTTGAGGCGTTGAAAAAGAGCTGAGTCAAAACTCTGTGACCTCTAATGCCCTGAGCTGGCAATCAGGGACAGGTTATTTTGGTGGTGATTTTGTTCTTTTTACTACGTTGTGTGAAGCAAGCAAAATGTTGTACGATTATGGACAAGTAGCTGATTTGTGGGAAAATGTTTCAAAAGGAAACAATTTTAGGGAATCCAAGTGACATTTATAAAAAGTTTTGGGCATTGACGCATTCTTAGCATCTTAAATACTTGAAATACTTTCAGAAAAAAAAAGACTGAGATTGCTGTATTATTTATATACTTAAGGAAATGTACATTACTACCTCAATCCAGAAGCTGTGACTTGCTAGATCAAACAGGGTAAGGCTACTAAAAAGGAAATGTTTTCCTGTGTGGCTCCAAGGAGAAGCACAGACAGTCATAACTTCTCATAGGTGGTTTTTGTTGGAACTGTATAGATTAAAAACATAACTAACAAACCTCTGAGGGAAACGGCTGATGACCCCAGACTGGTGTTGCAAATTCCTCTGGTTATGTTGCTTTTTGGAATGAGAGGGAGATAGTAAGAGTTACTGTCTGGGTTACTGTGTGTTTCCCTCCTATAGAGACAAGGAGTATGTGTGAGGAGCAGTGGAAAGGCTTTTGTAAACAACATCTTCAAAAATTTTAGAGCTCCTTGTAATATCAATATGTACAGGTAACAAGGAAGTGCATAAATGTTTTTTGAATTACAGAACATAATGGAAGTCTGTTTTGTCAGTCCATAATCGAGAAATTTAAGTTCTATCTAGAAACTATTCTTTTCTTGCATTGATACCGGTAGGATTTGCCCAGTTATCTCTGTTAACCTTCACTGACATTTGGTACCCATGTTACAAGCAGTAACGTGTTGTAGGTGTCAATATATGCAGAGGCTATATGCTGTAGTCATTTGGCACTTTTTTCTTTTGGATATTTTCATTGTTCACTGTGAACTCCCCTGAGTCTCACTGCTAAGCTCTGCCTTTATAATGTAGCCCAGCAAGTGACTGTGTCCCTCTATTACAGCCTCAAGTTACATGTTCCAAACAGCATCAGTGTGACTTCTGAATCGCTGCTCTGCCTGCAGAAGCAGCAAGGGCAACATGCAGATGTTCATAACTTCAGTTCAGTGAAATCTCTCATGGTCTACAAGAATGACTCTTGCAGGCGGACCTGTCTCTCTTGGGGTACAATTCAGAGCCATTTCAGTGGCTGCGTCTGCAGCGGGGGTATCCCTACACGTCTCTGAAAGTGATGCTGAGCCCATTTTGGGGCCTGCCACTTAGGTTAATGCACTTTCTGCTCTTCCACAAGGGGTGGTGGGCCTGGCTGGAGTGCCTTGCTAAGGGAGATAGCAGCATGACACAGCAGCGAAGGCAAGCCAAACATTTGGATCCGGTTCCAAGCTGGGTGTGACAGAGGTCAGCGTGTCATTTCCCTGTATTCTTCCTTCCTCCCTTCTGACAAGGGTGTGATTCAACCTCTCTGAGGCTGTAGTACTATAGGATGGATGGATGGATGGATGCTGGTTGCTGTGACTGGCGAGGTCATTTACCCACAAATACACAGTAGCAGTGTATTTTGTATTAACTCTTAAGGCTACCTGGTGCAGTAGTTGTGTGTCTGTTGGAAGCATGCATTGGTGGCATCAGTCTGGCCAAGCCCATCTGTTTTGAAAAACTTAGCTTCAGAAGGAGTTTTAATGTGCACACATGGGAAAGTGCCTTCATGCCAGTGAGTGCCATATTTTTTAGTGTAAGCAGATATATTTGGGTAAAAATACCTATCACATAAAATAACAAAGAAGTCTTGCCTCCTAACTCATATCCTTCATACGTGATAATGGAATTCTTTTCTCTCCAGCGACTTACTTTCACAAATTTAGATCTCTGCACATAGTTTGATTATTAACTTTTTGAACTTGTTCTGATATTTTTATCAGTGGCGATCTCTGCCAGTTTGGTAGTACAAATGCAGTCCTCGGGAACTTCATTTCTACAGACTGTTTGCTGTCTTAATAAATTGCTGTTAGGTTGTAGGGGTTGCTACCTGTACTGTTCATGGAAGGAAATGAAAATACAGATTTGTTTCTAAAACACTTATCCCTTACTTACAGTAAAAAAAAAAAAAAAGCATAGATATTTCAAAAGTTATATTTAACTGTTACTTTTATTGCCTGGGTATATATCAGGCAGTTTCTTTCAGCTGTTTTTATTTAGTTAAGACTTTCATTTAAAAATGTACCTCATGATGGATTTTAGATTACTTCAAGTTATCAACCTTTTCCCCTGATTGTGCATGCTGGGAACTGCTGTCCTACAGGGAATGCATGAGGATAAATTCCAGGGTGATGTTCTCATGGGGTTCAATATGACAATGTTTGGGGGTTTTGCAATGACTTCTTTTTCCCACGAGCCACGCTTCAGTCCTGGGTTTTTTTAAGTGTTTATTGAGGCTTCTGATCATCCTTCTGAACAAGTGAACGAGTTCGAGAGGATGAGTGATTTTTGACCAGTGAGATATTAAAGGATTGTGTCAGAGTGGCTGTCATACCAGCAGTACAGTGAATTCCACTGTCTCTTTTTTTAATGAAAAAAGTGTTTTAAGATAACTTCTTCGAGAAAATATTTAATTTCACAATTGAAGCAAAACTTCTCAAATGCTGCATAAATTAGTTTGAGAGTGAGCCATTTGCAATGTTTTCAAGATACTGCGGAGTTATTTTTTTACTTGGTTTAGAATGTGAAATTTCTGGGTTCTTCAGCTGTTGTATGAGAAAATCATGAGATGTCCAGTTCTAATTATGTAATTATGAAATACACATTTAATGAAAAACAATTTCAGTGTGTCACGCAGAATTGGCTGTGGAAGATTTCTGGCAAAATTTAATTCTGAGCAGTCTTTTTGTTCGATGCTTCTACTATTGCTCTTTTCCTGCACTTTCAAAATAGAAGAGCTTAAGTCTTCAATTATTTTATATCTGTATGTAACAGAGGTCTGTTTACTCCAGCATATGCTGTCATTGTCTTGGATTTGGCCCTGCTTTGCACCAAAAGATTTCGGTGTGGTATAAAAAAGGGCTGGACTGAGTCTCAGACTACAGAGCAGTTACAAGCTGAAATGGGATATTTTTTCCCTGGAGAGAAGGAGGATTCTGTTTATGGCTGTCAGCACATAAAGATGTTCCTGACCAGCTCTGCAGAAGTTTTTTCAAAACGGGAGAAGCCTCTTCCAGTGTGTCTGAACAAGGACTCAGTTCGTATCAAAACTCACATGTAGCCATCTTCCAAAAGATAAAAGAACAAGTGCTGCATACGTCATACTTTCCTTTATTGCGTACCCGTTGTCATTAGAATAATATTATGCTATTAAAGAATAAACTAAGAAGCTTACCCTGTATAAACCAAATTGAGCTCTTGTCTTCCTTCATTTACATTGGATTAGTAAATTAGAGTAGATTAGTAAAATCCTTCTACACTAAGAAGCTTAAAAATGGAGGTAGATAATTTATTCAAAAAAAAAGAGTTATGTTGTACGGGGAGAATAGTGTGCTTGGAGTAGGTTTTGGCTTATGTGTTGTAGCTCTGAGTTTGGACTAAAAACACAGCTGTAGTAGGAATAGAGTTGTTAATGAGAGATGCAGTCTGTAGGCAGCAACAGGGTTTTGGCCTCTGTTCTCAGGATTTCCTTGCAGCGCTGAAGCCGGGCTGTTCTGTTCACCGCTACGAATTCCGCTTTGCAATAACAAATGTTGTGGTGAGTTTCTGGGGGCTGACTGTTGTGGCCAAGCCATATTTATCTCTCATAGCTACACAGGCTTCAAAAATAAAAGCAAATCTGTTCTGTGTAGTAAAAGGCTTCCTTACGTGGATCGAGAGCTCTCACAATAAAGACTCATCACAGAGTTCGTTTTTGCAGAAATCCAGAGCAGAAACCAAAAATACAGCAAGCTGCCCATGAAGTGCATGTTACCAACTTATGTGACAAAAAAGGACTTTTGTTGCCGGCATTGATCTAAGAATTTGTACCACAGTGCACACTTGGTTTCAGTGTCAGGAAAATTCATTGCTGTCTGGTAGTTCTGTGACATCAGGAAAATAGTGTCTCTAAGGATGTGTTCCAAGAAACTCTTTTGAAACATTTTATGTGGTTTAAAACAGCAAATAATTTTTTCTGTGGAAACTGCTTGTTAATGCTGCCTTAGTTTAGCTGTGAATGACCTTCACAAATACTTTTACTGTTACCATGCAATCCTGAACTGCAGACACAGTGTTTTCTTGAGGCTAAAAGTTTGGTTGCAGTTCTGCTCTGTAGAACTCGGATGTTATATCCTTCATAGTGCAGCAGCGCAGCTCGCACAGGACATGGTCTGTTATTCTGTCTCTGCCCTCTCTTATCGAGTGCCTCAGTTATCAAATAATGGAAATGATGAGGAGGTTGTTTTGAACCTCAGTGATTCATAGTTGCATTAAGCCCTCTTGGGCTTAATGTGTCTCCCACACACTTTTCCCATTCTTAGTCAAACTGTGTATATTGTTCATTGTTCATAAAGTGTGTATCTGCCTGGTTATTTACCCAAAAGAGAGGGAGAGCTGTGTCATTCGCAGTGAGATGAGAAAGCTAATAGTTTTTCAACCATTTGACTCCTACCACATCCTAGGTCAGAAACTAACTTAACTGTGTTCCCTGTGCTCAGTGTCCTGCACCTGATGGGGAAGAGGAGAAGGGTGGAGAGCAAACCCTTCCGTTCTACTGGTGCTGGTGCTGAAAGGGTCGCTGGTTATTTGGCTTCTTGAAACAGACATACTTAATATTCCACTGTCATCTTTACCTTGGTGACAGCTCAAACTATAGTGCTATTGCTGATGACTTCATATTTAAATATGCTCCTTGTCTGAGAGAATTAATTGTTTCCATTCTATTACTACAGTAGTCACGTAACCTGTTTCTCTTCTTGTAGTTTCTGCAGTCTATGATTCTACCCTCAATTTTAGAAATAATGAGAATCCAACATTGCTGGGAGTTCTAAATGGAAAGAAGTATCATGCAGATTTATATGTAAGGCAAGTAATCCATATTTTAATTCTTTTTTGGCATATAGAAATATGTACGTCCAGTCACAATTGCAAAAGTAAGGATATGTTTTCAAGTAGATAATGGATAGCAAATCTCTACCAACTTGGCTTCACAGAACTGCAGATAAAAACTTATATGGGATGGGAAGGGTTTTTTGTAAAGTTCTGTGACTGTAAATATGTGAGGACTCTATAACGGTCTACAGGATTTTTTGGTTTTTATTGTTTTATTCATTTGTGTGTCTATTTGTCAGTTCAGCAGCAACAGTGGGACCTCTTTTTCTTGGCCAGAATATCAAACTGCTACCAAGCATCCAGATGGAGAAATTTTTACACCTGTCTCTGGCACAGTCACCCCCACTCAGGGGGAGGCCAGGCTCAGGACTGTTCCCATCTCTGGTGTAGGTGTTGATGTATTTGACTGCTGCTCCTTTCCTACCAAGAAGGGGAAAAAAAAAAAGTTATCTGGATTCTGTATCTTTAATGTTTCTATAAGTGATGAATACCCCAATGATTTCTCATAATCTTAATGAGAATGGGCCAATTCCAAGGCCCTTATTGCCAGGCCAGGTTCTACCAGCAGCACCTGCACTGCAGGCACTTGGCATATGTGATGGTTGAGGGTTGGAGCACAGGAGCTTAGAAGTGATTCCTCAAGTGATCGGGAATTCATCATAACCCCTTTGTAGCTATAATTGGTTGGTCCCATGGCTTTATGTTGGGTACTGACATGAAGTGGAGTAGGGTGACTTTTTCTTCCTATGTCCCTTTTTTTGCCTGTTTGAAAAAATATTTTCTTCAGAACTGATTTTGCCCAAGGGTCAAAAACTTTTGCTTGATTCCTTATGGATGCAACATGCGTTTGCATTCCCACTTGGCTCTCTTGGGTAGCTCAGCCTAGTGGGCTTGTGTTTGGTGTAGGTGGCCTGGCTGGCTAGTGTTCATGGAGGAGCAGCTGGCCCTACCTGTGTGGGCCAATCCTCCAATAGTGTAGAGGTGTACATCTTGCTGTGTCTTCAGTAGAAGTTTGTAAAATTTGGATGGCCTTGGTTGTCTCTGCTGAAATTGTGTTGACTTGTAATGTTTGTCATCTTAACGACTTTCTTAAATAAAGGAACAAAGCAGTAGTCTCTCACCTCTTAATTTATTAACTGCAAACAGGAGTGTCCTGACTGCAAAAAATGCTCTCTTCTGTGCTGAATGAGAATCTGATGTTGCTTTTAATGGATATTAATTAAAATATGTCCTATATTGGAATATATAAAATTATTAAATATTGCGATTAGCGTAAAGGAAGATTACAAGGGGATTATTTTTTTTAAATCACGGGATTATTGACCAAAATGTGGTGAAAACTTTGTTTTCTCAAAAGAGGGTTTTTCAGTGAGAGGAGCCATTTTGCTGGAAATTATCCATCCAAGTGCACATAACACGCATTATAGGAATTGGAAATGTTACCTGAGAAATACTAGAGCGCTTTACCCTAGGTGTAAGGAGAATGTTATTTTTTTTCTCTCTAATGCCTAGCTGGTTAAATACACCCTTGAACTCTCTAGATGGGGTAAGAAATGAATTCACTCAAAACCTTTGTTTGGAAACAGAAAATTGCAAACCTTTATCTAGAAAATGGCTCTAGTGAGCTCAAATGTAATGTATTACTATTTCAGAAACCTGAATTTCTGATACATCTAAAAACAGAAGGTGGCTCTAGAAGCAAACTATACTTTGCTGATCTGGGAGCTGTTACCACAAGTTAAAAAAAGATGGAAAATGTAGTGAGTCTCCTGTCAAGTGGATAATCTGTTTATAATGAAAGTGCTGTTCATGTGAACCGAAGTATTTAATATTCTTCAATTTCTCTTGTTTACCAATGGCAGGCGGATTCCACTAGAGGAAGTCCCAGAAGATGAGCAGGAATGTTCTAACTGGCTCCACAAACTGTATCAAGAAAAGGTTGGTTTGTTCATTTTTCAGAGTAAGTGTTCCATTTCTTTGGACGCAAACTGGTCTTGTGCTATCAGTCATGATTGCCTTTATGTTGTACTTCAAGAGGAACAGGAAGAAAACTTAAGCAAGCCTTGATACAGCAGTTTTGAAAATCTTCTTTACAAAGTTGCATAAGGATACAAAAACCACAACTGCCTCCTGGATGGTAGAAGTTACCCTTAAAGGCACCTCCTAAATCAAGAAGTAATTCGTGGGCGAAATGAGATATATTTTGCTTCAGTGTATTAAAATTTTTGTCCCTCGTATTACCCTGTCTTTTTACCAAGGCAAAGATCCAATATTAATAGGACAGGCTGATAAATTGCTTTCACATTGTGTGCATAGAAGGCGTGCATTTAAGATTCCTATGGCATAGGATGGAGGCAGAATAATAATGACTGTATGTTTGTTGATGCCCACTGCTTGCTTTTTTTTGTTGTTGTTTCTTTCCAAATACTCTCATATGTGTCCTTCAGACTTTCAGAAGCTGTTTCTCATGGGTTTTGTTTTTATGACCATAGGAGATAATGGTTGAGGGATGCGCTCTTTGAATACACACAGCACTCCCGTTTCAATCAGTGGGAGTCAGAGGTATGCAAGGCACGAGCACCTGGCAAGCTCAGTTTGCTTCAAAAAATTGATTCAAGTTATGTATTCAGACTGGAATAATGCAGTGTTTTGGATTTAGAAGTAATAGAATATAGCTACGCTCTGTTTTCTTCTCACTGGGGCGCAAAATTCTGCTATGCCATTTGTTGTACTCCAGCCAGAATATCATGTTAGCATTTCTGGTTTGACTGTGTTCTAGGCTTCAAACCATGACTGCTTCTGGTTTAATTCATTGCCTGTCTAAGCAGCTTCCTTACAGGGATGTGTAAAGTAAATGTGTGTTGAGACTTCAGTTACAGATGTGCTAGCTTTGTCTCTGATCTCCCTTCTTGTAAACTGTACCATGAACACCTGGTTCAGACACAATCTCTAACACTTTTCTGCAGAAAGGCATTATTTACCCTGGGCCTCTGCCCTCTCTACAGGTATATAAATGCAAATGGTCCTTTTGCTGACCATTGCAAAAGTCCACTTTCTGCTACTGTGACTTTATCTCTAGGCCTGTTTCATGTTCCTAAGAACTGTTTAGACATTTGCAAGGCAAGAACATAAATCAGACAAGAACGTGATTGTTTTCCTGAATCCCTTATTATGTGGGTTGTGGTAAATCATTTCAAGTTTTTCTGTTATTCCCTCTTTGGCAAACACTCAGTTATTTCTGGTGCAAACAGTGTACATCTGTCCTGCTTTCTTCATAACGACTTAGTTTGCTGGTTGGTTAAATCTATAGTTTCCTATTTTGAGTATAGGAGGGAGGGATGTATGTTCAGATTTCCTTTCAATTAAAACCTTTCTGGTTATGTGGCATTTTTTTGATTGGTTGGGATTTGGGTTTTTTGGTTTGGTGCTGGCTTTGGATTTTTGCTGAAGGTTCCTCTTCCATCAGCTGTTTTACATCCGTGAAACCTACCTCACTGTGGTCATTCCTGGTTTACACAAGCCCTTGTCTCTGTAAAGTCAAACTGGAAGAATACAGAGCAGGGACAACTTCTTCCAGAGTCCTGAGACTGTGAAAGCCCACCTGCAGGGTAAAAATTCAGGGTTTCACCTTTCTGCCATGCATCTTAAAAAAAATAAGTGGCTCTTAGGTCGGATAAGAAGCAGCATCACCACCTAGGTGTTGTTTCCAAAAAGGAATTCTGTTTCAGGTTAACGTCTTCAGAGCCAGTAAATATTTATAATGAAATGTAACAAATCGGTATTCAAAGGGCAGTAATTTATCACAAGACATGCACTCATGCCCTGCTTTGAAACAGAAAGTGAAGTCCTATAGCCAAAATATACAAAGTAAGACAAGGTATGCACGCCACTGAAAAACAGAGCCCCTGTTTTATCTTGCTTTATGGTTGCGTATGCCATTGCTTGTTCTCACTGATTTTCATAATTTTGCAGTACCTTCTCAAGACTTACATACTGTGCACTGAATTATGCTCCAATAGCATGATTTAACAGGTGGGGTATCCCACAGGTACTGATGTCAAGGCTGGAGTGTCATGCACTCATTATGAGTAGTGAAATCAGCTGTTAGTGGACATAATTTTTTATATTTTCTGTTTTTCATTGTCATAGTTAAGAGTCTTTGAAAAATGCTTGTTCCACTGTTTTTTTACTGTGTTGCCTGATGTCAATTACGTGTACCTCAATCTGAGATACAGCTCTCTAGCAATTTATGTTCTATCTACTTCTCACTTTGTTTTCTGGTTCAGTCACTGCTGCAAAAGCTACGAACAGAGCCTTGACAGAGAAACAATAACGCTGTGTCGTTCTAAACCAGACACTGTACTGTCCTTTTCCAGGCTTACCGTGTCCATGTGCTGCTTTCTCACTTGGGGTGAATTTTGTCCTTGGCCAGCACTGTATCAGTTAATGCCAAATCGTGACAGGTGCAATGTGGGTTGCACTCTTCTTTTCTCTCTCTGCGGACTCCCCACTCACACCCCCCTCTGCTTTCCCTCTCCCCCTTGCCTTTTTCTCTCTCTCTCTGCTCCCCTTGCTATAAACACTCCCTTTGACTTTAACAAGGACCGGGTTGGGTGTCTTGCTGCCTGCTCTGACCAGGCACTGTTTAATAGTCACAGCTCTGCTCGGCCGTGCATATTTGATTTCTTTTTTTCACATTGTTACAGCCTCAGCGCCTGAAATAGAAGTTCTGCTTGTGAATCTTAATTTCCATTAAAAAGAAAGCGAGCTTCTAACTCTTCTCACTTGTAAGAGAGGCATGGAAAACAGGGCATGAAAATACATGCTGAAGTGCCCCAGGGAATTAGCAAAGCATAACTGAAGAGGGGAAGTGTACAGAACTCCAGTGTTTGGTAACAAAGGATATATTTTTGGATACTTATTCTTTGTGGGCTTCCTTGTGAAAGGGCAGAGGCATACCTCTGCAGTCAGACCTCTCTGGTGGGGGCAGGGAAGAAGAAAAATCCAGTTAGTCTCTCAGGAGATGTTCCCTGATTCCCCCTCCTGCATTACCCATCACACTGTCTAACCCAAATTTAGTGTGGGCATTAGAGGTAGCATATTTTTATGTCCAAATACGATACTTGGGTAGGT
>JAOQGH010000023.1:48845489-48880032 GCA_025769975.1 Gallinago jamesoni
CACACTGTCTAACCCAAATTTAGTGTGGGCATTAGAGGTAGCATATTTTTATGTCCAAATACGATACTTGGGTAGGTATCTGTATGCAGGGGAATGAAAGGGATTTAATTTGGGGGAGGTGGCTGAGGGAAATTTGGAGGTGCATCATAGATTTAAATGCTGACTTGAGCTATTGATGGGTACCGAAGGCACCCTTGTAAAAGCTTAAAAGACGGATCAACCCACAGATCTCTTCTGCAAAGAATGTGAATGTTTTTAAGGGTAAGGTACCATGACTGAATTGAAGAGCTGTTCTCCACAAAGGTGTAAAATGTGTAGTAGAGGTGATGGAATTGACATTGGTTTGCCTGTTGTATGTTTCTTCCGTCTCTCTCAAACCTCTTGGTGAGGTGTGGTCAACGGTGTAGCTGCCCCTAAGGTCCTGCAGAGCCACAAAGAGAAAGCTGCTGCGCTTGTTTTAAGTGAATCTGTCTAGCTGTTAGTAGCAATAGGCCCCCTGATGGCGATACCAATAATAGTCAGAAATTCTTAACTTTTCTGTGTAATACCAGTATTTAGAACCCTAATTATATATAGTAGAATTCAATTTGCTGATGATTAGTAGCTCTGCGTTAAACCAGTCGTAAACCAAAATCCTCAAGGCACTGTAAAGAAAACTTCATAGCCTGTGTAATTTGTTGAAGACAGCTAATTAATTGGCCATAATGATCCCAGTACAATCTAGCTCGCATGCGCAAAACAGTCACGATTTTTCTAATCTCAGTAAAGAGAGCGAAATGCTTTAATTACTGTGTAATCTCTTAAAAGCTAAATGTTCCCTTTGAAATAGATAAAATGGTAGCAGCCTGTAATTGCTCAAGTTGCCATTAAATAATTAAAGCATTGTCTGTGTCAGCTGGAGTGTAAGTAAATGTAAAATCATAGCATAGTAGAAATAATCTTCTTGTGGTTGATTAGGAAAATCTTGGCTTTCCCAGAATTTTTGGAAACAGTCATGAAGCATTCCTTTCTTTGAAGAATTTTAGCACCCCATTCTGACTAAATTGAGGATCTTTTTTATGCCAGTCTAATTCTGACTTCATTAATTAACCAGTTTCATGTGATAACCCCGATTAATAATCTTTGCTTTTGAACCAGAAGGAAGGGGGTTTTTTCCTCACCGCCTTTGATATCTTGGGTTGATCACATTGCTGAAGGCAATGCCCTTCACCCATATGGCTCTAGAGGAAGGTATTCAATTCTGAGTCTTCTGTGCTTTGAAAAACACACACCACAAAACAAAACCACCCAAACCCCACCCCATTATCTTCCTTGTATTATACTAAAAGAGAGAGTCCTCTGGTCAAAACCGGTAGGAGATTCTAAATTGTTTGCATGCTCCACTGTCTGTAGAGAGGCACAGCAGCCAAACTTCCTTCTGTAAGCTTCATGGGAACAGGATGAACAAGACTGCATCTATGGGACAAAGCAGAGAGGAGGAGGTGGTGTTCTTTGGAGTAAGGTACAAGATGTTGTCTGCTCACCTTTTCTGACAGGGCTGTGGAAGCTGTTTGAGACCAGTAGTTGGAGAAGACATTAGAAACATTAGACCTGTAGCCCAAGCACTTCTCTGGTTTACCAGCAGTATTTGTCCAGCAGCTGTGGCCCTTGTAGGAGATTCAACAGTGATGCCTACATTGCTGTGGGACTGTATATCCCATGACCCTTCTGACTTTACTGGGCTTGTTATACTCTCCAGGCATGCCATTTTTCAGGCTTCTCTGTGTAGGAGAAAGAAAGGATGTGCCCATCAACATAAGCTCTTCGGATTTTTTTGACTGTGTGTTCATTGACTTCAAAGTACAAGCTTTCCAGTCATGACTTGGTCTTTGATCTTCCCCCGCAGTTACAAGCATGCAGAAAGAGGAACATCAAAGTCAGGAATGGCTAGTTTTGTTGGCAGATGGGGATTTAATTGTTGCCCTCCTTTGTTCTACTAGGATGCGTTCCAGGAAGAGTACTACCGAACAGGAACCTACCCAGCCATCCCTGTAGTACCACCCCGACGACCATGGACGCTTTTGAACTGGCTTTTCTGGGCCTTATTGCTGCTCTATCCTTTATTCAAGCTGCTCATCAACATGATCAACAGTGGATCATCGCTGACATTGGCTAGTTTTGCGTTTGTCATTGTAATAGGTAAGTTTTTAAAACAGAAAGATTACTTACAGGGTAACTGTCAGCCATGATTTATTGAGGTTTACTAAATACAAACATGACTTGTGAAATCAACAGACAATCTGATACTATATCCGCTTTAGCCTGGAACAGGTTAAATAGATTCTTTTTTTTGTTGTTTATTTTTGTGTATTTGTGTTATTTTTTTATAAGAGCTGTATACAAAATAGTAACTTTCCAGTGGGTTGCTACATGAGGCTTTCTTTTCTTGTCTACTGTGTTTCTGGGTTGCACTTTGAATGCCTACAAGAGGTGCTCAAGGCTAATTTATTCTGTTGAGAATTCTTTCATCTACTCATAGTCTGCTACATCATCACTGGAAATCCATGACCTTGCGGTTTAAGGACAGCCTGTTTTGACTGTTTAGCCTGACTTACGTAGCACAGATCATAGACAATCACAGGTGATTCTTACAGTTCCTTTGGTAGTTCTGAACTGCCTTCGTTTGTGTTTAAACTAGTATGTTATTTAAGAGGAGGAAGGAAAACAGAACAAAGAGGTGATGCACAGAAAGGGAGGGAGACCTCATTTGGCGTCCTTCATGGAAGTAGGAACCAAGTCAGTTTGGCAAGTAACATCATATCTGGATGTCTGTGCTGTATAGCATGTTGAGTGCCTGCTTGAAGAGTAAGTTCCCTTCCAGAATAAGCCATGTGTTTATAAAGCAACTATTTTCTATGGCTGCACTGCCCATCACATGTATTCATGGTTTCATCACCTTAACACCGTGTATATTACAAAAAAATCTTTGAAAGAGAGCTTCACAGTCCTTCTGGCTTTGAGTGAATTTGGATGTGGACTTATTAGAGTTAAGGTGGAAAGCCATGTTCAGAATAGCAACACAGGAAGCAGGAAGGCATGGAGTGTTCTCATGTCTCAGAAGTGCATCTTTGCTCTCTACCAAGGAAACTGTTCCTAATACATAATTGTTTGTACTTTCAAAAAGTCTGAATCTCGAGCAGGTCACATGCTAGCCTGATCAAGATGAATTCACCGATAACCCTTTCCCCATCTATGAAGAGTTTGATAGGGTAGGCACACAATATTCTTTTCCAGAAAGCGCCCACCAAATTGAACTCTCAATAAACTACTGTGGAAGCTGCTTAGAAAGGTAATTGGAGAAGGAAGAATTTGTGTGTATGCGTGCTTGACTGTAGGCAATTTACTTCATGATGCTTTTTGGTCCAGAGGAAGGAAAACAAAAGGAAGGATTAAGGTCCTATGTATTAGTTGGTACATTAAGGTGGGCAAGGTAGGGGGAAAGGGTTTCTGTCCTCACATGGAGAAATTCTTGGTGCTTTTTACCCTGGGAATGTTTTATGTAAAATGTGTAAGAATTTAGTGAAGCAGTCAGTCCCCGGGGTCATCAGCCCCTGCCCCAGCAACACCACAGCAGGGCTGGTCTCCATCTCCCCACAGCCCTGTCCAGCCATGGCCCTCACCGAGCTGGGCCCACCTGCAGGCCCACGGTCAGGCCCAGCCTCGGCCTGTCCCCATCCCCGGGGAGGTGCCCGGTGGCGGGGCTGTGGCTGTGCTGGTGCCATATGCTTTAATGTTTGGCATTGTGGCAATGTGATATTTCTGGATTTAGCCCTTATTGATTTAGTTGAGTGGCAGCACACACCATCTTGGCATTAGTGGCTTTTACAACTAGGTCACGTCTTCTCTTTATCAGGAAGAGAGGGAAAGAACCTGTAAAAAAAAAAAAATTTGCTACTACTAAGAATGAACAGCAAAAAGCCCCCTTTTTTTTTCCTTTTCTCTTTTCTTTTTCTTGCTTAGTTCCCACTAAGTTTTCTTCTGCTTCAAGGAAAAGATTGCCACAAGGAAAGATTAGTAAGCAGGCTGCTCTGAGTCCTCTTTTGAATGCAGTGATAATCCAAAGGTTGTCAGGTTATTTGTGACACTGGAGCTACAGCTACAGCAGCAGTCTGCTGCCAGAACGAACACATGAGCTCCCAGGCTGCAAAAAGCACAGCTGGGGAACGCATTAAAAGTGGTGAGATTAACAGCCCACTGCAGTGTACGATGCTGCCCCATACGTATCCACCACATCTGTGGGATGCTGCAGGCTGCAGCCCTCTGCAACCTTTGAAAGGCCCCTTGCTTAGCAACACCTCTGGTCTCACTCTGAATACTTGGTGTGATCAAACCCAAAGTGTTTGTAATTGGCCAAGATTTGAGGTGCAGCAGAAGACCTAACATTGCCTGTGGTAGTGGCTGTCACCTCATTAGACTCAGCAGCCACCTCTGACTGATGAGCAAGCAAAAAGAAAGATAATGTTGTCACTTATTAGCAAGTAGCATCCTCTGTGAAGCTGTGGAGGGAAGAGAATCCATGGGAGTGGAAGGAAACTCAGCCTCCAGTAAAAACAAACAAAAAGATGAGCTAGTTTATCCTGATCACTTAAAAGTGGATCAGATCATCATGAGTGTCATCACTGGTTTGCTTAGTATGTTATACTATAGCCCTTTAAAAGCAGGATTATTGCTCTTTGATAATCATTAGTCTGTTTCTGTGGAAGCATCTAAAAACTTCAACCCAAGCTGTCACATCAACTTCTGTAGCCAATAGCTGAATTTCTGTAGCAAGGCCATTGTCCCCAAACTGTGTTTTATCTCCTAAGGGTTATCTCTGAATGTCCTGGGAGTGATGCAGCCATCTTGTGACAGAGGAACAACCAGTATTTTATTTTGCAGTCCGCCTCCAGCTTTAGGCAAGGTCTCAGAAGTGACTATCTGCTGGAGATAGATAGCAGTAGATGAACACTTGGAGGTTGTGACTTTTGATGCCAGCTGAAACTGTCTGCCTGGCAGATCCAGTCTGTAGAGAGGGTCTCACTGTCTAATTCAGGAATAAATCAGGAGTATTTACTATCTTTTCTGGTGTGAGGAGTGATTGGTACCTGCTCAATTAACAATGTAGAAATTGTTACAATTTATCTGTAAATCAGAGAGATTTATTTACCATTGTAATCAGGGGATAGAACCCCCTTTTCACATTGCTCCTAGTGGACCTTTTCCCTCTGTTTGATAGCTGAAGCAGCATAGGTAGCTTTGGGACATTATTTTTTTATATGGCAATTTAACAGCTCGCCTAATACTTCAGAATCAAGAAGCTTATTGCAGTCCCTAATAGCCCATCATAAGTAGATTGCTGTTTCTAAGGGCAGATTTCAGTACCTGATAACATTACCTTTATTAGCATGGGTACAGAGAGCACAAGATATTCCTAAACTGTCTGTGATAGGAAAGAGTGGAGGAACTACCAGGTCCTTTTACCTGGTACTCCCTGTGTTGTTTTCAGAGGGTCGTTTGTCTTTTAGACAGTCTCTGCTAATTTACCCTCCAGTAAAACACTTACTGGCTTGTAAGTAACAGGTTGTTCAGGTGGAAAGAGCCATAAGAACCACGGTGGTCAAGCTGGAGTGAAAGCACTGTAATCCCCCAGACCCTAACTCTCAGATCCAAGGGATAAATAACCAATGTATATATAGCTTTGCTGGTTCAGCTCAAACACTTTCAGCCCTAAATAAATGAATGATGTCTCCTCTTTATACGGAGAATGCTGAGCCATCCCCTTTTGCTTTCCTGTGCAGCACTGTGGCTATTTATACTCATAACAATGATTGCATTGTGCTAATATCTAACTACCCGTCTGGGAGCAGGAGCCCTTTGTGATACTACTTGAACCAACACAAGGCAGTCCCTGCTCCAGAGGATAAATGCTGAAGTAGTTTGAGGGACAAAAGTCCCTTTTGAAAACTGGCTTTAGTTTTATAGCACATGTGGCAGGAGATTTATGCACTTAACTCACAACTGCTATTTAAAACTTGGGTTTGATATTTTAGTGTTATAGCAGCAAGCAAGTCTGTCAACTGTCAGTATTTGTATTTGACAGTAGCTTCTGGTTTTTTTCCCTCCTGCTTCCGCAATCTTATTTGCCTCCAAAAAACCCAGTGTTAAGTTGCCGTTCATGTTTTGGTACCTTGTGTTGAAGAGGACAACTTTCATGCTCTACAAATATTCTATTATAGAGCTGTCAACAGCAATTAAAAGGTCGTTGTTGGTTCTGTATGCAGTAGATGGGAGGGGCTTCTCTTGGCTTTTAAATGAAGTAGCTCTTACGTGTCTAATGGTGAAAGCGTCAATGGCATCTGGGCTGACAGCGTGGGGCCAGCAGTGAAGTATCAGTATTTCATTTGACTGAACCAAGCGTGAGTGGTAATGAGCCAGGTTTGATCCTGCGGGAGCTGTTGTGTGTCTGCACAGCGCTGTTGGACCTGTTTCCAGGGCCATAGTACAAACCCCCAGTGAGATCTTGGTGACTTGACGGTGCCCAATGCGGAATGTGGAGCGAAGGGCTGGAGCATGATGTGATCTGGGCAGCTGAGGCATGGTAGCGGGATGAAGCCTTGGGACTCTGTTGGTGATCTCAGGCTCTGAGTTTGACCACAAAGAGTCATTTGGCTGGTGAGGAATTGTTCAGGGACATCTTCGAGAGGTGAAGATGGGACTGAAACCATTAGAGCACCTCATAGGACTGGCCCTCTTCACCAGCACTCAGCAACACACTGGTATTCAGAGGCTTAGCAGAGGTTTGTGGCTTTCCTGGGTTGTTTTTAGACAAAGTGTTCTGAGCAGAAGGAAGGTGTTTGTGACTCGTAGGTAGGTTTAGGCCTGAAAGAAGCATGGCAGCTCTCCATATGACAAGTAGCTGAGCAGAAGTTTGGGGAATAAGATATTTTGGGCAGCTGAACCCCTTTGTAAAAAAAAAAACCCAAGCCAAACAGAAAACTAAACTCAAACAAACTGCAGGGGAAGGGGAAGGGTGTAGGCTAAGCTGTGGTTAAGTTAAACAGTCAGGTGCACAGCTAGACTATATAAAAAAAACCCTCCAAACATAAATCCCTGTGCATGGTGAATTATTACTGCTAAATCAACTGTAAAAGTCTTTTAAGTTTACCTGGCCTCTCGTAATAGACTATTTAATCTTAAAAAATGCTACAACTTACTTTTTGTTTGTTTGTATAGGAAGATCTGAAGCACCCTTGCACTCGCTCATGCTCTTCCAGGCAGGGGGGCTGTTGCAAGCAGGCAGAATCCCCTTCCCTGTCCCACCTTGTGTGTGGGTACTTTAGTAGCTTGTGTCACTCCACTTCTGGGAGCCAGTGGCCCCAAATCCACCCCCGTGTCACAGCCAGCCTTGTCTCAGGTTTAACAGGGCTGGGCACATCGTCCCTGTGCCTCTCACCCCGTTTGGTTCATGTAGACCCTTCCCTGCTGGTGGGACAGGACATGCCTGGCCTGAGACCACCAAGGACCAACCTTAATAAAATACTGTGGGCAACTTACTTGGTACAAGGAGTGGGGGTGAACCCTTCATCAAAAGTAAAGTACAGGTTGTATGGGTAGTTGCCTTTTAATGCTCTGCTGCTGGAAGGCTGAGAATGCTGGTTGGCTCTCAAAACACTACATCTCTACAGACCTTCAGTCTCTGTCTACAAGTGGCTTTTAACTTCATTTGTATTTGTCTTGCAGCTTCTGTTGGTGTCAGATGGATGATAGCCGTTACAGAAATTAACAAGGGCTCCACCTATGGCAACAATGACAGCAAGCAGAAACAAAAGTAGTATCTTCAGAGACTGCTTCAATCCAAAGGGAATAAATGCAACTTCTGAAAACTCTTAAGTGTGTATCACGGTCCTTCAGGTGAGATCAGAGGAAGGGTAGGATGAGCAATTGCCACGCATATCTGATTTTGTGCTCCTGTTACTTTTCTCTGGGGGTTTGGGCTGGATGACCTGCTTGAAAGATGCACTCCGTCGTATACTCTTTACAACAGGTTTGCATTTGTTTGGATGGTTGGTTTTTCTATAAAAAGTGTCTTAAGTTTTGAAGAAAAAAATAAATATCCAATGTGCTTGTATGATGAGACTCTACTAGGAAACTAACCAGAGGTGCAGGCTTTATCTTTCTTAACTTGCTCTAAGGAATGGATGAATGTCAGAAGATCGTTACAAGATGATTAAAATCGATAGTTGTGTAGATTACACATTAACAGTTTAACAACCATAATCTGTCAATGTTTAAATATGGTAAGATGCTCTGCTTGGTTATACCAGTGTTGGACTGAAGCAGCTCTACTGAACCAGCAGAACTGCAGTGGAGTTTCTCTACATCTAGAACTCATTCCCACAGTGTGTCCCGTGTGGGGCACAGCCCCCAGCTGAGGGCCTGTTGTGTCAGATCCCAGCCTCGCAGTGGCAGAACCTGGAGTGGAGTTTGCCCTTGTGGCCTGAACAGAGCTACATGTCCCACTGCCACATCTTGCCCTAGGCAATACATCAGAGGGATAAGCTGACACCTGTAATTCTTTTGAGAGTAAACGCCATTTATAGTTTGGAAAAACTTGAGGTAATAAAATTCCTTTCGGCTTTAAACACTGAGTAAAATTCTAGGCCTCCCTAACAAAGGTGGACACAAATATGCTGTAACTGAGTAATGCAAAGCGTGCATTAAACGTTCTGCCCCACACCCACACTGTTGTGATCCCAGTTAATCTGCTTGTCTGTCTTTTCTGATAAATTAGTTTATGTGGTGCCTCATAGCAGTCAGGCTCAGGCAGTATTTAAATTATCTTTTGCTTTTCTTTTGGGGAGAAGAGGGGAAGTAGGAGAGACCCAGGACAGTGGTATGGCTTAGTTTTTTTATGGCTGGCTGGACTTGCTTTGACACACTCCTGAATTAAATAAAACTAGATTTAAGCCCCTTGGGAAAACTGTGTTGTGCTGACATGCCTGGTACTGATTCCACGGAAGCTTCCTCTTGTTTTTAAACTTCAAGAGTTAAGGATATGCAAGTTACTAAAAAGAGCTTGTTTAGAAAAAGAACAAGGAAAAGAGGGGACTTCCAACTACGAGCAATTATGATTGGAAAAAACTCCAAAAAACAAAACCAGTCTTTTAAAATCTAAAGATACTGATGCTGAGCAGTGGGGATTATGACTGGCACTTTCATTGATGCGACATTTTCATGGCACATACATACATCTAAACCGTGATAGTCTAGTAATGAAGAGCCTGCGCGTCTCTGGAGAAGAAAGTGAGCAGTCTTTGTTCTAGCAGCTGGGATAAAAACCATTTCTCTTTTCCTATAACATAACTGAGGCCAGAAGAAAGGGGGGCTAATACAGCAGCATGTGAATCATTCCATGAAATATGCATTTGCCGTTCAGTCCATCAGTTCATCTAGAAACTGGTCTTTTTAAATCTGCAGCACCTAAAGTGAAAGAAGGGAGGGAGGGGCCCGCCTTGGGAAGTGTTAGGGCCCATCTTGTGTACACATGCATTGCCTGTGCTCTGAAGCTTTCTGGAATAGGTTGTATGATGTCCTGAACATAAACATGGGCTTTGGTGTCGTTTTTTCAACACGTGAAACAGAGCCTGAGCTCAGAGAATACTGCCATGCTGATAAAGCTGTTCTTGCAATAAAGCACATGCGCTGCAACTCTATTTGCCAAAACAGTCTCAACAGTAGAAGACAGAGTATTAGAACCTGTAGTAGTGTCTGAAGGACCAGCTGTCCTGTAGTCACGTATCAGGCTCATTACTGAACCAGGCCTGAAGACGCTGTGCACAAGACTTTGGAAGAGAAAAGATCTCTCCAATGTGGCATTTCACTGTAAGCCTTACCTGGCCCATAGAGTGGGCTGTTCTCAGGGTGCCAGAATGGCCCCTGATGGCAGGGGTGAGTAGTTCTGAACAGCAAACACATATTCTCATAGTGACAGGAACTGGTTTTCTTGCCTTTTGAAAGCGCCACTGATTTAACATGCTGGTAGGGAGATATTTAACATTCCTAACAAATCTTAGTCCTTTCCTCTCCAACCACATGCTGTGCCACTTCTCCCAGAGGAAGATTCCAGATATGTAAATACTTCTGAAAGAGTATTAAGACAATTTCATACCCATTTCCTTGGGATCAACCCTGAGCACAGGCTGAAGGCCAACCACACCACTCCTGGATCTGTCCTCCGAAGCCCTTGCCGAAGTCCCAGTGCACAAGGACTGCACCACCGGGCCCTTCCAGCGTTCACTGGCAGAGACAGTTTACTGGGATTTGCCAAAGTGAAACCAGTCCAGTTCGCTGTATTAAAAGAATGACATCTGTCATTGGGAAGCAGTGTTTGCCCCTCCTCCCCACAACCAACTGTATGTTCTACAACTGCCTTAACAAAAGTAGTTTTAACCTTTGTTTATACGAAAATAAAATTATAAAAAGCTGACGCGCAGCGAGTTTTCTTTTGGTTGGCAACAAGGAACTATTACCAGATAACTTTTCACCTTTATCCTGACTCCTAGAAGCTGTCTTTGGTTCCTGTTGTGTATAAGGGCACCTGAAACAAGGCAACTAAGGACACAAATTGCAGGGATGTTTCTAATACACCATACCATGAAGCACACAGCAGGCTGGCAGGGAGGACTTCTACCTCAGGTACTTCATAGTCGTTGCTGAGGATGACATCATACTTCCCCTCTTGTCATATCTGAAAAATAGAGAACTGAAAAGAAGGGAAAGGCTTTGTTTAAATTCAGCACTGTGTTTTTTGAGAACCAAGATACACTGCTCTGGTGACCAGCACAGCGAGGCTCGTGCTTTCCTTGATTTAAGGGTCAGCTTCATGATGATACCTTCCAACAGCTCACCCAGCTGCTAAAAGCCACCCCAGACCCATAACAAACCAAGGGCCTGAGGATTAAGAAGAGAAACAGGATGTTAGAATAAAGCAAGTTCTTGCCTTCACGTTACCCATTTTGAAGTCTAAAGCTGCACTAATGCGTACAAGTTAGAGTTTAAAAAGTCAGTCATCTGTTTGTAATAGCAAACCAAACAAAATAATCTAAAGTGTTGCAGACTTTTCTTCTAATTGCTGACCATATTTAAATTCTCTCCATTTTCTGAGGCTGATGATGATTGGGGATGGGGAAATCAAAAAGTCCAGGATCAGAAAACAGTTTTAAAAAGCTAACAGTAAGGTCTCAGTTTTGCCAAACAGAACACAAGAATAATCTCAACTGATTCTCCCCTTGGCCACAGAACTACCAGGCAGACCATTCCCTCCTGTCCAGAAGAAAAAGAAGTTATTTCAGACCGTGCCTCTATCCCTTAAGCAATGGGTAGTGCCAGGAATTGCACATCACCTTATTTCCTCGGGAGAGGATGAAGGAGGGAACCTTAATTCTATTATAACTTGTGCCATGTAAGATGCTTCTTACACATCTTGAACTTCACAAAACATTGACTATTGCAATACAAGCGAGTCTTATTCCAGTTAGGTGAGCTTAGCAGTCTTAATTTAAACAAGCATTGAAAATTAAGTTTAAGATGTGACATGACCCCACATACTTACTTTCAGAAGAAAAACCCTTCACCAGTAACTCCTAAAATAAACCATTTATTGAGAAAAAACTTTTTTTTTAAAATTTCATTAATCAGCCTTGTGCATAACAAATCTGAAGCTTGCCAAAAACAAATAAACAAAATAACCAGTAAAAGTTCACAGTCAGTGCACTCAACAAACAGATTAAAAAACAAGGTCCATAACGCCTGATAACACTACAGCATTTTTCTGAACCTAAAGAGTTCAAAAATACTACATATTAACATTACAGTTCTCAATCAAATGAGAAACAGGAGAAATAACAGGAAAAAAAAAAAAGGTATGGTCCATATACAGTAGTAATGGCACTTTCACTGAAACATGCAGCTTCTTCCAACTCGCGGACACTGTCACATGAGCAACATGTGCCAATAATACAGGAGCAGCAGAGAAAGTGACGCTTGTCACTTGTGCAGTCTTCATAAGTTCAACTTTGATACTGTTTCTCAGCACAGTCTTTATGTAAATATTACATACAGTAGTGATTAAAAGATATCGTGCCAGAATAAAAAAGGCCAGAGATTGAATAACTTCATTCTTCATCTGTGCAAACCTGTGAAGAGGGGACAAAAGGCAATTAAGTCACTTGTCTCCCTGTTGCAGCAAGATGACGACACCAATTTCTTTAGTATCTTCATTGAAAAGAAAGGTAACAGGATGTCTTTGAAGCTTTCTTCTTTCTCCCATGTTACACAGATAATGAATTAAGAATGCTTATATGTGAATACTGGCGTTCCCAGTATCTGTCACTGTGCAACTCTTATGTGCCTAAAAACACGTTCTGCCCTTGTAATGGATGGGATGTGGCTGCAGCTGCACTGATGAGAGGGGGGGGCATGATGACCCCAAACACACTGCTCTTGAGGCATAAAACCAAAGCAAACAATTTTATGCTGGAAAGCAGGACAGAATTCAATAACCTACTTCAAACCTACTTCTTCAAAGGAGAAGTTACGAACAGACCTCAATCTGTAGCTGGCAATATTTGTCTATTCTTAAGCAAAGCATTAAACCAAAGTTCATGCAAGAACTGCAGATTGTTCTGCTGACTGCCAGATAAACATTCAATATAAACTTAACTTCAAATATGAACTTTAAAGAAAAGCAGAACCTTGCACTGGAGGATGGTAGAGTTCTCAAGCACGTGCTTGCTTCACTTTTTTGGAGAGGACCATTATCTCTACGTTAAAGAAATCTGTGTGTATGTACTCACTAAAGTTTTAGGCACAGAGCCCTTCAGATCAATTAGCTACCACTGAACTGAAGCTTGACAAGTCTTTTTAACGTAAAGATAATGCATCTCAAAACAGTGAAAGTTTATTGTATGGTGCACACCAGGCTCTTTTCTCTAAATGTTTGCTGGCAACATCACACGTGCTTCTGAAAAGCTGCCCACCCTTGTTCTCTGGAGAGCATCAAGGTGGTCTCTGGACAGCCTCCTGCCACGAGACAGAGCCCTGTGGCACAGCTGCAAATGATGAAGCCAACTAAAAGCAAAGCTGTTTCTGATTCCCATCTACAGTCTTTGTAGCCAAAGCCAGGAGACAAACCTTGACAAAAGGATGATCGAGGAGCTGGCTGGCAGTCCACCTCATCTTTGGGTCACTTTCCAGGCAGTGGCAAAGGAAGTCTTTCCCTTCTGGGCTCACTTTGTCAGGAATTGGAGGTTTATGACCCATCCCCACTTTGTACATGATCTGGAAGTTGTGCTCATATTCGTGCCAAGGCCTCTGCAACAGGTAACAGCACTGCTCAGTGCAAGCGTTGGCGCGCAACTTGCTGTCCCATAGAGCATACATTTCCGTGCCCCAGGACATTACAAACCACCCCACCCCAGTACTTGTGGACTTAAGTGTGACAACTTGCTGGGAGCGGGACAAGAATTCGCAGAGAAACTGCTACGAACAGTTTTCAGTCATTCAGCACATGAAGCATCCCTACCTTGCCAGTGACCATCTCTATAACAACACAGCCCAGGCTCCAGATGTCTGCTGCGCGCCCGTGCCCTTCTCCTTTAGCTCTCGTAATTACTTCTGGAGCCATGTACGCTTTGAAACAACACATACGATGTCATCAGCTCATACAGCAGAAGGAATAGTATACATTAAGTGATTAAATAGGCAAATCAGTTTTTTAATACATCTGTAATGAATTACCACTCCACTTTTCTTGGTAAGTTTTATCATTTGCTGGGTTCTTGTTTTTTGACACATTTGCAGCATAGCTGTCTTCCAGTTTGAAAAGTGACAGTGAAACTGCTGGTACAGTACACGCTTGCAGTTATTTTAATTTTTTAAGACTAGATTATGCAGCTGTTCAGTAAGAACAGTACTGCTAGAGTCAGATTGCAGAGAAAGATACAACCCCAGAAAACACAAGCTCCAGCACCTTTATAGTTACCAGAAAAACACAATTTCCAGTTACATCATTCACTGATTGTTTTGGCTTCTGGATGTAAAGCACATCTAATGAGCTACAGTAAAATCAGGTTTTCCTGAAACACATAACTTTACTCCAGCCGAGACTTTTGGCAGAGGTATCTTCTTTTATGGAAACTAGACAAGTACCTGCCCAGCACGTGCTGCCTTACCTGCAGTCCCCAAAGTACTGTTCACTTCTCCAGGCATTGTCTGGGTGTTGTTCTTCAGTTTCACTGAGCAGCCAAAGTCTCCTAGTTTAATCAGTCCAGATGAGGTAAGAAAGATGTTGGCTCCTAGGAAACACAACAAAAACCAGTAACACTTGTTAAACTAGTGCTGAATCAATGAACAATAGCTTCTCGATATACTCTTGGAAGTTACACAGTAAATAATAGCTGAATTCACACTTAGATCTTTACCTGTAGGTTAAGCATGGAATACGATAGCATTAGAGATGTCCCCCAAATGGTACGTTACCATTAGCTGATGGGATTTTTGATGGGTTTGTGTTAACACTAAGTGTATTGGAAGTTGACAAGAAGTGTTCAAAACACAAAGCAGTACTGCAGGTAAACTCATCGGCTTTCCATACATGTTCGTTAAGAGAAAATTCTCCTCCAGGAGTTTATGAATTCCAGTGCTTCTCCTTGTGAGAGCTGCACCGCAAAAAAACACCTGTCCTTAAGGAGCTTCCTGGCAGAGGCCATTGCTGTGTACCTGCTACTGGCCACCTTTTCAGTTCTGCTGAGTCAAGAGAGATGGTATCACACAGCTGTGTCATCACGGCAGGCTTGCTTAAGCCTTTTAGCATTTTATTACATGTACTTCCCAATGCCCACTCCAATTGTGCTCTACTTCCAGAAGAATTTCTGGAGGAGGGCTACTGTTAGAATTGCTGGCTACACTAGAAAATACTAGCCAGTTTACACTAGGAAAAATTTCCCAAGTGTAGCTGAAAATCTCCAAGGGGAATCTGCAGTTGGCTTCAAGTCACTTGCTCTACACAACACCGCAACACAAGTCAAGTGGTTTTGGTAACGAGGGGTTTCCTTTCATTCAACATCCTGCCAAAAGACATGTTGACAGCCAACAGAAAACAGGAGGAGCTCACTATACATGTCAGGCCAAATCCTGGATTCTGCCAAGTATCACAGTGAAGCCACAGGTAGGCTGCAAGAATCACCTGTCAGAAACACAGCTTGAGCTGTGATCTCTCAGGAGGAAAGATGAATGGTTTGCACGGAAAAAAACTGCCCACCTTCTCTAGGATTAATCGAATGTTGGGGTCTTTGTGACACGGAGCCTTTTCCCATGCCGCAGAAGATTCTTTTTAAAGTGGCTCATCTGAACACAGCCTTCAACAGGTTTTCACTTTTGTTCCATCTTGAACATAGGTCAGTGTGGGAATTCTTGGCTGCTCCTCCCTTTGTGTTACACTCTCTTAGTTAATGACTTCCTCCAGTTAGTGTGGCTGGGCATCCCCAAGATATTAATGGAAAATAAAAAGAATCCTCAAAAAGCTCAAGTTAGAAAAAGAATGTACTGCAGGTCAATGATGCCAAAACCCTGCCCGCTTCTCAAAGGGCTTCCCTAACTAACAAGAGGATGCTTGATAACTACAGAAAGATTTATTTAGTCCAAGAGGTGTTGCACCAAACTGCACTATAAAACAGGGAGAAAAATCAATAACAGAAATAAATTCCAACCTTTAATTACTGTAAGCCCTTTACAAGTTTTGAACGAATTAACTTTCAGTGAATACAACTCTTCTGAATATTGTGTCTGTAAGTTTTCTGCTCCTGGCACTGGGGTGCCTGCACGTACTCAAGATCAGAATTCCTTGGCTGGGTTCTGCAGTTTGCCATCAGAGGGACACGTGTCCTGAGTCACCCTGCAACCACAGGCCCACGTAATGGAGCTGGGCAGACCTTTCCTCAGCTCCTTGAACAAAAGAGACTCCAGAAAGCAGTACAAGGCAGCTTGACAGGACACTAAATGTGGGCAATGCATCAGAAGAGCGACAGTTACTCCATCAGCAGCTTTTTCCTTTGAGCTACTGCCCACAGCTTTGCTTTTTCTAATCAGTTTCAAGCAATTAGTTGTCATATAGAAATAGGTGCACTGAGCCCACACAAAGAGCTTAGGAAAAATGGCCATCACCAGCCAACACTTTTACAAGGGTGTTTTGGAAACCTATGTTCCTGTTCCTCAAGAAAGCAACATGCAAGTTTCATGGGAGGCTACAAATTGGTTTCTGACTAGTGCAGCAGGTGGCAACTGGCAGAGCTGAAGTGCAGCCATCTCTCTTCTGACTGAACCTAAAGCTATTGTGATGGTTTAATACAGTTCAGAAACTACTTACAAGGCCTTTCAACTAAAGTTTGTCCCTCTAAAAAAGAGTAATGACAATTCAGCATAAATGTTACTGTGAAAGCTCCTTTGTCCTGAAAGCACCTGGAACTGTCAAGCAGAACAAAGCAATGAACCAACGTTTCACCATAAAGACAGAGACACCACTTGAAGACTCCTGTTGCTGACAGTTTCTGTCAGCTGAACAAGGCTTCCACTGATGCTTTGTTGCTGGAGCCTCTGCTTTGTAAGCCTCTTGGTCTCTGCTTCCCAGACCAAGACCAAACTCTAGGAGGAGTCTTTAAAAAGGTTCTCCTTATTAGATAAGACCTGCACAGGTCCTGCAGGACCTGGGTAAGAGAACAGGATACCCAAGGGTAGTACTTTGAGAGTGCTTGATGCTCTTTACCTTTCACAGTTAATGCTGCTGGGAAGGTAACAAAATTCCTACCATATCTGTATGGTTAATTTGCAAAATAAAAACGGAGACCACAGCTAAAACAGCAAAAAGACAACACACCCATCTGTTCCTTCTCTCCTCCTACACATACACTGTCACAAGCATTTCTGTTGGATGTACTTGGCAGAGCCAGGAAGCAGCCCAGTTCTGCCCAGCCCTACAGCCGTTTGTGTCACAAGGTGTTCTGGGCAGATGGCAAACAACGAGCAAATGTCAAAACCCGTACCCCTGCTAGAGAAAACAACAGCTATGACCCAAAGCATTGAAACTGAAAATTCACCCCCAGGATTTCTGTACCGTGTCAGCCCTGTACACAGCGCAGTGAAAACCACACTAGTGTGAATATTCCAGAGGTGCTGGTGTAAAAAACTGTGAGAGTCTGAGGAGCGGCATCAAAGACTGTGACATAATTCCACAACGAGGGGCAGCTCAGAGACATTCCTCAGCCAGTGCCTAAGCGGTGCAGCAGCCAAATTTGTTCAAGCAACAAGCATGCCAAATGCTTTGATGAGAAAAATCAGCTTTGATGAGAAAAATCATCTTTTAATTTAGAAAGTGTGACACGTGCCCATTGAACAGCCTTCTGTCTCTTGTTGAATGGCCTTCCTTCTCCTGTGTCCACAATGAAGTCAGGAATAGCAGAAATTTTGAGAGAGCTAACAATGAAGTTAACAAGAGTACAGTAACACTTTGATGAAGACTTCCTGGCCTTGAGCATCTCATTCACAGGTTTGATTTACTGAAGTTTCAGATACAGGCCCTTCGTTTTCTGTATTCATTCTGAAAATGCAACTTGAGCGCTATTCAGGAATATGTCCTTCTCTCCCAGAAAGAAAGCACCAAACATGACCTCGGTGATTAATTCTTGCCAATTCAGCACTTGCAAGACCATGCTTGGTGTGCTGTGTTTTGCTGCAATACTGGAGCAGACCCAGCAGAAGCTCATCAAGATGGTCAGAGGGCTGGTGCACACAACGTATAAGGAGAAGCTGGGAGAGGGGTTTGTTTAGCTTGGTGAGGGCAAGACTGGAGGAGTGTGTGTGTGGAATTTATTGCTGTTTTCAGCAGTAATGTGAGGATATCAAGAAAATGGAAATAGACTGTTTCCTCAAAGGCACACTGTGAAAGGATCTGGGCGATGGACTCAAATAGCAACCTTTGCAAATTCCAGGGAAGCATCAGGAAAAAGTTCTTCATAAGTTCTTCATAATGGGGATAGGTCAGTCATTGGGAAGAGAACCCAGAGAAAAGGGAATCTCCACTTCTGGAGATACTCATAACTCAACTGAACGAAGTCCTGAGCAGTCTGATCTAATTTGACATTCGATCTGATATTGAGGTTGGCCCTGTTTTGAACAGAGGGCTCAACCAGAGATGTCCAGAGACTCCCTTCAGCATGAAATACTCTATTCTTAATCGCTGAGCAGAACAGCTTGCTTGCAAAAAGTGCAGTAATTATAACTGAGAAATCTGGGCTCACCCACAGGGGTTACAATCCAATACCCAGGACAAAGATAAACTATCCCAAAAGACTTAATCACCTGCTACATGCTAGACCAACTACTTCACACCTTGACGCAGACTAATCCAAACCAGTGCAGCCAAGTGTAACAACCAGCCAACACTACCCTCAGTTTGCTCTCACAACCATGGGCTGAAAAAGGATTCAAGGCAACTGCATCTTGCTTCCTCTCTTACACTCATAGAACTGGATGCCAAAATAGCATCTGAAGGACAACGGTGGCACTGGTGGGCAACGCTAATCAAAAGACTGAATTTTTGAGCACCAGGTACTTGAAGACACCAACTGCAGGGCATGGATAAACAATTAGTCTGAGAATTGGTTATCTGCTGCTGAAAGAAGCAGATCCACAGTTATGTTCGGCAAAACTGGCCACGAGGATGTGATGTGACAGAGAGATTCCCCTAGGAAAGCAGTTTTAACAGACTGAATGTTGTATTATCATTCTTCCCTATCAGAAAAATAAGAGTACCTCACTACATAGGAGCCAAAAGTAAAACCAGAGTTTTCTTTACTGCCATTAGCCTGAAAACTTGGGGATGTAACGTTAGCATGAAAGGAGACAGAGAGCAAGAGACTTTCAATGTCACATTAGGCACCCTTTATACAAATACCCTCTGTGGTCTGTCTTCATATGCTGTCATTAAGTCTTGGAAAGGTCTATTCACAGCCGTGTCTGCCGTGCCCCTCTGTTTATAGCTGCTGTTATTCTCAAGGAACACCCCAATATTTGGTATGAGGAACCCGTTGCAACAGAAATGCCCTGAGATAACACAGCAGTTCTGTCAGACAGCTCTCTTCACTTCCCTGCATAGCCCTGATGAGAGGAAGACCTATTTGGAAACATATCCAGAATTCAGTAATGGCACAGAGCAGCACAAAAGAAATCCTGCCAGCCAGCAGGATTTTGATCACAACAAGCTTCCAGGAGAGCATAACCCAGGCTAATCAGAACCTGGATATGGAATGATCAAGTAAAGGGCAAGGAGGGAAATCCACAACTGGAGAGAAACCTTTAGTCACGAAGGAGAACCAGAAAAGGCAAGACTGTTGGGTAATGGGAGTGAGAGAAAGTGGGTTTTTAGGAAAAAAAGCCAAAATTGACCCAAGAGGGGCCTACCTGGGTGGGAGGCCTCTGGATCGTAGATAGTTCTTTTCCCAAATGAGAAGCACGAGGCCAAAGGACCAAGAGCAACTGGGAACCTCCTACACTGCTGCGGTGATTCAAAACCCTGTGAGCAAGAGGGACATAGAAACCCAGCATCGTTGGGTTGCACTGCCTTGTCATAAAATGAGCATTTGCAGGGCACGTTGCGTGCATTGTTTCCCCTACCTCGTGTTAAGTTTCTGCCATGGGTGAGCAAAATATGCCAGACTAACAAAAACAAGATAACTAGACATGGAGGATGTTCTCGGAAGGCGCAAGAAAAGAAAAATGAATGTGAAATGCGGACTGACACTGGGTGCCTTAAGCCAAATGCCAAAACCAACCCCCCTGCAGTTATTATAGTTCCAGTCTGCAAAAGCTGAGACCCAGGCACGAGTAGATAAATGTATGGCAAAAAATCCACTAGATGAGTAATTTTAATTTCTTCTTAACAAGGCTTTTGTGGCTATGTTTAATCAGCCATTCCTCTGAAACCCTAAAACTCATGTGGAAAATGGGAATCACAAGGAAAAGTTCTGATGAACAACTCTAGCTCTGTACACTGCCTGTCAGCTCCCAGAAAACACCATTGTTTCTTGCACAGATGAGAAGAAAAACAGCATTACACAACTCAGTATATTAGTACTAAAAATACAAGGACCAAAATCAGAGTTTGGATAAATCCCCAACAATCTTAACAACTTCTACAGAAACTACATAAATCATTGGCAGAATTTATGAGTTTGCAACACCAACTGTGAACATTTTTTATGTTATGCACTTAAAAAGGAGCATGTAACTTGTAAATTGAAAAATGAATGGAAGGTTTATGGCCGTATAGATAACGTGCACTGAATCTGCAGAAATGTCCCCCATCCCTCCCCGGCCCACCCTCATCTACAACACTGAAACAACAACATTACCTTTTTCTGGTTAACGTTACCTTTAATGTCTCGATGAACAATACCATGTTCATGTAGTACATTGATAGCAACCGTGATTTGCTTTGAGTAGAGCCTAATGACATGCTCCTGAAGGCCCAGTTTTGATACCTCCTCCAGAGTGCCCTCATCACAGTACTCCATGAAGATGTACATTTCTTCCTGTTGTGGGAACCAAACCGGATTTGATTGGGTTTATTTTCTTTTTTTTTTTTTTTTTTTAAAACACTGAATTAGGATCAAGTTTTCCTGCCATCCTTCATTGTTTGTGAAAAGAGTAATGGAAGTACCATGTAATGTTTTAACGGAAGTACCTCTTACCATGGAATATCTAATAAATCATCTCTTCAGAGTTCTGTTCTCTTGGCCATGCTTCAACCTAATATATTCCGTTGCACAGCTATGGAAAATCTCTGCTACACGTTTATCTGCATCATTTGTGTGTAACCGATACTATTTGGTGGTACAAAATACGTTGCTTTGGCATCAACCAAAAAGCACTTCAGGAATCTGTTAGGCATATTACGCAGAAATACAAGAAAAATCCTTTGCATTTTTAGAAAAAAGG
The DNA here is from genome assembly GCA_025769975.1 of Gallinago jamesoni. Lineage (NCBI taxonomy): Eukaryota > Metazoa > Chordata > Aves > Charadriiformes > Scolopacidae > Gallinago > Gallinago jamesoni. The sequence continues at coordinate 48,866,556 of JAOQGH010000023.1, forward strand.
TAAAATAATGTTTTGGGGTTGGTTGTTTTTTTTCTCTCCCAGTTCCTACAATATAACGCATTAACGTCTTAGGCAGGGCAAGTTTTTTGTTGTTGTCTGTGGCTTGAACAAGCATGCCAACTCTAACTCACTTCAAGGAAAAGTTGCCTTTCTCTGTCTCCAAGCCCAGCCAATTTCAGCCACACTTTATTAATACAAAAAAGATGGCAAAGACACTGAAGTCTTAGAACTAGTCTGAGAAACCAACGACCCAATGAGACAGACACCCCAAGTTGTGTCCCCAAGTGAATCATAGAATGGTTCGGGTTGGAAGGGACCTTAACGACCATCGAGTTCCAACCCCCCTGCCATGGGCAGGGACACCTCCACTAGAGCAGGTTGCTCAAAGTCCCATCCAGCCTGGCCTTGACCACTTCCAGGGATGGGGCATCCACGACTTCTCTGGGCAACCTGTTTCAGTGTCTCACCACCTTCACAGCAAAGAATTTCTTCCTAAAATCTAATCTAAATCTACACTGAGTTTAAAGCCGTTACCCCTTGTCCACTCCCTGAAGAAGAGTCCCTCCCCATCTCTCCTGTAGGCCCCCTTTAAGTACTAGAATGCAGACAGAAAGAAACCTTTGACCCCTTCTAAACCAGCAATGGATGAGCAAATCAACCCATTCATATTAAGCAAATCAATCGTGACCACACAACAGGCGTCCTTCCCTGCCCCTTGCATTCGGCAGAGATACAGGAAGGACCTGAGACTCACTGGGGGAGGTGGGAAGGGCACATGGGAAGCAGAGTAAGCTAACGTAGGATATCTCAGCACACAACGGGGAAATCCAACTCCATATAGAAAACCAGTTCTGCTGCTCAAGCAAGAAAATTTTTTCCTTCCAAAGAGACACTAGCTGGATCCCAGAAGATCCGCTTGCTTAAGATACTTGTCTGGCATCAAGATTTAAATGCCAGCACAAAATTTTTCCAGGAATCAACAAGATACTGGTACACCCTTTGCTGCTAACAGTGACGGGTTTTAGGTCTTTTCAGGTCTTTGTATCCACACAGAAGTTACCATCCCATGTATGATAGAGCTGGCTCTTAGAGCAGTTAAACAGAGTAGCAGCATAGATTAGCTCCAGCATTACTCGCTCCATTCACTTATTGTGAACCTTCTCTGTTTATGTACCAGTTCCAAAATAATTCTCCAAACTGTGTTTTAGAGACCTCAACATTCAGAGGAAAAAACGACACACTGCATTTCACAGCGATACCCACACAATTAAGCTGAACTATAATGTTCTCAATTAAAACCTCCAGTGATTCAAAGCTCCTTAAAATTTTCTCTCTGCCCTATAAAAAAGCCACAATAATTTAGGTTTTCTTACCCTATGGAGCTCCACGCCAAAATAACGAACAAGATTAGGGTGTTTGATGCCTTCAAAAATCTTCAGTTCATCAGCTGTTTCTTTGATAGTTTTGTGATCATTAGGTTGAAATCTTATCTGCAAGACAGATTTTCCATTATTTTGCCACTATTTCAAATTACTAAGGAAAAAAAAAAAACACAACCAAAAACATCCCCAGAAAATATACAACCCACCCTAAACTCAAATCAAGAAAACAACTAAAAATGCCTTTTTTTTTTAAAGCGGCATCACCACACAAATAGCCCCAAAATACCACCCCTCCATCCCCAAACTTAAACAAAAAAAGAACACCAAAATATTTTTGGAAAAGTACATACAAATATGATGATTTATAAACTTAATAACAGCAAAATGCTGTTACTTAAATGTCTAAATACACACGTGCACGTATATATCTCTTCTGAGCTTGCCTTCCAGCTTAAACATAGTAGATAGAATACAAGAGAATCTGAAAGCAACGCCAGTGAGAGCTATCATTCAAGAAAGACTAGTTTCCAGGTACTTCATCAACAGAGATTCTAAGGGATTTCTTTGAGGGGTTTCTTCACTAAGAATGAGGCAGCTGCAAGGCAAACGTGTGGCATAGAACAAATACCATCATAAAGGTTTTGATAAAAGAAATGAGTTTTCTTTAGCTCTCCTACAACATGCCATGATGCCTACAACATCTCCATGATGGAGAAAAATTATCAAGTCTTCTGAAAAACTGATTTAAAGCTTCTATTCAAACAAAGATAAGAAAAATGCATAGAAAGTTATGGAAGATGCTGCTTTTACCATGCTGGTAGAAAGCATAAACTTCATTAATTGAGTATAGGACAACTACTAGAGAAATAAATGTGCATATTTTACCTTTGGTTGCTATGATGTTATGATTGTTTTGTTCTGTATAACAATTCCAGGATACAGTTTGTATTCAATCAGAGGTAAAATTAAATACATGGAGATTCTAAAAAGGTGACGAATGACATTAAAGTGTTTTCCATATTTCCTAATGTTCTGAAATTGTGATACTATGTATTTGTAGAAAATCTTGTCCATGATAACTTTTAGAGATTTTAACAACACTCTGGCTAAGACAGTAAAGTCTGAAGAAATTGTGGGAGGAAGGCAACATCTTAAACCAGTTTAAAAATAAATAAATCAATCTTCTCCCAAGGTATCTTTAAGGAAATCCAGAAAAGCCTTTTATTTTGAAGTCACAAGCAGTTAGCATTTAAGCCCACAGTGGGTGGGCAGGGAATGTTTCTTGGTGAAATAATTCTGAAGTTCAAAATACTACAGGCAAAGGCAGCACGCTGTGCGTTTAGCAGAGTAGTGAAGTGGACGTTGTTTGACAGACATTTAACATATTTGAACTTCGCTAAAGAGCACACACATGCCCTGTCAAAAAGCACCTGCGTCTGGAAAGCAACTTCGAAATCCAGAAACAGAGTCTGCTACTGATGAGGGGGGAGAAAATGTTATTTCATCAGGAGGAGAAAAAGAACAACAAACACAAGAATAAAATGTCAAGTGCTGGTATTAGTTAGTCAGTGAATGAGTACGGTACGAGAAGTGAAGCACAAGCCCAGTCTTGCTTTTCCACACCTTTGAGAGCTCCCATACGTGTTGTGTGTGTGTGTGAGAATGGGCTCATAAAACGTAACTGCTCTAACATCTACCTGCTCTGGCCTGGTAACTGTTGTGAACAGCTGATGCTCCCAGTTGTCTGAAGATGTGGAAATCCAATAAAACTAAACAATACAAATATTTTTTTTAAAAAAAGGACTGTAAGGAAAAAGGATCTTTACGCCTACATAGTTTTACTTACTTCTATCCTGAAAATTAAATTTGGTTAGTCAACAGTTGTGTGACTCAGCCTTGCTTAACCTACAGGAGAAGCTGAAAAACATCTGATGTGACACTTCTTATATTCTCTAAGGAATGTAGAAAACAGGAATAAAATGCGAGATGAAATACTGCAAAGTAAATATAAGATCGTGCATAGTCCTCACTGATCAGAAAACTCCAAAATAATTCAAGATCTCTTAATGGGAGTTCAGACATATTAAGCAAGCATTAATGAAGTTCAGAACATCCCTATGAGACTAGTAAAAAACATGATTCATTTTACATACGTTTAAAATGAAAGCTGTAAACTGAAAAGAAAAAGCTTTAGCAACTTAAGGAGAAACAAATGATGTTAGCAAATGGGGCTACAGGAAGCAACATTTTGTCTTCCCATCCTTTCCCAGCTGGCTAACGAGTGAGCAGGCATTAAGAACTTCTGAAAACTCGCACGCATCTGGTTTGGAAAAAACAAGGGCAACAGTGATTTTTGTCTACAGAGTACTCACTTCTTTCATAGCCATCAGCTCTCCAGTGTCAACACTGATGCAGGTATAGACCTTCCCATACTGGCCTTCACCTGCAGAATTAAAATAAAAATAAGAAAAATTAATTACACTACTTTCAATAAGCAACTTGTACATAAACTGCAATACAAAAACACATCACTGAAAACTGTGCTTCCCAAGGTTATTTACCTTTATTTTCATTTAAAATTTCAAGTAGCTTTTAACCTGTAACACCTCATACTACACTTATAGTCCTGAATTCAAGCTGATTAAAAGAAAAAACATTACATTAACAGGCTGATCTGAAAGAAAACCTCTCATGAATGAGGATTTTCCCCATAAATTCCAATCCAGAGAGGAAACAATAATCAAACGGGGGAAAGAACAACAATCTTGATGAATTAAACACATCCCAAAGTTTGTGCTCATTTCCATTCATATTTCTAGTTCTTCCAAAACCAGAACTCAAACATTTTCCAGGGTTAAACACATGCAGGAATCACAGGATCATACCTAAGTAACTGTCCTAATCAAATCCTTCTCCTCCTTTGTTTCTTATTTGATCAGTGAAAACTTCACTCAAGTTCTACGTAAAGGAAATCCTAGCTGCAAAAGTATTTTGTACTTTAATATTCTGATTTCAGTAAAGCTGATATTACCTATGTAGAGACCCAAGATTTCAGAAGACAGTCTTAGATTTCCATCAAAAATATTAAGCTTGGTATTTTAGCCCGATAAATGAAGGTATAATGAACATACCAATTTTGTTTCCTCTCTGCCACTTGAAAGTCACTTTTCTCAAACCTACATGCATGACATTATCGTAAGATTTCGGTGTGTCACAAACTTGGCCAATGATGTTCTTCCTCCTCATTTCTCTGTATCTCCTTTCTTCAAACAACTGAACAGACTTTTGAACAGCTTCAATGGGTGCTTGCTTGGAAGCAGTGTCTAAAAAGAGTGATGAACAACGTCCTTGATTGAGAAACATTCACTGTGTTTATATTTCGTTACCTTTTGGTATCACGTGAAGTGACCTCAGTTAGAAGACAACTATTTTGTGAGTCTAATTTAAGATGTAGGAAAAGAAAGAAACATTTTAGCAATCACCTATCACTTATGAATCACATATGAAACTAAAGTAAAATGAGAATACTGGTACCTTCCTAATCATCTCTTCCTTGATTCAAGGAAGTTAAATAAAACCAAAATCCTTGTCTTCTAGACATTTTCAATTTTCCCTAACCCTTTTCTAGATTCAAACAAACTCAATTCCTTCACTGTTTATATTCCTTAAAAAAAAATAGGCCTCTAGATTTCAGAAAAAAACGTTGCTGTTTTTCCTGTGCTCTGAGCCACATCAATGAGAGATGAGCTTTTTATGTGACAGAAAACTTTTACCTAATGTTTCATGAGGTTCTACCCTGCCAGAATATACGTAAGCAAGCTATAGGTATCTATCCGTAAGTATAGGAGTCTTGGAAGCAATCAAGTTACTTTAAATTTCATAAAAATAAGCAGCAGGACGGAAGGGACCCCATAAGAGCCTTGAATTTGGGAAATGGTCTAGGATCACGCACTGTTGGACATCCAAAATAAGAAAATCCCACGTTGGTGAGAGATATTAGGAAGTGAGGAAATGCAATTCATAATTAAGCGTTTAATAGGAACAGCAAACTTCTGCAGTTCCTATAGGAATAAATGTACATACTTTGTAGGACAACACTGCTAGTATCTTTCAGAAACTGAAAAGGTCTAACTTTTATGAAGTTTACTTACTCCCACCTCAGAGAGTACACCTTGTGATTTTGTTAGCAGTACCTTGTATCTGTAATCAGGATGTTTTTTCTCCCCCTGTTACTACGTACAAAGCTGTGAAAATCTCTTCACAATCAGCATTAAGATTCAGCCCTTTCAATGTAGCACTAGTTTAACAGATGTGACATTATAGTGACTCCAAGACACCTACCTTTGGTCTGGTTGATTAAAGTTCTGAGCTCCCAACTCCGCCGGGACGAGCCACTTGAATCTCCTTTTGGATACGCTGGTTCTAGAGAAACAATACTGTGAGCATAAAAGTGACTTTACCTCACTTTAAGGATTATGCCACAATATTCAGCAGAAGCTGAGATCTTACATATCAGGACTAATACACCCTATAAGTATATGAGGCAAGCATATCGCAATGTATGCTCTTGAATACAAAAGTTACTTATCTTTAAAAAAACAAATTATGAAATCTATTCTGAAATAGGATTCAATTTATACAGGCACAGAGATCTCCTTCCACAACTGAGGGAAACACTTCAAGCCAGGACACTCAGAATCAAATATGTAGGCACTTTCTAGGGAAACAAGCTTCTAAGGTTCCTTAGACAAAGGCCCATATTCATTCCAATCTAAGCCAGTTTTCCATTCACATGGATACATAAAAAAATAAGAATGAAGCAGACAGTATTTTCAACATCTGCTTAAAAAGAAAAAAGAAAAAAAATATCCCCCACACCTCTTAGTATAAATTTTTGAGGCATTTCTTTCTTAGAAATCCACTTAATTTTGCAGGATGTCCACAGTATCAACTCTAATTCACTTGGCATTTGGTACTTCCTTTTGATTTGCAAAGAACACACTATCTTAACAAACAATGTTTCAAGGTATTTGTTGTAATAAATATGACATAGACAGGGGCTGGGGAAACTTGAAGGAGAAGCCCTCATCAGGACATCAAGTCACACACTTTGTCCCTTCTTCCAGGATGCAAATAACAGCAGGTATTTGGTCGATGAATAATTCAGTGGTAGTTAAAGAACTGGATAGAAAACTTCACTGCCCTGGATGGGTCCTGTTCATAACTAATTAACAGCATTTAGAGATTCACTACTGAATGGGGTATATATTTCAGCCATTATGTTATTCATTTAATTTTCAACACTGTAACTCAGTAAGACACCAGGAAAGTCCTTTAGGTACAATTCAAAAAGGATATTAAAGGCAAGAGAACAGTGGATATGTCTGAAAACACAAGAACTTACTGTGACAATATAAGCCTAAAAGCTAAAAATCTAAGATTTTTGAATGGGAAAAGGTGAAAAAACATTTTGGAAACAGTAAGAACTGGGAACAGAGAGAAATATGTTAATGACATAAATCATCTGCACATCCAGGCCACAATCTGTTACTGTGACAATCACCTTCTCGCTCTTCAGTGGGACTGGAGTGACGACTGAGGGATCTGAACTGCAACTCAGCTGCTATTGAAGCCAGTCGATCATTTTCAGGGACACTGGAACCCCTGTTAAAAAGAGCCATTGTATTAATTAACTTAGCATTGCACTAAATAACTACTAGTGACAGTTTAACTGCAGCTCCAAAGAGAAAAAACCTTTGAAGCCTAGGTCATGAACCATGAAAGTAACATGAAAGGAAAACTGATGCTGAGAGGTAAACTGAAAGGCCTTTCTATGCTTTTTCTTTCCCCCCAAATGAACGCTTTTTATATAATTTGAAGTTCTTCTGCTCTATGAAAAAAACCCTAAACTTCAAAGGCAAAATAAAAGACTACTTGAAACGGTTACTTGCCCATAACAAAAGAATCTATTTGAATGGCTTGGAACATACTATTAAGCTGCTGGAGGCTGCAGCTGGTGCCAGGTTTGGGTATAGAATCAGAAATGACTCAGCTGGGTGATAACGGGAGCCACATTATCAGATGAGGGGTGGTAACTGAATCCATACGTTCCTAGTGCTCCACAAACACAGCCATAGCCCATGCTCATGAAGTCAAAATGAGGGAGATGAGCCCCAAGGGAGCTGACAGGGAGGGCAGTGTCAAATGCCAGCAGCTCGAATGCTTGGAGGCCCAAGCTCCTCCAGGCAGCACAGAGTGGAATTAGACGCCTCAGAATAAGACCCAGATGAATACACATGCTGAATAGAAAGGGAAACGGTACTGAGAGAAACGAGCCTTAAATCCTTAAGTATTCAGTCACCTTTCTCCATCCCAAGACATCGATCAATCCACCCACGTTTTAGAGCAATAAATTCCTCATGAAAGTCTTTCTACAATAACTCCCTTTAGGACAAAGCTCACTTTCTGTTTTTAAAGCATGGTGGGCAAGAGCTGTGACTGATGTCTCCTTTAACATAATGGTTTAGGGGAATGAGCTATACGCTGCTGGAAAGCAGGGAACATTGTAAAATCTTTCACTGAAAGCTAACAACTGCAAAAAGATGAAAGATACCTAGCACTGTGGAGTACAAGTGCCTATGAGAGAACTTCTCTACAGCCCTAAAGTTGCTTCTGAATTGTATAAAATTATTAGCTTATGATAGTTTAAAAAAAAAGGTTAAAAATAAAAGACACAATCTTCACATTCTTGAGAACAGAAGCCAAATCCCAATTCCCACGTGAATGTTCTCAATACGGCGTCCGCTTTGCACTCCCTACTGCTGCCAACTAGATCTTTTGAGGAGGAACTGAAACTGAACTAGTGAAAATCCTCAGTGCTCTTCAAGAAGTTGAGGTTTTAATCAGCAAGGTGGCCAAGGATATTGTCAGCACATACAGAGCAAAAATTCTAGATGTGCAAAGAGCTTAAAAACAAGCAAAGCTAAAGCACCTCTAAAATGAGGCAGTAGCTGAACAGGGGACCTTAAGCATCACAGCTTTGAATACAGGTGTCTAAAATCCTTTTCAGGCCCATCTCAGCCACCCAGATCTTTTATTGTTTGTGTCCAGAAGGATTTTGTGTGTGCAAATAGGCAAAGAAATAGACTAAAACAGAGGAAGATTTGCTAAACTTCTGCTCCAGTGCTGGATAAATATACAATGATGAATAATAACCCCAGCTAGCTCAGAAATTAAACATTTATAAAGGTTATTAGTATGAACATAGTGAAAATGTATAACCATCAGAAAGCTCAATGTAAACAACCAGGTATTGCTGCTTTGTATTTTACTTTCTAGTTATATTAAACTGATTATTTTTTTTTGTTTTAAAGAAAAACTTCAATAGAACTATGGTGGCATTTGTGCACTATGCACTGCCTAGTACAATTGATTTATCAAGTTCCCACATTCAAGTTCCTACATTCAACTTTTTATAGATGCCTACAATGCCTACAATCATGTCATAAGTATCTAGAAATTTTCTCAAAAATCTACAAAGTTTCTGTATCTGTGCTATTCCAGCAGCTGGGCTGCACACTTCTTGCATACAAAACCTAGAAACACTTGATCCAATAGATTCCATTTCCCTTTTGGAGCACAAAGGAAGGAAATACATAATTTCAACTTGTCACTGCAATGTGTTGAAGTTTGCAACTTTCTTTTAACTATGCTAAAAACAGAAATTTGCTATAAATACATCACTGTAATATTTTGTCTTCCTCAATAAACAAAACCCCTAAAAAATCCCAACAGCAGCCTCCTGCCTCTGCTTTAATAATTTTTTTTCTTGAAATTCTTCCTAGGTAATACAAGGAGTTAAACAAAGATACTTAAAAATCCAGGCAGTGCACACAGATGTGAAAAAAAAAGTAAAAACTGGAAGCTCGAAGAAAAATGCACACCTTTGAAAAACAGGCCTAGATAATTAGGCAAAAATGCTGCATTAACATCAACTTTCATGTTACAAACTATGAACACATTATGCATTTGATTGCAATTAAGAAGTAGAAGGCCTGTTTCTTTTCTTCCTAATGAATATCTTCTTGAACTAGAAGAAACTGTCAAAATGCCAACCTTCACACTTTGATCAATATTTGTGTAGGACACACATGCAGAAAACATTAAAAGAATACACCACTGTAGTCAAGTGTGTCACATTGTAAACCTGACAGTTGCATCGAGTGGTATAAAATCACAACATAGCTCACAAGTATTAAAAACTAGCCTCCTCCCTCTCTCTTGAAAAATTAACTAGTCTCAAAGATAGGCCTTGGCTCAAAATGCTGCATGCATTCTAAACAAAAAAAATTCCACTTCGTATGTCACATAAAGACTAATCATCAAATAAACAAGTTCTGCATTTTCAAAATCTTAACTACTAATTAACCCTCACCTCATCAGCTTATACAGCTGCCAGAACCTCCGAGTGAAAATTCTCTAGAATGTTACTTATTTGAAAAGGGCTTTTCAAGTGCATAGTGCTACTGAATGCTGCCTACCCTGTCTTTTTCAACAGGGGGCTTAAAACAGAAGCATGAGGGATACACAATAAATACATGTAGTTTGAACAGCAAAAATTCAGGACCTATTTTCAACCCAAAAAAAAGGGCCCAGACTCAAAAGCTGTGCATCTAGAGGCTACTGCAGAGCGCAGCTCACATCTTATCATAAAAATAAACTGAAAAGACTTGCAGGAAAAAGTTTATATAAGCAGTGGCAACTCATTTCCCTCTTAACACCTTAGCAGATGCTTCTGCTGTGCATCTGGTAAGAAATCTACAAACCATGATGGTTTGCTGGCTACCAACTGAAAATTATTTATTAAAAAATAAATTATTCATAGTCAAGTCATATCTAAGCTCACACTGGTCACCATCACCCTGTTATTCCTTCACTACCTGTTCTTTCTTTTCTCTATAGCTGTGTGATACAGTCAGACCACGTGTGGTCATTTATACCATTCTCTTTCTTGTACAAGAGAGTTTTTGGTACTCTGCAATATAAGAATCCAAAAAGCTCTTTATAAACACTAAGATAACATCATTGCATGAATAGTAGGATTTTGACAGTCAGGTGCAGAGGAAAAGAATCATTTAATAACAAAAGAGTAAATTTAGAGAACTTAGGAGACATGTCAATGGTCTGACTATGGTACAGGAAGAAGGAACACCAACAGTCTGAAAGGCAACAGCCCAATCAGAGGCCAAAAAGCAAGAAAGATACTGACACAGGTCTGGCATAAAATTCACTCATGACCTCTGCAAATATGATACAGAATTCGTTTCTGTTATGTATCTTGGTACAGGAATACTTCCTTTTGTATTAAGTTCATTCTGCAGAACCCTAAGAAGCCAAAGGTGTAGTAATAAATAAAAAAATCCCTGAAGTCTTAGGTGTTTAATGCTGTGTTTGCCACTACATAGTATTTCAAAACATTTATGTCAGATAATAACAATACCAAAACTGTTAGTTAACATGAAATATACACACACACACATATATATATATATATATATATCCTTGGGCTTATTTGCGTGTTACAGTCATCTTAGTGCAAAGTGTTAGTTATTGGTACTAATTATTTAGTAAAGTTAAACTGATGAACTGACTGGCGTATGTTAATTTCATGGACGTTTTTACCGAGCAGATTTGTAATCTACGTCAGAACCACACGCTTTTACTACGGTAACGGTCAGACATTTTAATTCTGAAAGTGGTCTTAACTGTTTCTAAGACGTAAGATTTTGCTCAAGTCAAACATGGATGAAGGAGGCAGGTGGAAGACATGATGGGACGGAAAAGCGCGGTGCAAATGATCTGCTAGGACGTAAGTCTGTGGAAACGGTTATATGGGTGATGTAAGTAGAATGAGGCTGCCACGTCATGGAGCGGAGCTACCTGGTGTCATTTGCACTGCTGACAGCTTTGGGTTGAGCTGAGTCGCTACCGAGGAGAGCGGGGCGACTGACAGCAACGCTGCAATGGTTCCGTGCATCACAAGGGACACTCCGCGTGCTGTGGCAAGAAGAAAAACTTCAGGAAACAGTTATAAAAAATAAAAAATAAAAAAAAAATGTATGGAGTTGAAAGTTTATTTTAAAAATAAAATTTTGAAATGTGCATAATGAGGCCTGAAAAAGATTTTTATGTTGAATAAATCTGGATCTTCGAAGATTCAGGGGTTGTCAATACATACAATAATCATAATAATCTTCAAAATAAAAATCTCCAAATCTTTAGAGCAGTACTAGTTTCTGCCAATAGATAAGCAACTTTCAAAAATATTTCAAGTGTAGAGTTTGACACTGTGGCCATCTTCTAGAAAAAAGGTCTTCTGTGTAAAAATACACATGGCAAAGTTTAATTTTAAAAAACTATTGTTACTATTTAAAAAACCATTACGTTACCACTTTCAAAGGGAAGCAAAATCATCCTCTGCTTTAAGCTTCTTCACAGCAGGTTGGTAATGACGCAGAAATGCCACCATATTCCAGAATGTTACATTTTTAAGTCCTATCTATGCTAAGCTACAGAAAGCATCATGGGGGTGTACACAGACTTTCAAAGTGGGGAAGGAAACAAAAGTCTTGTGAATGAACAGCTTTCACCGAATTAAAGCTTGTTACACTGGAACACTTTTCAGGAAAGGCAAAGGGGATAAGAATGACTTCAAAGTGAGAAAGCATGTACCAGTAAAGCCTGTAAAATAAAGGAGGAGGGGAGAAGGGGACAGAAAAAGAAACATTATTGTTCTTAAAAGCACGTTGATAAAATTTGGATCATTAACATGATAGCTTTTTCTACCTGCTTTGCCCTCTACAGGAAAGAAAAGATGTTCCACTTACTGCCAGTCAACATAACCAAGAGATGATAAACCAGTTTAGAACTCTGTACTAATGCTAAATACCTGAAGCCTTCAGGTGTGGGGATGATAAGATGAGGATTTGGTGGATCACTGTGGCACCGAGGTACTTTTACAGGACGGGGACTGTTTCGATGAATAGCTGCAAACATAAAAAAGGTAACACATTTACTCAGATGTCAGAAAAACTTCTATTAGGGCAATTATAAGACACAAAATTAAAAGAAATTTCTATTTTACAGTTAAGTGTGATCTGGAACATATTTTCTGGTCCTTTAAGAAAAATCCAAATTATTCAAATTTTAAATAAATCAATTGCACATATCAGTATTATTCATATTATTAGATCATGTAACTTAACTGTAAAATAATCAAACTTCTCCAGAGAATTAAAAACTAGCAATTAGAAGATGTATACTTACTAAACTACATCTTCATTATTTCAACTTCACGGATTAAAGATGATTTGTTATCACAAAATAAATATTAACAAAAAAAATAATTAAAAAACAAACTGTTATAATGTTCTTTTTGCATCAGAATTAGTTTTCTTAGAAAAATAATAAAAAGCAAAATGAGCTAAGGAAAAAAAAATAAATCACATTTGACCATTTTACCCATACTAATCTCCCTGCCCCCCAGCAGTCTGCCCCACGGGAGTCGTGCAAAGGGACAGGGTCAAACCTAAATGAGTCATCACTGTCCTCATGCCTAGCTCATTCAGTGCCCACAAGAGTAGTCTGCAGCCTTCCTTTCCCTCAACCCCTCCTTAACTATCCAGGAAAATATTGTGGCAGTCACATTGCAAGGTATCTGATCATCCATCAAAACATGAGCCAGTACTCACTCAGGTCACTGGCAGATTCTGCCTTGTTTGCAGCACCAGGACAAGTTAGAGAGGCCAGGGCCAGGTGTTGGTTGTCCTGTTTGTTATAGAATTACAGAATCATTTAGGTTGGAAAAGACCCTTGGGATCATCCAGGGACCAACCATCAACACTACTGTACGAAGTTCTCCCCTACACCATATCCCCCAACACCACATCTAAACAACTCTTAAACGTGCCCAGGGGTGGTGACTCAACCACCTCCCTGGGCAGCCTATTCCAATGCCCCACCACTCTTTCTGTGAAAAATTCTTTCCTAATGTTCAGTCTAAACCTACCCTGTTGGAGCTTGAAGCCATTCCCTCT
>JAOQGH010000023.1:48881824-48938421 GCA_025769975.1 Gallinago jamesoni
GCAAATACTTTTACTGGTACGACTAGCATTTTAAAATCACTTTACAATCAAAATTCTGTAACAATAGCAGCAAAGCTCCAAAACAAATGCCAGTAACTTCTGCCTTACCAAGGTACAAACCTGTAACAGGACTGTGAGGTTTTCCAATAACATGGCCAATGCACTCATTCATCAGAGCTTGTAAACTCTAGAACAGACAAACAGAAGAAGTTGTGACAATTTATGTTACAAGAGAGTCGACAGTCATATGGTAAAGCTCACAGTGATAAAATTACACTGATTAAATATGTAATCTGTCAAGTAAGCACCCCTACACTCTATCAATTATATTAAACTTCTGGATCCACATTAGACATTTTTTTTTCTTTTAAAACTAGATATTTTAGTCTTGTCTTGCCTTTTCACCCTGTTAAAATTATGTAACCATAAGAATTGAACAATGATATATCATAAAGAATGTTTTGTCATATAAATCTAAAGGAACTTAAAAATACCCATTGTTAATAAAATTAAAAACCAAGCTTGCAGTCTCCTCTGCCCTCCTTCTTCCCACCCTAAGAAGAAACACCCAAAAAAAATGGGTGAGAGCATGACAGCCTGAATCACAAGACTAAAGTCTGTAAAACAGAAAACAGGAAGCATTGCATATTAAAAAAAATACAAATCCCCTTTCCTTCTCTACCCATCAAGTTAGCAAAACTTTCACTAAAGACCCTTTAATAGTTAAAGCACTGAACAGGGCCTGAGGCAATCTGAGCCTAATTACTGGGTGTACTGTTCACTGTGTATGTAACCTTGGACAAGTTATTAAATCTTCCTCTGGTTCAATTTACTTGTCAGAATACCAGGGATAAAATATGTCTTCACAATTAAGAATTAAAATTACATCCTTCAGTACAGTTTCTATGAAGGCCACTTCTATACACCAGTCATTCAGACCAATCAAAATTTGCTCCAGAAATTCAGAACCTTAGTAAAGACTAGGAAATTGAAGGTAGATGAACAACAACAATTTTTTTTAAAAAAAAAAGGAGAAAAAATGCATTTAGTCTGTGATTGGCATATTTTATCAACCCAGACTGAACTAGAAACTAAGCTGTAGATCTACACTGTCCTTATTCTGTGACATCAGGGATCATTTAAATAAGAGATTAGGACTGACATAATGTATTTCTACATAAAATGCTGTGATCTGTGTTATGCAAGAGTCAGATTAATCAAAGTAGTTTTATGTGATGCTTTCCAAAACTGAAATCCAGTTTAAAAAAGCAAAAGTTCAGAAATGCAGTTAAGGCTTTGGTTCCCTCCCTTTCTCTCTCACTTGTTCAGAATCTGATTTCACTCCATGTTAAATAACACTGGCTTCAAATTCTCTTCTCTGTACGTGTGAAACCTCTGTCATAAAAACATTCTATTTGAAGAAGTGCTGTGATAGCTTGGTTAGTTATCAATCAACAGAAACAAACTAATGCATGATTGCTTTTTAACTGTCCTTCAAGGTCACAATAAGGTTATCAATTCCACTTTTGGAAGAAATTACCAGTTTCTAAAGTCAAAGGCCACATTAGATTTTCTGAGCTTCTTTCCTCCTTAGAAGATTCCCTCTAAATACTGAAGGGATCTCTAGCAAGACGGTACCACTAAAAATATACCAGTATTACTCTTCAAAATACCACGTGTTTTAGAAACTGTATCAAAGCAAATTAAGCTGAGGGGCTACTTCCTCAAGCTACAGTATTAATATATTTCAAATACAAGCCTAACTGTCATTTAGGCAGACAAGCCTTTCCCAACAACACATGCATAGGACCAAAACACAACTTACTTGAGAGCTCTTGATAAAAATACATGTGAGAAAAGTCTAAACTATACAGTTTCTGTATTATGCAAGAGGAATGTGGTTGGCATTTCATAATACATCTTGAAATTATAAAAATCGGAGGTGCTGACACTCACATTCTGCTATTTTGTGGCAACTGGGCTTTCACTTCTCTGTAGTACTGTACCAAGATCAGAGAAATAAATTCTCAGAGTTTTTTTTCCATAGGAAAACAGGGAAGGCAGAGCACATAAAAAAGCCAGTTTTAGTCTAACATTTTTTACATAGTAAAAACAAAAGAAAGGTGCTTTAAAGCCTGTTTCACATTGGCACAACTTGAAGAGATGCCTTTAAACAATTGTCATGTTGTATTCATACCTATAAATAAACTGTGGATGCTAAGCAAGCCCCGGAAGCTTATCTTGAGAAATTTATTATGACAACTATAAATTGTAACTCCACAGAGAAGCTGCTGTCTAATTTCCCAAGAGACGAAGGGAGATAGCCTCCCAAGACAGTACCAGAAACTTCTTAGCAATCTGAAAACATTAACGCCAATGGTCACAAGCATACTCTATTCAGAATCTTACAAACTGAAGAGATACCAATATCCTCAGTTATATACAACAGCAACTGTTTCACAACTGGATCTGTATTCAGACATAACTGTATAAAAAACTAATCCTGATAACATGTACTGATTGCTTCACATGTATTTAGAAATTTAGAAATAAACAACAAGCAGAATAACTTATTCCATACCAAGAAGTCATCTTCTGGGAGAGCTGAAATAAACGCTGGCTCAATAGCTTGAAGAAAATCAAAACCTTGAGTTGCCCACCTATCTCAAAGAAAAAGACAAGACAGAAAATGAATTGCTCTTCAGCTAAAGTCATCATAAGAATTTCAACAACATCCGAGAACAGTAAGTGACAGTTACTTATTTGTCCTCTGGAAAATACAACAAAATCTTTGTAAGAAAATTGCTTAATACATAAGGGGTAATATATTTAGCTTGTATTAATATTTGCCCAGTTATTATTTGGATAAAGTCTGATTTTAGCAAGGACAGTGTGAAATAAAGTGAGCAGCCCACGCTGTACATCTCAACTCTTGCATGTGCTATCTTCAAGAACAGCATCATCAATTCACTCATAATATGCTGGCAACAAGCCAAACTACTATGTCCCCTGCCTAAATGCTTCTTTCAGAAACAACATCAATAGTACTAATGATTTCACGACTATGTGATCAGCAGCAATGGGGCATTGCTGGTTTCAGGGCCTAGACTGGTAAAGTAGAGACAGTTGTCTTCAACCACCAGCTGCAACCTACAAAATGCAAGCACAATCATAGGATATCCTGAGTTGGAAGGGACCCATGAGGATCATCGGAGTCCAACTCCTGACTCTATACAGGTCAACCTGAAAGTTAACTCACATAGAGCTTAGCATCAACCAGAACCCCGAGATTCCTTTCTTCAGGGCTGTACTCCAATCTCTTGGTCCCCAATCTATATGCATATCCAGGATTACACAATCCCAGGTGCAAAATCTGGCATTTGTCCTTGTTAAATTTCATAAGGCTGGTGATTGCCCAGCACTCATAATCTATCAAGATATCTCTGAAACCTTGAAGATACCTCTACCCTTTAGGAAATCACCGGCTCCTCCTAATTTAATATTGTTGGCAAACTCACTTAGTAGGTACTTAATTCCTGTGTCCAGATCATTAATAGAAACACTGAAGAGAACTGGCCCTACCAACTGAGCCCTGAGGAACACCCTAGTGACTGGCTGCCACCCAGATGTTGCCCCATTTACTCCAACTCTTTAAGCCCAACTCTTCAGCCAATTTTTCACTTATCATACTGTGCCAGTCTAGCTGTACGCTGGACAATTTGTCCGGAAGGATATGCTGAGACATAGTATCTAAAGCTTTGCTAAAATAGTAATTAAAAAACAATAACACAAACCAACCATATCCACTGCCTTCTCTTTGTTCAAGGATAACCTTGTCTAAAAGGATATTCAGTTAGTAAGGCACAGTTTGCCCTCCAGGAACCCATATTGACTTTGACCAATGACTACATCGTCTCTGAAGTGTTTTTCAATAACTCCCAGAATAATCTCAATAATTTTTTCAGGAACTGAAGTAAGACTGAGAGGTCTATAATTACCAGGGTATTTTTTCTTGCTCTTCTTGAAAGCTGGAATAACATTTGCTAGCTTCCAGTCAAGAGGAACCTCTATTCCCAAGACTGTTGATAAATAACTGAGAGAGGCCTCGCAGTAACTTCTTCAGTACCTTGGAATGAATTCCATCAGCCCTTGTGTGCATTTCATTGCAGCAACAAATCTTTTACAAGTTGAAAGTCAACCACGAGCCTATCACTCCCATAGTTGTGGTCCTCCAACCCAGGGCTCTGGGGGTCCCAAGCCCCATCATTTGTGTTAAAGACAGAGAGGCAAAGGCAGCATTAAGTGTCTCTGCTGTATTTTCATCCCTATTTGTGAGGTGACCAATGTTGTCTGAAGTCCTCCTTTAGCTGCTAACCTACTTTAAAAAGCCTTTTAATTTCTTTTGGGTTTTGTTTTCTTTTAAGATTAGGACACCAAGCTAGCCAGCCTATGCACACATGGTTCAGCCTACCCACTCTTTCCTCCTCTTCTTCCAGCAAGCAGAACAAACCACCTCCAGGACAGACTGACCAGCCCTATTCTTTAAGAAAAGGGAATTGTTGTAGACATGTAATCTGCTAGCGCAGACCAATATTAGGCACCTATTTTAATGCGAAAGAATTCTACATAATTTCGAATATCCCAACTGCAAAACCACCTAAATAAATCAAGTAATGGTATCATTCTGCTTGGGCCAGTTTCCCAGTTCCTCTGCTTTTTGCAATACTGCTCAGCAGTAGTGTTTCATAGCACCTACGTACAATTTGAGAAATCACTGGGCACAACGCTTCTGTCAACAGACAGAAAGTACTTCAGGCTACAGCAAAAAACATCCACAAATACATCCATTACAGCGATCATAAAACTGAAGAATTTTCACCAGAGTGGAAACAGTTCTTCCTTATCTGTGGCCATACTTTAGATGCCTTCAGAAAGGACTAATCAAAGGACTTCTACAGAAGGCTAAAGCTTCAATACACCGTTTCTACAACTAGCACAAAAGAATACTCCTTTCTCTGTAGAATACCCAGAGAATAAGTGTTGCATACTCTGCAATCTTTATTGACTCCTGATGACACAGCAGTTTGTTCCAACCTAATGACTCTTATCTAAAGTCTTTCAATTGTCTGGGTCCAACAGTCCCCACTTTTTCTTCCCATTTTCTATCAGCTAAGAAGAGGCAAAATGTTCCACAAAATCATCTAAGCAGTTGGAGTGTTATTTGGCTTTATGCCTTTACTATTCAAATTACTTTCAAAATTTAAGAGTCAGAAGCAACAATAGCTCAGAAGAACTACTTCTGAACAATAAGGCTTTGTTCACAGTGTGAAAAGTCCTGCATGGTATTTAAACACAAACTACCATGGCAGTAACAAGTTGGCTCTTACCTGGGTCGAGTGCCTCGGCCACTCTCACATTTTGTGAGCACATAATTCATCCATTTTCTGGCAAAGCTGATATACTTGTCTCCAATTTTCTGCCTGAATTCTCCAGACATCAGACGAACAACTTCTTTATGGTACTGTAAGAAACTAAAGATTACTTTTCACGTATTAGGAAGAAGAACAAAAATACCATTTGCAATATCCCCTGGAGTATCGGCAGGCTAACAAAACTCTACAGTATGGTAACAGTCACATCCTATTCTTAAACAAAATGATTTTATGCGAGCAGTTGTATATTTATAGAAAAAAAAAATCATGAAAAATCATATGATACAAAATATGTTTTAGTGAGAGGCAGCACCTGAAACACATTGCATTCTTGCATGTGTAGGGCATGTGCTGGTGTTTAACAACGTAATATTTAAGACTGTGTAACACTGTAACATTTAAGAACCATCCTACCTAAATAAATGCGCAGTTCTGTAATCAGAGATTAAATTGCAAAGCATTGCTTACTTTTAGTTATATCTCAGATAATACTAGGGGATGAAGCAGTTATGTATGTACATTTAAAAAATTAAACAGAAACACCAGCTGATTTTTAGAAGGCTATCCTTAGAAGTAAGGTAGGATATGATACAATCTTAAAAAAAATTCACAGGGCTCACAGAAATCCAGTAGTGAAACACTATACCAAAAGCATCCAACATGACATTTCTTCATCAGCACTCTAAGGCAGGCACTCAAAGGCTACATTCACTGCATCAAAGAACCACCACAAACTCTGAAAGAATGGCTCGTATTACAGTATTACACTATTCTAGGCTGAAAAACTGTGAGAAGCCAAGCTACACAATGACATTCAGTATCAAAGGATATTTCAGATCTCATCTAAAATGCTGCCAAGTAACAGAGCCTACAAGACTACACCTGAATTCATCAAGGTCTTAAAGCTTTTTAGAGTTTCAGGCGTTGCTAATGGAAGTCTGAATTTAATAGATCTATTATTTTTCAATCATTTTCACATAAGATTTCTGTGGCATTTCTGGAGTTACAGTTACCTTACTTGAACTAACGCAACCCCAGACATTTCAATTGGTTCTTACCAAAATTACAAAACGAATGTGTCATGAAGTTTTTGTTTCCTTACCTCAAAACCAAAATTATAACCCTGAATCATGGCTTCCCGGTAGTACTGCTGCAAAGTGGCAGATTCAGATTCATCCACTTCAGCATCGAACTCAGACGTGAACATGTGATCAACTCTGTCAATGGCACTGCTTATCTTATTGCATAGCTGTAATGCATCACTCTGAGCAACAACAACAACAAAAAAAAGGGATGGGGGGCACCAAGTTATTATTTATATTCTACAGTTGACAAGACTAACACAAAAGTTAATCTATAAATTACATTATTTTAAAAGGAAATGTATTTTAATGCCATTACAATTCATTCAGTCTTGGAAAAACAAACGCTCTGCAGTAGTTGCACTAAGCAAGTCTTATAATTAACTGAGGTTTTAGAATTAAGTTTGTTTGCTTGAGTGAGATTAACTTCAAAAACAAAGACAGCAATGGGGGGAAAAAAAAAACAAAACCAAAAAAAACTACCCATACAAAAACATTCAACCAAAATCAGACAGATCAGAAAAGAAAAAATGAGTTTTACTATCTCCAGTGTGACCAAGCATTTCACTGTATTTTCACCCCAGTATGTAGACACAGCTTCTATTCAATTCAGGAGGAAAATGTAGGGACTTGATATTGCTACTTCAACCTATCAAATCTTTGCTTTTTTGGGTCCTCCAAAACAAACAAACAAAAAAAACCACTGAAGAAAACCCTCATCCAACAAAAGAACAACAAAACAAAAAAACACACCAAACACACAAAAAAGAGAGACCTTTTTATATATAAAGTAGCTTTTATATATGAACTCTCTATATAAAATTTATATATAAAGTAGCCATATATATAAACTTTATATATAAAGTAGCCATCTCTTCCAAACATGGGAAAAACCACTTGTTTCTTGCAGATCATGGATTTTGAGAGAATTTATTTTTATGAAATCAAACAATTTCTTTCAATTCAATGACGCTCTCATACAAAGATGTATTTATTCTGTTGCTGTTAATATCCCTATTACATTATGGACTTCTTTTCAACTTACCCAGTGTAAAAATGATTACACCAATATTGCTGAAAAACACACTCTCAAATCCTTTGCAAAAACAAAACGAAAATTGTACCGAAAATGAAGTCCACGGAGGTTCCATAAACCACAGTTGCCTATGTCGTTAGCATTACAATCAAGTCTCCTTACACAGTTTTACTTATCAGCGAGCAAAGCATAATCAATTTTGACTGAGATTGTCTTGAAAACTGCTCACCTTTAGCTGTTGTAAAGCCTTGGCGATGATGGGTTGGCTGGATGTCTGTTCCTGGTGCAGAGAAATGAGCCCTTCGATAGACTGCTGGAAAGCTTTCCTCTGACTCACAAGGTGGGCAGATTGAATGACTACAAGGAGAAGGTTATCAACCTAGGAATACAAAATACCAATAGTTCTTATTAACAAAACCCTCTCTGTAAAAATATGTCCCAGAACAGGAAATTCCAACTGTTTTTCTTTTTTAAATTCTAAAATAGGAAAGACCTCTGTTGTCGTTATTCATGAAAACCTTTAATTCACACCAGAAATCTTCATGCTGGTTAACTGAACTTGATAAACTCTCATGTTATGAGCAGAGCTCCATTAGGGCAAATGCCACAGCAAGTTTTCAAGGCAAATATACTCTGATTCATTTATGGAAAGGCTTGGGAAACACTGTATTAAAATTATCTTCGGAATAGTTATACACAGAAAGGCACACAAAACATGTAAGCAAAACAACTGTATTTTTTCAAAGCAGATGGAGGTAACAACTATCACATAAATAAGCAGATTTTATCCAAGTAATATAATTGACCTCAGGACAAAACGTACTACTGAACAGGGAAAAGCACAGGTTTACCACACAGTATTCGCTCAAATTTTGAAAATTATTAAAATGTAAGAATATGTTTTGGAAAACAGAGCTCTGATAATGCAGAAGTCTATAAAAGTACCGAGTCACAGATGGTGTTGCCTTTGCTGTGGCACTATGAGTCACATACTTAAGCTCTGTTGATTTCAAACTGCAGACAATGAATCTCCAACAAGTTACTCATCTAGATTTTCAATACCTCATCCCCAAAGATTATTTTCATGCTTAAAATTCTTTAAATGTTGATGGGATTCTTCTCTTTTATGACTGTTTTTTAAATAACACCTTACATTTTCTCTAGTTTGCAATCAAAATACCTTTTTTAAAAACACAGGACACAATCTTTCTGAGAGACTTTTTACTTCCTAAATCTTTCAATACTGCATTTTATAAAATTAATAAGTGGTGTTATACAAATACACATAAAAACACATATTCAAGCACACAGTGTTTTATGTGTACTTATATATGTCAGATATAACATCATTTGTATACCAAATTCCATCTTTTACTGTTTTCATTTTCTGAATGAAATGCTAACTTCTATTGAAGTCCAATGAAATTCTAGGCCCTTTATCAACGACTATTTTTTTATTGTTCAGTCTGGGCAACAGACAAGCAAGAAGTAACATGCTTGCATGTTAAAAATAGCAATATGTACAGGAGTGACTTTTTCAACGGCCTGTAATTGCTACAGCCCTCTGAATGCTAGAGGCCAGGCACATTGACATGGAAAGTCACTCTGTGGACAGTAGAGCCCATTTATGGTTGGGATCCAAGGAACTGCATGACATACCAAAAGGAAAATTCACTTAGCTTAACATAAAGATATGAGAAGAGGAGGAGCTGCAGCTGGCTCAGCTGCCAGAGAGGAGCAGAACTGCTGGCAGGGAACCCCTGTTGGCTTGGGATGAAGGAAAGTATGACTGGAAAGATTTCTCCCTGCAGAACTGCTGAACTTCCAGTAGCTTCCACAGAAATTTAATTTTAAAACGTCACAATTTGCCCAAGATCAAAAGTAACTGGTTTCGTGCCTCCGTGTGTGGAAAGCACACAACTGCCACATGTTCTTGGAGACTGGTGACTTCTCAATAAAATGCGGTTTTCAAGTCCTAGCCACACTTCTGATACTGAACACTTAGCTAGATATTGAAAGTATCTCTTAATTATAAAAATCCAACCCTAAAAAATGCACATTGTAGAGATTAATCCTTCTAACAAATCCATTTCATTTAATACTTGAATTAACACAAGTAAGGATCACTCCTATCCTTGAATTTAACTTTTTATTACCTATGAAAGGACACATGCCTCACTTAAATTACTGTGGGTAATCTGAAAGGGTAAGAATTCACAGAAGTGTGGAGAACACATTAACGGGAAAAAAACAAACCTGCATGGTTCGCAGTGTATCAACAGTTTCTACTTGTGGCACTACTTTGACTGGCTGGCCCTCCCACGAACTCCAGCTGTCATCCAGTTCATGGGTTTTATCACTGTGTTTGGTCATCAGTAAGTAGGCTTCATACGCAACCTCATCCGAATCCTTTGAGCAATCTTTTCCAGCAGCTGCATTGAGGAGCTGCAAAATCACAGATTTTTCACCTGCAATACTATTTGGTACAAATACTTGTAAATTCTCGAGTCCAGAGATTTGTACCTGTAAAAAAAAATTACAGATATACCAAATGAGTGAATCTCACGGTTTTCTATGATACATAAAAAAAGATAAAATAGATACATCTCCTCTCATTTAAGCAACAGGAAGAGTTTCCATCTTAAACAGCTGTACAATATACATATTAAAACAATACATTCAGCAATCTTGTACTAAAAGTCAAAAGGCATTACAATAAACTATTTGTCTTGAAATCCACTAGATCACTAACTTTCAGTGACATCTTTCCTTGCACCTTCAAGTGATCCTTCAACATGTTCTTTTAAAGGAATCCTCTTACAAACAGTCTGATTTCATATATATACTATATATGTGCGTATATGTACGTATAAAATATATATATACACATGGATTTTACAAAGTAAATTGGTCAAGACTAATATAAGATTTATGAAGGACACACTTTCAAGACTGGAATAGTGAAATAAGAAAGATTCTTTCAGGGTCTCTAAGAATCCATGTAACAGTTCTCAATGGCTACAAAAGGTAAGACTGAGCAAAAATATGGCTAAAAAAATCAGTTATTCTTTTACTATTCATGACAGAGAGATTAAGTCCAATAAGAGTGTTCTTTTTTAGTAAAATACTACTTATACTACTTAAAAACTACTTCTCCATTATATTACATTGGTAACAGTACTTTAACAAAATCAGGCATCAGAATCAGACTGTGAAAACAGTAAAATAGTTGATAGCTGTGATTTGACACGAGGTAACTGACTTACAGTGAAATTTAATTCTTTTTTTTTTTCAGAGTTTGATGTCATCAAGCTAAGACAAAACACTGCACTCAACATTTTCACTATCAGGCAGACATATTTTATAGTTAAAACTATTATAATCTATAGGTAATTGAAAAACTAGATGGTTGTTACTGAAAGCTAAAATAGTTTCCCCAAACCAACGAGCACCCAATTGAAAAGGCTGTTACAAATTTAAACTCCCTACATGATGGCAGAGGGCCAATATCTGAAGCATTAATCACAAATGTGTCATTTTGAGTTGTGAAAAAAAGTGGAATGGTAATACATAAAGAGGGATAAATCTTGAGATCAAAATAATCTGTGTTTACAAAAATTTTTTCAAACTCAAGATTCAGTTTTTTCTTCAAAACATGTACATAACAACAATGATACTATCTCTAAATAAAGGCATGTTAAATTTAATATCGTGTCTTAAAGCAGCCAAGAGCGGATACCTGGGGAAAAATATTTTCTTAAAAGTAAATATATACTGATTTCCCTGACTATTCTCCCACTCTTAAACAACTCACAGACCAGGGTTCCTGCTGAGCCAGATGTTTCACCCATACATTTAAAGATCCTTTGTGATCTTTTCTCCTAATAACTTCGTCTCCCCTTGAACCAATTTTTACTTTTATATAAATGATTTATAAATCTAACAAGAATTTTGTCATGCAAAAATTATATATTATTTCCCAAATGGGAATCGTATATATTAAATGTATGGAAGGTCAAAAAAGATCAGCAGATCTGTTGAAGCAATTTCTTTACTTAAATTCAAACCACAATAAAGACTTGTTGACCTAGGAATTTTTAAGGAATAAAGCGCAAATCCACAAATGCAGGAATTTATAATGCAGTAAATATTGGTCACCGAGAGTCTAACCTACTTTTGCTGTACAACAGTTTCCCAGCAACAGTTATTCTGGAACTGAACACAGTTCCTACATTTCTCACATCCTTAGTACTCTTAAGGAAGCTTGCTAGAGCAGACCACTGTAATATTTTTGCTTTATAAAAGCACACAAATCACAGGTCCATAGTCTGAGATTATCTGCTTAAACATGTCCATTTACTGATGTATCTGTTTACCTCATAAACTTTAAAACATTTATTTTTCATAACACTCCCTACTAAGTGTTATTACTCCCCTCTCAGAAATGAGTAAGTATTATTGAAGCAAAATGGCTTTTCCCAAGTTACCAAGAGAATCATTGGGAAGACAAGGAATTGTTACTGATTGACGCTGATTTCCCAAAACACAGACTAGTATTCTCACTCATGCAAACACAGGTACAGGAAATAATTGGACTCCCATAATTCAACATTAAACAGATGACATTTTAAGTCATAGAATCATATAATAGTTTGGGATGGAAGAGACCTCTGAAGGTCATCTAGTCCAACTCCCAAATGCTGAGACAGATGCCACATTAAAAAATTGAAAGTATGTCAATAAATATCCTTTGACATTTTGCTTAGCATCCCCACTGTACTTTCATGCTTCTAAACTGAATTTACCTTCACATACTCTTTTGTTTTCAGAGCATTCAGAAGATCTCGCACAGGGGCTGACAATGCAAATTCTGCTGCTATTTCAAGATCCTACAAGTAGTGACAAAACAAAAGAATATGCTTTCAGACTAAGTTTCTTTAAAACATGTAAGTAAGATGAAACTCGACTATTAGCTTACCTTCCTCAGCATTTTAGCAAAACCAAGAGCTTTGGAGGCCCTTTCTCTAGCTTCATGAAACAGTTCTTTGAGTGCTCGGCTTGTCTCTATAACAGACCTCCTGAAACATTGGTAAGAATGAAGTGACAATGTTTTAATAAATCATATTGCACTTTTATAGCTATCAGAAAATAAGAATTATTTACACGTATGTCAACCAAAAGAGCATAGAAAATAAAAATATTTACTAGCAGTTGAGTGAAATAATTTGAACTTACACAGACACAGTTTTGGTAAGGATATAAAAATTTAATTTAAAGAATGCTACATAAACAAACTCTCATAGCCTGAATTAAAAAGAAGGTCACTAGTCTTCAAACAAACAAAATGATGTTTCATTACTACTGCATACAGAAATATCAGCAATATGGAGCCTTGCATTTATGAAGTTTTCGTTCTAAGACATAAGAAGCAGTATGCACCTGTCAGCCTGTCAGGGGTACAGAAAGATGAGTGTGTTAATTATTAAGCTGAAGAGCTTAATACCTGATTTCATCTGATGCAGTACTGTCATCGGCACTGGCCCAAAATTCATCACAACTGTCTTGTAGTCCAGAATCTAAAAATATTCCTGTAGATTTCAGCAGCATTCCTGCAATATCACTGTAGCAACAGAAATGGTGGAACTTCAGAGTCTTATTCGGGTAGCACGGCACCTTAAACTTCTTCCTACTCTGTCCAACGCAAGAGAGCCGTGCTGCCAAGTCCCCCTGCAGAAACAAGCAGCATCTTGGGGGCCCTCAGTTACTCTACACGCACAGGGCTAGCAGGAACGGGGACTTTCCACAGAAGTAGTCATTCCTGTTACAGCTAGAGTAAGAGCAACCTGCACCTACTGCACCCTATAGCAACAGTCATTGTAATAATTGATAAACTCACAAAGACTCATCAACTGCTTACTGAGGCCTCAAGAAGCACAACCTGGGAACCTTGAGCAAGTGCTGACTTGAATACTGCCGTGGTTCAGGCCGGACTGGCCACCGAGACAAATGACAGATCTGGTACAAGTCAACACCATAAGCAGAGGAATTTAAAAAAAACAAAACACCAAAACCTACCAGAATAGTTTTCCAGCTTGAGCTTCACCTCCTCTTATATAAGGAGTTATTTCTTTGGTGAAATTCCATTCTTCCTCCAACAGATTTTTTAAACTATGAGACGCCTGAGGTAACTGCTGTAGCATTTGGATCCAGCTTCGCATATAATCAAAGTAAACCTGCACATGGAAGGAGATAAATTAAACACTTTTTTTTTTATACAACACATAACTAAGGGTTGGTTATAACTTCTCAAATCAACAACCAATCTCAATATTATACAATTAGTAGAAAATACTTCTACAACGTTTTTTGTTTGCTATGACTGAAAATGAGCTACGTTTCCACTCAAAAGGTGCACCGGGAAGTAGAAAGGTGGCTTGGGAGGCAAAAAGTGCTACTCAAGTGTCAAATACTATGTCTTCATGATCCTTCTCTGAAAATACTGACAGTATCACCACCTGGCTTGCTGTGCTGACATTCACCATTGTCTCAGTGAATACCCACAGTGGCTAGAGTTTTTTAAAGCTGAACTACTGAATGGTTTCTAAATCTTTTATTAGCTGAATTACTCCAAAAGGTTTTAGCTGAACATACTCTCCTGGATATGATAAATGCAGTGAACAGCCTCATTACATTCTACATTATAACTTGTTTTCATTTTTATATCAAGTCTTATCTCTCACATTGAATTAATTATTATTCTTTTAAAACAACATAAAAATCCAGGTAAGTACAATTCTTCTTCAAGCATCTGCCCTTCAGGATCATACTGAAGGCAAAAAATTAGCTGCAGTTTTACACTATTTTGGTTCAGTAATCCAAAACATGAATTAATGTCCCTCCTTAGAAATGGTAAGTCACTTCCTCTTGTTTTCAGGTATTTTCGGACCATACTGTAACAAGAAGATCATAGAACCCTAGAATGGTTCGGGTTGGAAGGGACCTTAAAGATCATCGAGTTCCAACCCTCCTGCCATGGGGCAGGGACACCTCCCACTAGACCTGGTTGTTCAAAGCCCCATCCAGCCTGGTCCTGAACACCTCCAAGGATGGAGCATCCACAACTTCCCTGGGCAACCTGTTCCAGTGTCTTTCCTCCCTCACAGCAAACAATTTCTTCCTAATATCTAATCTAAATCTATCCTTTTTCAGTAAAAAAACCTATTACCCTTCATCCTACTGCTACACTCCCCGATGAAGAGCCCCTCCCCATCTCTCCTGTAGGCCCTCTTTAGGTACTGGAAGGCACCTAACAATATCTCCCCAGAGCTTTCTCTTCTCCAGGCTGAACCACCCCAACTCTCTCAGCCTGTCTTTATATGAGAGGTGCTCTAGTCCCCTGACGATCTTCATGAACCTCCTCTGGACTCGCTCCGACAGGTCCATGAGCTTTCCTCTGCTGAGGGCTCCAGAGCTAACGCACTACTTGAAGTGGGGTCTCACAAGAGCAGAGTAGATACGGAAAACCATAAAATCCTACTCTGCGTTAGGTAGGTCTTGCGTTCTTCTATCAGACTGTAGCCCCATTCTTTATTTTATTTGCTTTTCACTCTCAGTTTAAGTCCTCTTCCAGTATTCCTAGCTACCTTGCTTGCCTATAGACTCCATAGAAAAAGACAAAGTTCCACCTCCCACCCCTCATTAACCCTGTCTTAACCTTCTCATATCCTACAAGTTTTCCCTATCTTTATTGTCAGTCCAGATTATCTCTTAAGCACTCTGCCCAGCCTTCCCAATCTTCTGACAAACTTGACCATTCATCAATCTTTCTCCCATGCTCCTGGAGCTGCAGTAACCTGAGACTCTGAAAACTGTGATTCTTTGAAGTCTGATATACTTACTCCTGTTTACATAGTCTTGTTACCATCCCTTTCAAGACCTAGAAAAAGCGAAATCCTTATACAATTAAAACTGCTGCCAAAGTTCTAACTCCTACCTCAATGCATAAAAACATTACAACTACCTAAAAAAAACAGGTAAGGCATTTCAAAATGGTCAAGATGAACCATTTTCCTTTCATCTAGCCAGGTCATTTCTGCTGGAATTTTCTAGAAATTTCAGATGGAGATGAAGGCAAGCATGCACCGTAAGAAACTTAAGATAAAACATTATATTTTCACCACTATAGGCAACGAAAAGCTTGTAACAGGAAAATCCATGCATACTCAACAAGAGACAGTACCAACAGCTCTGCTGACAAAACACTTATGTTGAGCTATTGAGGTGTATCTTGGGTTTTTTCCCAGCATAGCGATGACAAAACTCAACTCAAAGAACAAAAATCATTCACATCCAAGGGAACAGTAATTTAAACTAAATTTACTATAGAATACTTCATTTAATCTCTTTCAGAGGTCAAGTGTTTGTCTTGAAAATACTGCTTTGTGTTTAACTTATTGCAATAATGAGTACACATTAAAAATAAGGTATCATCAATGGATGAATGCAGTATCAAGAGATTAAGACATGAAAAGGTTATTCAAAGTTTATTTTAAATGTATGGAATTTACAATTCTATTTATGAGCCATTTAATTGTAAATACAGGCAATTTACAAGTATACCGTACCAAAGTCCAGTAAACAAAGATCACATTACCATTAACATTTTATGCAGGTCCTCTTCAAAGGAATCGATGTTGCAATCAATCTTTTGTAAGTCATCTAACACCTCCCGTAACATAAACTGGTAGTATTGCTTCATTAACAGGCCACCCTTCAGAACCTCTTTACACTCTCTCACTAGCTGCAAGAGAAAAACCCAAAAACTGCCATCAGTCAAAGCATTACTCTTAAATTCTCCTGCTCAATTTGGCAGTAGTTTGTCTAAACAAGGTAGTTTATCACTACATTCAACAGTTTTTAGAAATGAATACAGTCGCTCTACATGTCTGCAGGAAAGATGTGACCAGTTTTCCAGGATTATTTAAATTGCCACCATTTGCCACATCACTGCAAATAAAGATGTTTCAGACTTCAGTCCCTGCGCAGGGCCACAGCTAGGAACTTACTGGAGAGTTAGAAAGTTTAGAAGTGGGCAAGAAGGCTCACAATTATCAACTCACCAGTTTAAATGGAATCAAATCAGGAATAATATGCAATGTGTCTGACAGATGCTTAGAGACCTATGAGAAATGTTTTACTGCAGGGAATTCACTGTTAATCTATTGGGCAGGTGTCTACAACTCTAAAGCCAGTATCAGACTGGAAAATAGCTTGTGTTTCTTTTGTTGCTTCCCTGCACAAGATGAACATGAGAAAAGTTATGTTTTCAACTGCAGAAGCGGCCACTTTTGGCCAAACAGCTATCATGCCTCCCTGAAAGTTTCCAGCTTTTATTAATTTGCAGAAACGTGCACAACCACACACATAGTAGTACACAAACAGCAAGACCTACACTAACAAATCTCTTGTTTTCAGAAGTCCTTCCAGTGCTAAGTGTGTATTCTTCTGAAATTATCAGTCTCCAGGTTTGACAACCTCTGACCTTTTCTGAGCAACAACTTCACTAAATTGAGGGTCTGAGAGGAAGAGAGGTATTCATTTGGAGGGCTAGGGAATGGAATTGTTGGTTAATCTGCTTTTAAAAATCTTCTATAATGGTTATCCTGGCAATATATCAATATAGTGGACTTAATGTATGAGAAATTATAATGGCACAAAAGTAAAAACACACAACAATGTTATTAATATGACAACAGTTTTTGGAATCTTTTACAGGCCAGAACATGTTATGCTGTGTTCCCCCACATGAAGGGGACCTATTCTGAAAAAAGGAAAAAAATTTTTTTTATAAGGTGGAAATCCAAGTTACACATTTATACCCCAAACATGTCATATTTAAAAATGAATGTGCATTCTTCACTCTCCACTCATTCCATCACATTTAGTGTACTCTGTGTTAACCTATCAGGGTTTTTTGCCCTTGGATCCACAAAGAAAAAAACTAATTTGAAATTGGTATTTAACTACCATCACAGAGACAGATGGGGCTTGCTATCACTTATCCATAAAACTTTTACTATATAGTATGGCATATCTCACAGATACAAGCAAAGTTCAGTTCTAAAACTTGCAGAGAGTAACATTTACTCCAAAATAAAATACTCTCAAAACTTCATTAAAATTTTGTTTAAATAATACTGCCATACAGTGATGTGTATTTAACAACATAATATAGGATCTACAAAATAAACTGTAGTGCTTATTTTAAGAGTCAGCTTTTGGAACTGAAACTCACAAGGCAGTAAGGCAAACAAAAAATACAGTCTATAATGAGCACACTAAAGAATGTGCAGCTTAAACTGAAAATATTATCACTACTACTGTTTGTTTGATGGGTTGCTTTTTGTGTAGGTAGTTTGTACAATAAATTTTTTTCTGCAAAGCAGGTAGGGCAGGTCACACAGCCTCCAGGGTACTGTAGTCTAGAGTAAGAGAGTTTATATTAAGTTTTCTGGGTTTTGGTGGTGTGGTGTTTTATTTCCCCTTGCACCCTCTTACATTTACTTCACCTATAAAATAACAAAGTGCCATCAAACAGTCAAATTGCTCTGTTCCAGTAATTTCCAAAATTTACATCACACCTACTCTGAGTGGCCTATATCCCCAATACACAACAACCTGAATAAGCAGAACACAGTAACCAGCCAGTACATTGTGGCCCGGCTCCCAATGGTGTCAGTCACTTATCAGAAACCAAGAAGGTGTGACTTTTCACTTTTCAACTAGGGCAGACTACCTTAATGCATGTGCCACATGGCAGTAACAGACCATAAGGAGTCTGCACAAAATGTTGATGGCTGACACAAGGACTGTTGACCCAAAAATTCCAGGAGGTAGGACATGCTGTTAAGACCATCTAGACAGAGTGCTGATCATCAGATACGCTATTCCCTATCCAAACACACATCCTTTAGGTGGCTGCTTCTTTAATCATTAAACCGTGTTAACAGGTGTGTGGGTAACAATTGGTAATTAAGAAATCAGCACCTGCATTAACATACAATACTATGTATTGTACTCCTAGCACAATTCTGCTCCTAGCTGTAGATTTAGATGGGTGTTGAAAAAGAAGAAATTACTTATTTGTAATTGCACATCTCTATTCCAGTAGCCTATAATCTCAAACTAAAAATCTTCTAGCCGTGTTGACCGAAGTCCCTGGATAACCTGATACAGGGCCCAGCTTCCACCACAGAAAGTTGGACCAGAGTATCTCCAACACAGACTTCACTGTAATTCTGTAATATTCTGTGAACTTGCAGAACAGAACAGACCCCTAGACTCTGTTTTGAGCTTGCCCAAGATTTTAGGAATTATAATTCTTCAGGAAACAAACACATATGTTTGTGAAAAATCCTCCACAGCTCCTTTGCTTGTTCAGAAATATTGCATGGGACAGCAAGCATTGGCCGAGTTGAATTCATTTTTTTCAAGGTAATTAGCAAGACAGTTTATACCATTAAAACAGTCTGTAACAAACACATTGTTTGCCAAGAAAAGAAATGTCATTTTAACTTAATTCACAGTTCACAAGGAGAACACAAAATATAACAGCAAAAAAATAGCCTCAGTCTCTGGGGAAAAAGGATATATTGTGCTTTACGATACAGTATGCTATACTATATATTTTACTATAACTACTTAAGACTGAAATTGTAGGTACTGCGCTTTTGGATATAAGGGCATCCAAAATCCTAGTATACCAAGGAAATTAAAAGTGGGGAGAGGAAGTTAAGTTGGGGGGAGGTGAGGGGAAAAGAGAGGACTGAAATTTATCTAGGACAATGAAGTAACTCAGCAATTGATTTTGGAGCAGCAGATAACTAGAATGAGAAATCATAATTGGCCTAAGACCTTATTTAACTGTTTACCCTTAAAGACCACCTGATAAAACCCTGATCTGGTTATGCTTCCCAGGGAGCAGGGAGATGACTTCAGGCAATTCTGGTGTGCCCTGGACTAGACTTTGAAAGATGGCATTGATGGAAACAGTCTTCGTTGTATCAGATAACCACCAGAAAATAAATCCTTATACTACATTCTCAACTAGTGACAGGACTGACAATCTTGGACCAATACCACAGGAAATATTAGATATTTATATAAAACATTATGTTGAGAAAGAAGATTTTTTTTTCATTTTGTTTTTCTTCTTAATCAACTTTTACTATGTGTCTACCACATGTTGGCAGAGGTCTTACATTTGCAAAGGATAAAGGATCAAATCAAAGAAAAAAGAAATATGAAGATCCTGAAAATTGGTTATGCTGCCTAAGAAATCCAAATGGAGAAAGACTGTGCTGGAGAAGGCTATATAGCTTATAATGCAAATGAAACAAATACTGTTTACCTTCACTGGCTGATTATTCTTTAATCACCAGTTTTGATTCCTGGAATTCTAAATCAGAGACATAACTGTGACCAAGTGTTTACTATGCAAAAACCAGATCTCCATATGAAACACAAGACTATTTATAAAAGTTATTACATAATTATACACTACCACGTTTAAACTATTCCTCTTTAAATTGACAACTTTATCATAATGAAATGACAAAGTCATTTTAAACAGGAAATATTAAAAAAAAAAAAATGGAGTTGAAGCAAACCTGTTTAATACTCAAAAGAGAAGGCTCCCCAGCAGGTCTTTGTTCCAACCTTAGCTTTAGACATTCATGGATAACATTGAGCAGAACTCGGCAGAGGACCAAGAATGCAGGTTCAAAAGATGGTAAATCCATGGATTTCAGCTCCTCCCATGATACAGTGCTGCATTTTTGCTCACAACAAGGTGGGGAATTTAGTAACTGCACATAATCTGAACACAACATGGGATCTGGAAATTCGGAAAACTGTAACAAGAAATAGGTATCATGAAAAGGATCCTTAAATTCTTTAGGATTTAGCATTTGTTTAAAGTAGTATGCACAAAAGTCTATTTTTAAATTTAAATCCTATTAACTGGCAAATCAACCACAGAAGTTTCCAATTTTTTTATTTTTTATTTTTAAGCTAACAATTTTTTTTTCTTTGAGGATCAGCAGGCTGAGGAAAATAATTACAGACCCTTGGAAGTGAACAAAACAATCTCTTACTTTATGTTTCAGTTTTAAAATGGATAAAGCATCCATTAAAGTGTGAGTTCACTCCACTACAGGAAGAAACTGCTGTTTGAGTTTATGATGAACATGCAAGTTAAGCCTAACACAATATAGAGGAACATATATTCAGGTCAACATAAGATACAATACTTGTATTCAACATATATTAGAAAATTAAATAAATAAAAAGGTCTTACACTACTGACTGTATCTAGAAAAACAAACTTATACTTGGCTATGCCAGGTAAGTAACCTCATTCCTTTTCAAATACATAGTGAATATATTATACAAAACTCCATACTGTAAAGTAATGCAACATTCAAGAAAGTGTCACTAGCTAAACTGAACAAAACTATTGAAAAATAACTTATGAATTTTGGTAGATGTTAAGAAATGGAAACTGAAAATAAAAAAAGGAACATAAGATATAGAGAGATCAAGCTGGTTATGTCAATTAATAAACTTATTTTTCATTTAAATTACGATTGAAATCATAATTGAAATTTACATAATTGAAATTACGTAAATGAAATTACCTTTCTAATTAGAGAAAATAATTCAAATTATCTGAAATAGACAAAGCTGTACACGGAGGGATTGAGATTTAATTTAGGAAGAAAATCCAGACGGCAGTAAGTGTGCAGCTCTTAAAGATAAAAACACACCGTACATCACCTAAGGACAAGATTTGTTTCTGATAAAGTTTGCTTTATTCTAATTCTGATTTCACAGCTGCTATGACACCTGAATAATCTTGATTCATATATTAGACATAGCTAGCATTTTTCAGGTTTTTCTTCAGTGCCAAATTTAAAGAGCATCCCTTCAAAGGAGGGGAAAATATTACCAGAAATTAGATCAAATTATTAAGTGCTGCCTAGAAAGCTAGGAAAAAAAAAAGTTACTATCTAGCAGAAAATTTTAAAAAAAAAGAAACTGTTTATTCCTTAACCCCTATATACATTTCTGACATTTGTGCCTACAGTTCTGTACAAGCTCTGCTTTCTCAGAAGAGCCACACAGAATTACAGCTATTAAAAAAGTCAGGTTTTTCAGTGTTTTATTTTTTTAATATTGTGATGTTTCTCATCTGTCATGGGGGACAGGATAGCATATTCAATACTGTCTAACATTGGCACAAAACATATTATGCACTGCAGATTCTTAAGTGGCTTATAAAACCACGAGCTTGTTATGCAGAGACAGCAAACATGCATGAGTGGGGATTTCCTTTACACCTAGTTTAGTTAAAGTTTAATCACTAGTTGATCTACAGTATAAGAACTTATCTTCTTAGATGATATGTCTTCTTTTTACTAACTCTCTTTTAAAGAAACGTATAGCACCAGAGCTAAATGCTTTTATACAAGAAGTTTTCTCTAATAATAGATTATGAAAATACTACACTTCTACAGTACAACCAAATATTTAAGAAATACAATCCTCAATGTGACACAAGTACAGTGTTGGAAAATTTAGTTCTTACAAATATATTAAAGAACTAGTCTATGAGCAAAAACGACACAATGAAATTGAATAAACGTATTTCATTTCCTAACATCAAGGATAACAGCATAGTATTAAATTCACAAAACTTCTATTGTTCATTCTGACTAATCTTAATCTTCAGAGGCCCCAGTCTGAAATGTTTCAAGTGACTACCAAATACTTCTTAAAAAAACCCCAAGAAAACAAAGTCCAAGACATTTATTGAAATCATACATAAAATTCATACTCAAAAGTGCAGCCAGTTGAATAACCAAGCAACTTAAATACTGTTCAACTAAAATAATATGTCTCATTTTCTGCACTAAAGATGAGAAATATTAGCCATTTTCTTTAACAATCAAATCATACTTCTACATAAAACAGACTCTATAGTGTGTAGAGCCTTCTATCAGAGCCTATGATGGACGAAACTTGTATTTAAAAACCACTAAAACAGCTGTCTGTAAAAACATTTACATACATATTTAAGATGAAATGAGCATTAAAATGGGTATGGTGGAAGAATCCAGAAAGCACATTTTAGATGAAAGAGTGGTCAAGCAACAATAGAAATTAAAGTATGCCCAGAGATTTTAAAATATATGTACACTCAAACACAGAGTCAAGATACAAAAATAACAGAAGTACCAAAATTAACAGAACACTAACAGCTCTGGCTGCCTACAAATATCAAACTGAACTGCACTAAAAGAACTCAAGACACTACTTTCAAAGCACTGTCAGATGCAAAGACCTAACAATTCAAAACTGTCTCTTCTATTTGAGACTGATGTCATCTTTTGCTGCAGTAGGTACCACACTTCTGACAAACTATTTTCTTTTTTTGACAGCATTCTTTTCATTTTGGGGCAGGAAAGAAGTTTACAGTTTTATTAATATTCATTTTTAGTCATAAAACCATTTATCAAGAGACCATATTCCAAAGAAAATGTAATTACTGAAAATACACATTCAAAGAAGTTGCAACGGTAGAGGAGGAGGGAGAAAAGATTAACCTTACATCTTATACAAGTCATCCAACACAAAGTCATTTTCAATAGCCCTAAATTATGTTTTAATTCTTTTGGTTTGGTTTTTTTTTTTTGTTTGGTTTTTTTTTTAAAGCTATTTCTACCTGCATATTAAACTGAAGTTTCTGTCTACGTATATACATTTTGGGAGTACTTTTGGGTACTGTAACAGATACTTGCAAGTTTTGCTTAGGCATGTGACTCTAGAAATTCACAAAAATTTTCTTAATTCAAAACTTCCTATAGCACAAGTTGAAACCAATTAGAGAATAAATAAAAATTCAACTAAAAGCTTCATTTTTTACAGAAGTATCTACATTAGCAACAGCACAAATAGAAACTTGTTCAAAATCAAATAACTTTATCAATATATTTATTCATCCTAAAAAATAACCTCCAGGGGAGATAAACAACTCTTGTTCTTTTTACAAATGTGACAGTCAACACTAAGAGATCAGCAACGTGTCAAAGACCACATGTGGTATCCATGTTAGAATGGGCACGTCGGCTAAGAAATTTCTTCATCCAGAATCCATGGTTAGATCCCCACACAGTGTCACTTTATTGAGGAGGGAAAGTAATCCTTACTACTATTTCTGCCTAACATAAAAATGTCTAAGTTAGGTAACAGTTTATATTAAGAAATGATGAAAGAATTCGTGACCACAACTTACCATATGAAACTTCAGTGACTGTCCTTGGTTTGCTGCTTATTTCACATTTTTATTTTTATTACCTCACAATCATTCTTAATTAAGAATATGAAATGACCCAAGGAAAAAGATAATTAGACTAAGAGCCAGCTGAAGAATGCAATATGCTAATGTGACTTGCTTTCATAGATAGGTTAAAAGAGTCCACTCATTTATCCAGTCTGGCCTCAAGCATAACGTGCCACCGCTGTCCTTCATTCCCTTAGATGAGGAAAACCCCAAAACAATAACGACATTTTCATAAAGGATGTCTTGCAGAGATATCCAGTCTCAAAGACAAGAAAAGGAAAATGACCACTTCCTTCACAAATTTTTCTCATTATTCAACTGTTGTGCTTCGTTTTCCATTGTAATTGTTCTGACTTATGGCTTTAGACATTAGAAAATGTAAGGACCAAAGATGTTATCATAAAACTGTTATTTCGATTACAAACAAGACAGAGAACTAGCTTGTGCTTCGCATAAATTCTAATTCAGGTCAAATGACAGATTCATTTCAGCAAAAGCAGAACTGGGCTCTTAATGATAACATACACTGTTTCAAAAACCAGCAAGGCAACCAAAACTTTCCTAAGAAACCAATTCCTCCAGTTTCAGTTCAAACAACACAGCAGGGGAGATGCTCCTGTTACTCATTTATACTAGTAGCAACCTACGCAACCTACCTCCAGTTGGTGATCACTCCTTACCAGCGCCATGCGGGCCCTTTGCAATGAACCATGCATTAGCTTGTGCAGTCTTAAAATTAGTTTCCGTAACCCCATTTGTTTCAGTGCTTTATCTACAAACGGCCTGTAAATAGAGGTCAAGCAGTGTTGGCTGCAGCTTGCCTCAGCACTGCATTCTGGAATAACCCAAGAAGCAGAGTCATCCTCAGATTCAAGCCTATCAAGCCTTCTCGAAAAATGGTCTTGAAAGTCAAAATTTGGCTTATTACTAAAATTGTTCTTGATGGCTTGTCTAAGTTCCTCAACATTCTCCTCAGAGATTTGTTCATCACCATCGCTCTCCTCTGTGCATGTTCCTGAGGATTCCTTTACTTCTGTTTCCCTATCAACTTCATCATCTTCTGGATCGTTCTCCTTAGATGGCCGAGGAGAAGGAATTTCAAACACTGGCCAGCCAATGTCAGAAAGATTTTTGATGCCCAATACAGTTCCCATAATCCTTAGTTTTTGATTTAAGTCTTTTGTAATATTTAACCAAAGACAGAGTGCCTGCACTCTGTCTTGGAAGTCCTTTGCAGCATATTTTTCGTAGTCCTTTTGAAGAGCCTGCAGAGATGGATAAAGTGCTTCTATATACTCTAGCAGCTCCATTATCCGTTTTACTTGCTCAAATGAGACCCGCTGGCGATGGAGGTGTTCATGGTAACTTGAGTAACCCAAAGCACTAGCTCCACGTGTTGCTTTGCAAACTCCTTCTGAAGTACCATTGAGACTGGCTCCATTTTTTACATAGGAGAAGCTTCCATAGTTCACTTTGAAGGTGAGGATTTCATTGATGATATCAGGGATAGCTTGACGGGCTGCATAGAGATAGAGGTCTTGGTCATTAATGCTCCGGCCAGCATGCCAAGCTTGCAGCTCCAGCCAGATCAGTTCATTGGATCGGTTCAGCCAGACAGAAGAGGTGTTTTCCTGCCCTCTTTGCTCCCTGTCCTTTTTCTTTGAGACTGAGGTAAGTTTTAACAAAAGCCTTAGGGTTTCAAAGAATTTTAATCGGTCTGCTGGGCAATCAGTCCTAGAAGTCTGGCGAGCAGTTCTGGGTATTGGCATGGGCACAGAGACTGGAAGCTTAGCATTGCTACAGCCAAGACTGAGGTAAGGCTTATTGAGATCAACATCTGGGATTGTTTTTTTTGGCAGAGACCCACCAACTGAGTCTAACATAAATGAACACTGCACGTTTTTCTTGTGATCCCGTTCTGTTGTCCTTAGGGTGTCTCGGATCTTTTTTCCTTGCTTATAGCTGTGCTCCTCCACGTTCTCAACGGTCTTCCCATTGTCTTTATGCACAGACTGAGTCGGCACACTCATTTTTTCTGTAAGAGAAGAAAAAAAAAAAAAAAACAAACAAGAATGTGACTGCAGCAATAAGAAAAAGTATCATTCAATCCACACCCCAACAAAAACTCAAAATGCAACTGAGCATTATTAAGGTTCCCAAGTCAAACAGAATTAAAGAGACTCCATTGCACATGCAATTTCATAAAAACTGCAGCATATACAGATTCTGAAATTTAGCTTGAGTGATCTGATACTGACTCTTAGGGTTCTTGATCTTAGTTCTGGGAAAGCCTCCATAGTCTTAATACACTGCCTTAACACCAGGAGTCTACTTCCCCACTCTCCCCACTCTTCCTCTCTCTGATTATTCAAGAACAGAAGAGACTTTCAGAACGATGGCTGAATACTTTGTCTTCTTTTTACTGTTCACTGTGACTCTAAGGATTATCTGCTCCGCATGGCTCATCCCCCACTCCAGATGTAGCAATTTCCTTACAGTCTTTGTTATTGTGCTCCTCACTCTAACATCCATTAATCGCAGAAATACTAATAACTTTATTTGCAAAACACACATGCTTAGCAGAAGAACAGTATTATTCCCTTTCTATATAAGGAAAATCACAATAAAGAAAAATCTGTCAAGCCAGCATACTTTCGGTTGCCAAAAATGGGAAGAGCTATTGCTCAGCATTTCAACACATTGAGCACTTCGTGTTCAACACTCCCTGACTTCAATTGCACTTTGAATTCTCAAGAATTTATAAACCACATCCCAGAATCTCTAGCTTGCTTCTAGGAAAACAAGAATCATGGAATCATAGAATTATCAGAGTTGGAAGGAACCTCTAGAGATCATCTAGTCCAACTCCCCTGCTAAAGCAGGTACACCTAGAGTACATCACTCAGGACTGCATCCAGGTGGGGCTTGAGGATCTCCAGGGAAGGGGATTCCATGACCTCCTGGGCAGCCTGTTCCAGTGCTCCTTCACCCTCACCGTAAAGAAGTTTTTCCTCATATTTGAGTGGAACTTCCTATCTTCCAGCTTGAGTTCATTGCCCCTTGCCCTATCACTGGAAACCACTGAAAAGTGTCCGGCTCCAACATCCTTCAACCCACTCTTTAGATACTTATAAACATAAAGATGGCCTCCCCTCAGCCTTCGCTTGTCCAGGCTAAGGAGTGCCAGCTCCTTGAGCCTTTCCTCGTAAGGGAGGTGCTCCAATCCCTTAATCATCTTCGTTGCCCTACGCTGGACTCTCTCCAGTAGTTCCCTGTCCCTCTTGAACTGGGGGACCCAGAACTGGATGCAGAAACAGACAGAAGACTTTTGTTTGTGCTATTTGCCTAGCATCACAAAAATTTTCCTGACAAAATGCTGTTATCATATGACACACTTTGCTGACAATTATCAGATGGCCCTTCATTCTTGTTTCATTCACTATATATCTTCCAGCATCTGCAACAAAAGAAGGTACAGTCATACAGAAAACTGTTTCCTTCATCACAAAACTCCCAACAACCTCTACTCATGTAAGACAACAGTTCTCTGGAAAAGAACTAGTGCTGTAATATAGTTTCAAGACTATCAAACATAGGCACACAAAGGCACTGTGTTAAGGCTGCAGAGACATCTGAAAAAAAAAAGTGAAGAGGTATGCAGTCAGAACACCTTCCTCTGTTTCAATTACAAACCCTGTTTTCAACTGTTAATGAGCAATAAGCAATTTAATAAGGGTGTGACCTCCCACATTCCTCCTTCCAATCCCCATATCTAAAAAATACTCTGAAATGTATCTTAGAAAACATGAATTCCATGGGTCTTGGTCTACATGAGAAACGATTCAGAAACTGAACAGATTATTGCATTAGTTTATTTTCTGATACTATTACAAATTATAGGAAACTTGGTGTGACAGAAATTAAATAAACAAACACTGAAATGCAAGTAAGAAAGCCTCTTATCCCCAAGATTCTTTCAGTTGTTTAAATAAAGATACATTAAATCTGTGCTATATGTAAATGTCTGAAAAGTTATTTCAAATTTATTTTTTAAACTTATTAGCTACATCCAACCGACCTCTGAAGGAATTATCTTATTGAAATACAACCAATTCAATTTGAATAACAGCATATGCATATACACATTGAAGGTCAATCAACTAGTCCACTTCAAAGTTGTTGAGTTCTTGGGCTTAGGATAGTGTTTTTTGGTTTTGGGGTGGTTTTTTTTCCAATACAGAATATATTTTCTGAGATTGTATATATAGGCAAAGTTAAGCAAAATGAACTATGAATTTTCCAGAAAAGATATTTTACACAATACAATATTACCCATTTAATTAAAAAAAAATTAAATCCAACAACATATTTTAAAGATACACTCACAGGAACCAAGAACATAACATTATTATTTCAGAAGCAAGAACCATTTCCTTCACAAGTAGAAAGTGATAGAACTTGCTCCAAAAACTCAAAACCTATTAGCAGGTTCTCATAAAGTTATCAATTCTCAATTGGTATACTCAGCACACCAAGGATTACTATGAAATATTATGCATTATAGTTCTTTAGTATCACAATTTCTCTGTTCAGAAACTAACTTTTTAAAAGCAAAAAAAAAAGAAAAGAAACACAGAAAGAAACAAGAAAAAAAAAATCACAGAAAGCAAGGAACGTTATGTAATAACTACTATATACAGAACTAAATAAGGTTAATGTTGCATCAAAAGAGTTTAACTTAGCCAAAAGGCACAATTAAAAGCCAGTAAAAGAAGTTTTAATAATTCCAATGCCTACATAGCTAACTGGCAAGTATAACAAGATTTCTTCTTAGTTTAAGGAAGGTGTCTTTTAGTGAATGCTCTCTTCACAGTTACATTATTCAGAGGCCGTATAAAATGGAAGGGAACCAAAAGCTTTGGAAGATGTTCACATGGACCCTTCTATTTTTCTAATACCCAAAAGATTTTTTTCTTTGTTGCAACTTACAACAGCTGCCTCCTGTCCTTTCACTGCCCCCTCAGTATCTGGCTCCATCTTCTGCATATATCCTCTGTCAGGTAATGAAAGGCTACTATTATGACTTTATGATCATTTTATGAAAAAAACAACACACCGCACCTACCTTTCAAAGTGGAGCGGCTAGCAGGTCTCCCAACGTTATTCTTCTGATGCTTTGTTGACATACGCTTCATCTGGCGGGGTGTACTAGGAGGAGAAGTTCCATAGAAAGTGTCAGTACTTGCTTCATCTGATAATTCCTCAGGGTCAGATTCAGAGATCTTGCAAGTAGCATTTTCTGATTTGCACTCTTTCCTGTAGAGAACAAATTAAACCACGATGTTAAAGATAAAGAATTTTTACTTGCAGTATCCATTTAGAAAGCTAATCCATCAACAAATCCCAACCACAGCCAACCTTCTATAGTTTCAAGCCACATATTTATCCCAAGTTTTTCCACTCCCATAGGGGCAACTTTCAAATTGATCAAAGTAAAAGCAACATACAACAAAGAGGATGTATAGCCAGAGTGCCACTAGGAGAACACCGCGTAAACATACAGTATACATAATATATTTGCTTGTGAGAAAACATATGACAAGCCTGAACTAAGAGGTAGTTGAAACAAAGGCTCAAAAATACAAACATAATGCAAGACAGTCAATCTAATCAGCGGCAGAGACAACAACAGAGGTCTTCCCTTTCATCCTTCACCCCCTAACTTCTGCATACCATGACAGCAACTTCTAAGTTCACAAAAAAGGCTCTCCACCTTTCACAAAACTTTTATCTAGCATAGAAGACCTGAATGTATTTCATGTATTTTCCACTGATTTTAATATTAAGTACGGATAACCTCAGAAGTTTGGGGTTTTTTTTAATAGCAAAAAAATAACAGTTTCCATAGTAACTTTAATTAGCCTTGATTACTTTGATGTTTTGGAAAAAACACTGGCAATTCTCAAAGAGCTCATGCAAACACTAAATTAAGATAATGTATATGTGTTCTTCAAATCCAGATGGTCACCTTAACCACTAGATATTCTATCACTGAATTCATCAGAAAGCATGTTTCTCTGCAGGATTAGTACCTGTGTCAGTAGAGTCCAGCACGACAGCTTTCCAACCACTCTTCATTGCTATTACATCCAGCAGCAGCATCAAACACCGCAAACAAGCATTGCATACAGTATTACAAAACATTTCATTATTTTAAAAATGCTGACTTGTCTTCCTAATTTTCCTAAACTCTAAACTATTTTGATTTAAATTGTTCAAAGATAAAACTAGATAGCAACATTTTTTTTCCTTCAGTGAACTATAGGCCTTTTCAAATCAACCCAAAAGAAGAACTGCATGCTATCACCCAGTTAACCCTAGCAAGGGCACAATTCCATTAAGAACGAGACAAAGTCTCAGGCTGCTGTCATTTCAGTTTCCCTACTTGTTCCCAGCCAAAATCTCCTTTCCTTTGAGTCAGTTCTGCCACTCATGCAATTGCCCAATAAGCCAACTCCAGGAGCTGATCTATTTGTAAACTCACATGGCAAAAAAGAGAAGAAAAGCTGCAGGTTTTTTTTTATGTAAACTCTGGGCAAACTCAAAGACAACTTCTAGTGCCAGCTTCCTCTCATAAGAAGAGGTCAGATGTAAAACAACCACAATGTGGTTGTGCATGCATGCACTCTTATATTAAGGACTTGCTTTAAAAATAAAAGATAACAAAGACAGTAAGTAAATGAGTAATCATGTCAGGTACCCTTTCTTCATCCTGGGCAATTGCTCTGTCCCACCAAATAAGATTGCTTCAGTAGAGTGGCAGTTGGGCACAATACCACTAATTGCTGAATCTCCTCTGCATGATTAAGTGACACACAACAACAAAATTACTCTCAGACTGTGAACAACCGAA
Organism: Gallinago jamesoni; assembly: GCA_025769975.1. Lineage (NCBI taxonomy): Eukaryota > Metazoa > Chordata > Aves > Charadriiformes > Scolopacidae > Gallinago > Gallinago jamesoni. The sequence continues at coordinate 48,912,690 of JAOQGH010000023.1, forward strand.
CTTCAGTACATTTTATGCTGCTCAATGAGATATTAGGAAATTCCAAATTCATACATGGAAACGAAATATTTCAAGACAATCTGTGAACTGTATCACTGCCCCACCAATAACATATCATTTGAATTCTTCACAATGTTAAAAAAGCTCCACAAAATAATTAAATCCTCTGGTCAAAGTATTGGCAGCCGGACAGGGTTTTAACTTCTCTCACTATCCCTCTATACCCATCTGATGTTTAGTTACCCAGGGGAAATATAGAGAAGGGAGAAAAAGAGAAGGGGGATGAGAGGACTCCAAGGCCAAAACAAGTCCTTCATTGATTGAAGCCTATGGATAGGCTGGAGCTCAAAGCGACACCAAGACCTCTGCCATCTCCAAGAATATAGGGCCCATTCCCCAGCAGAGTCCTCTCATCACCTCACTCCCTGCTGGTGCCATACATGCAACTCTATTGCTTTAACACACATGTGGGAGAAGAACATGCACCACCCTAGCTTGGAAGGGGGGGGGGGGGGGGAATGCAGTTTGCCTCCATCTCTTCACGTATTTTATTTCTGAAGCAGGCCTGCAAGTAACACCTTCTTGACTCTGGTAAAACACATGGAAGCAAAGAAACATTCAACCTGCATCAGACAGCGCAAGACTAGCATCAGTACCTTATAACTTCAATTTCAATTTCACTTGGATCACAAATGACATTTTACTTGCTACTATTTTTGAGGCAGACGAGGAATGTTACTCATGCTCTGGTGGAGTGAGTCTGAGTGTTTGCAGAAAGAAATATGCCAGAATACTCCCAGGCAGTAGGAAAGCAGTAAGGCTAACGCACACACACACAAAATTAAAAAAACTGTACTTTTTCTTTGCCTTTAGCTATAAACAGAAAGAAACACCTTAACATGCAGAACAGTTTCACTCCCTGCAAAGTCATTGAAACTTTTAGTGTGTGAAACTACTGTTCTCACATTACAGCTTTGAGAAGGCAGCAGGCAAGTTCACCATGTTTATCTGCCAGGATGAACTTTAGAAGCTGCCCAAGAAAAACAACTCAGGTGGTACCGTAGCACCTGTAGTCTAAGGAGAGCCCTACAGAGAATTCGGCCACAATGACAACCACATAGAATACCAATACTTTTAGGCTAGTTTGCTTGCCTTGGGAAATCATGCTGTTTGTGAGTCTTCTAAGAATCTGATTCAACTAACAACTATTTGCCAAATATAACAAAAAAGTCTTAATTTGTTCCTACAGATTGTGTGAAAACAGGAGGATAAGTAACAGGAAAGGATCTTGTAAATGCTCAACTGTGGAAGAAGAACACAAGCGTGCATCTTTTTGGACAGCAGAAACATTTTATTCCTGAGAACTTCAAACAACCCTACTGCAGAAAAAAAAAAAAAAAAAAAAAAAAAAAAACCACTTCGGGCAGATCACACCCTTCTGATTTTGCCAAAGACAAATCAACCACAGGAGACTAAAACACATGAAACAAGAAGTCATTAGTTCCAGTGCTTATGGAGCTATTTATTTTTTCAGTGATCTCACTGGCCTGGCAAGGCGCAGGGTGGGCTGCTGATGCTCCTGTGGGGTCTGGCAGAGCAGGTCCTCGGCACTCGCGTTAAGTCTCGGTTTCAAGGCAGTTTTAAACCAGGAAAAGTTATCTCCTTACAAAAGACCAGTGAAAACAGTGTTTTCCTTTTGGTTTTGAGTATTCTCTTCTAAGAGTATAATGATCAAACCTCTACACCGAACTGATCTTTAAAGACCATAAACTGGTTCTTCCCTCAAAAGTCACAACCTTGTTTGTTCCTTGCTACACCTGATGAGGGCATGAAGTGCAAAAGTATTCAAAACAATGTCCCACCTGAATAACATACATAGAGTGGGATCCAGTATGACTGACAACATTCAGATATTTTTTTTTTTCTGGGTAATTTAGTAAACTGTTCTTTGATTTGTTAAAAAACATAGCAGGTTTATCACAAAACATGCAACACTAGAAGTCCCATCACAAACCAGAAATCATGCTCTACAGAAACACTCTGATCAGGAGCTGATGAGATGATCTAAACAGAGCTGGCTGGTCTGCTTAGAGGGAGGAAGGCACAGGTTGCAACTCAAGCTTAAAAATTCAGCATGCTCAGTTTAGGGTTTGTGTGCAAAGAGTGTATCTCAGCCACAATATAACCCAAGACTAATTAAATCTGCAAACCTATAAAAGGCTCTGCTGGCAACCCTAAATCAGATTATAGTACTGGTTATTACACAGAATTGTTGGTTCCTAGCTACCGTTGCAACCAGAGTTGGGAAACATTAATCAAAGCTAATTTCTCATTTGCTACCAAGAACAGCAGATTTTCTCCCCCACAGCCAGTGAAAACCATCCTAATCTTAATTAGGCATACACCCAAAAAGCGAAAGCTAGAAATATGACAACTAAAGTTACTATTTGCCAAGGACAGTTTAAACTCAATGCTTACAAGGAAAACATGCACAGTTTCTGCATCAGTCTATTTACAGGCTGGTCCCAACCTCAATTTAAATGAGCAAAATACTTCTCATCAATTTTACCCCAGGAATATAGAAGAGACCGTAGCCAGTATGCACAAGTCAGGAATACTGGGAAAGTTACAAAGGCAGTATGGTAAAAAAAAACAAATAAACAAACAAAACATCTTCACAGCTCTGAAATGCAACAGAAAATTAATAACCAAGAATGTTTCCGACAAATAATTACTGTATGTTACACTAGGGTGCGCTTGAACCAGAATCTGAAGAGACAGAATACAGACTTTCTTCAATTTTCATATGCTGATGACAAATTTTTTTCTATTTTTTTTTTAACTGAGTCAAAGTGTTGGCAATATATCTATAATTCCAACTCGGTTATGAAAACTGAGATACATTATCTAGACTTTCAAAGGCCTGAAAACAAATCTAGGAGAGGGGGAAAAGTGAGGTATGAAATTTGAAGCAGCAGGACAAGGAGCAAAATGTCTGGTTACTGTTGCTGTTGATAAAGGCCATAAGCTTTTGGAAAAATACAGTCATTTATCATTAAAAGTAAATTAACACATGAAAAGATAACTGAAGCTCACATGGGGACGTTAAAATTCAGTAGGCTAGAGCCACACTGAAGAGTATGATTTTTAACCAGTATAAACTTTTTGCACTTTACTGATGCATTATTCAATTTTTCAAAGTTTGTAACAACCAATAATAAGAGGTAATACTAAAAACCATGACAGCTGTACGGGGAAACACTTTTTTAATCTTCCCTTTATATCAGCTACCCTTGATCCTCGTAAGCAGGAGTTCAAATGCATTAGGCACTTACATAATTAACAGGGGTTCAGCCACCGGTTATCACCCCGCACGCAGCTGAGAAGCTTGCTGGGAATCAGAGCAGGAGAGGTCAACCGACTGGGCTACAAGCACACGGCAATAAATGGGGGTTAGGCAATTAGGAGGCAGTAGCCAGGATAACCACCCACCAGTGCGGTTCCGAAGCCGTGTGCTCCACAGGCTGCTGCCGTCAGAGGCTTCCTCCAGTTTCAAAGACAGGACACCACTCACGCACCAGTAAGGCTCGCTCTTTCTCAACGCCTCCCACCACGGCACCCTGCCGTTCCCAGCCAGCGAGCCGCAAGAGCTGTACAAGGTCCACCGCTGAATTACCAAGTACTTGGTTCTTGACACTCACTCCCTTTGTTTTAAAGGCAAAGTGTCTATTTTTCAAACACGTTCCTTAACAGGCGTTCAGCTTGATAATTAGAGTTTGTAGGAAGACAATTGTCAATTATCTAAAGTAGCAGAAAACACAGGCACCACATATTGCCAATCAAATCTTTTTAAAACTCAAGTTTGAAAGATAAAGATTATCTCGACAGGAACATAATTGCAAACTGTCATCCCACAGGTGCTGGCAGTGCAAAGAGCAAACGTGATTTTTAGGTAACCATCTCTGCATCCATAAAAACTGATAAACAAACCGGTGTCCAGTTAGAGCTGCCAAACAGCTGGCACAACGCGGCTCTGGAGTCAGCAGCTCCAACTCCTGTGGGGCAGCACTGGGTTTTGGTGTATGTGCACAGCAGGGGAGAAGGTGACAGCACTCATGGACCAACAGCACAAGGAAGGAACCCCATTTATCAACCTGTAGCACTAAAACTTGGGAAACTAAGACTGAGGATTAGACAAACTGACCAGGAAAGCAAGTTAAGATTAAATGAATTTCTGCTGAACTACAGGACCGCTATCTGGTGTAAACTCCTAGTGCTACATTCCAACATTATGAAAACATCACACATTCCTATTTTTAAATCGCCTTTTAAAATCTCCCTGTTCTGAGAGAAGCTCTAAGCTTAAGTAAATGGACTTGGTTCTGCAAAGTTCCTGAACTGAAAATAGAAGAATAAATCCAATTTTGTATACAACCTACTCACATAGATAGCTACATTTGTGAATACTAAAATTAAATGTTTGTTTGGCTATTGCATTCAGTTCAGTTCTTACAAACTGCTCTAAGGGCAGCAAAAGAAACTGGAACAAAAAACCTTGAAGGTAAGGACTGCAAGTGCAATTCCAAGGAAACCTTCAGTAAAGAAACAAATCTTGGGTTTTTTTTTTCTTTATTTTATTTTTCATTACAGAGCAGCAGGAATTTGCTCACAGTTTGTACAAATAAAACTGGGTTTTGTTTGCTGTGTACATCTAGCAGAGTGCTTAAGGAGCAGGGGGGGGAAATAGCCTGGTTAGCAAGACACAAAAATTCTGTGACTAGCACAGACATTTAAATGGTGTACATGTCACATATTCCTATTGTGACTATACCTACAGAGTCACAAAAAAAAAATAAAAATTAATTGCTCACATTAAAACCTAGTACTGACATAAAGTAATGAAAATACTTGACCTTGTATTCACATTTGAATCTTGTATGCCGGAGCTCAGCATTTCTGAGTGCTCAACATCAAACCTCAGTCACCAATAACTTCTGATTGCTGCCAACATATTAATAAAACTTACTGTTACAAACTTGGTGACATATTTGATAATGTTTTTAACAGTATAATTACATTCTACTTGAAATTAAGGACACATTTGGCTTTTTAATTTGTTACCCTCAAGATAATTTGGGTAAGCTATAGAAAAGCACCGAGTTTTGGGTTTTGTTTTCTTAAATGAGAATCACCAACAGAAAGGTAAATTGCAGATAGAGCCTGTCTACCAGAAGAAGAACTAGAAGATGTTTTTCCAGTGTAAAAAATTTTATAAGCACAGAAAAGTCTTCAAATTAGGAATGACAAATACAATTAGACTTGTACAAAGGACCACGTCTCTATGAAGGCCTGGATCAGCCTCCTCCTGAGAAAGAAAAACAAAAAACCCCAAACTTTACTACTTTTAGAAAAATATCACTGCTTGGCAAAAGAATACCCATGTTTTTAGGTAAGGAACTGCAAGGAGTATCTGTTACTTTCTGCCTTCCCACATTTTAGAGAGAACAAGAGCACACAGATCCATACCACATCCCACCAGTAGAACAAAAATCACTGAAACCAACTTCAAGCTGAAGAGGAGAGCAGTAACAAGAGTTTTCATGTTCCAAATGCCCAGTTCACAAAGATCTTTACTCTAGAAATGAGGTATCTGGACAACTTAACTTGACAAGAAAGCCTGGCAGAGAAAAACCTAACAGCAATCTCATAGTGAAAAGGGGGAACTTCAGAGTATCATCTCTTCTGGCATGAAGGCTATACAAAAAGAGACAGGGAGGAAGCACAAAATAAAAACATTGTTCTCCAAAGCACTTGCCGCCCTTGCAGCTCTTCCTTGTTAAGGAAAGTTGTTAAGTAAAAAGCAAGATTGCTAACTCCTTTCAGTTCTCAGGACCTGTTTTTCAAATGTGCTTCTCTAACTCAATTTGTGTATCCCTACGATCACCCCTACATCTGCACTATTCTTCCTTTCTACAGGAGCTGGCTAATCCTATCTAGCTAAATGCATCCATTTCCCATCTCTTCTGAAATCCAAGACATAAATATTTATGAGAGGCACAGTCAACCTTTCATCGATTTCTCTAAACATAAAAGCAGGTATTATATAAGGTACAGCAATGTCAAGGCTACAATGACTAGGGGCAAAAAAACACAACTTGAAACTTATCGTAAAATTACAAGAAAGTTTGAAGGAGATAAAGAAGCTAAAGATAATGTCTGGAAATAATCTGAGGATGGGAAAAACATTTTGTCATGTAGTTGTCTTAAAACTACATCCTAAGGCAGAAATCTAGGGGTCTTCTGTATTCACTAAGTATTTCAAACCAACATTTTAAAGAAGAAATAGTGTCAGCATGACAAGTTCAGCTTTAAAAAATACTCCAATTCAGGTGTACATAGCTACATTTTTCCTCCCACAGGAATCAGGGGAAAGCAGGTTATGTCATCAGTTGTCTCTAAAGGCTAGGAATGAACAACCATCATGCTGGGGAAAGGTGGCACTTGGGCAGGGGGGAAGGATTCACTTATAACAGAGGTAGTAATTTTCCCATTTACTGCTGATGCTAACTGAAAAAAAGCACTTGCATCTTTCAGCACATAAGTCTCTAGATGCAAATTTTTATAGCATCTGAGTTTTCATTAGAACAGCTTACAGCAGAGAAGCTTGTAAGAGCACAAACACCAGGAAGTAATGTTAAACTTCTAAAATCACGTATTGAACATTATGAAGCTTATTCACACAATTTTCTACAGGGATGAAGTAAAGAGCCTCAGAAAGTACCAAGACTATGGTCACAGTAAGCTGATACAGAAAAGGGAACCTGTTCCAGTGCACCTTTTGTTTCCCAGGTTGCGCATCCCTGCACCCTCTGCACAGAAGCCAACAACCACGTGAAATCAGTCACCAATTCGATGAGCAATAAAAGCACATTAATTTTTTTGGTGTGTAGGTTACTCATCAGATCAATAAGCAAAGCAGAAAACTACAGACATGTGACTGCCAGATCCAGAAAGGATGCAGTGAAGGAGGTTGGCTTTTCCTCCTGGGGAGAGACCAGGGGGAAGAAAGCAACCTGCTGTTCTAAGACATTGAGTTTAACATGAAAACGTGGCTCAGTCACACTCCCTTCTGGCTGTAGCTGAAGCAATTTATAAGATGACTGTCCTTTGTGCTTTCCACTGACACTTTGCCAGAAGTCACCAGCCCCAAAGATGCACAGGTGTAACTGAAAGTTCGCTGGTGCTGCCAAAACAATACAGCTTAGCTGGAGTATCTTTGTTAGCAGGATTTTTCCAACTTCAACCACTTTAACTTTGATTAGGCAACCAAATGTACATAATGTTACACCAGCAAGTTTCATATGGCAGATACTCCTGGTTGAGGGGGGAGAGTAATGTTAGGAGATGGGAATAGTAATTTCTAGTCTTCAAAACGACTGCATTTTTTTTTTACTTGCAGCAATGATAAAAGCAAAATACTTAGGCAGGAAGACACGGTAATACCTGAATCACTACCAAGAACTGATTGAATTACATAATTCCATTATCTTATTTATAAACTAACCTACAAACAAGGGCTCATCAACATAGAAATAATTACAGAAACACTAAAACTTCATTAGTAAATGGTCAGAATGTAATAGCCCTGTAATATTTGTGCCTTGTTTATCTTTGAAGATAGCATGTAGCACGGCTGCACGAACGCAAACACCCGATGCTGCCAGGAAGCCCTGACCTACATCTCACCACCTGCTTGCAAACTATGGGTTTACACTACACCAGCCCCGCAAACAGTACAAGAAATCCCAGATCAGATCAGGCCTGAGAGAATTGCAAAGTATTTCTGCTGCCAGATCAACAGCGGTTTCTAGCAAGACTTCGCTGCGATAGAACCACCGCTGTTTCCGCAGAAATCTAAAAGGAAAACAAGTCATTATTAGGGAAAAGACTAATGTAAAGCTTGGAGCTAAACTCTTAAATCTTTTAATTGCTTCCCAATGACATCTTTTCCTCCTTGGTAACTCTCAATTAAGCTGTTTAATTAGAACAGAAGGACCCAGCAAGTGTGAACACCTCATTTCTACAGCAGACCTCAAGCGCGTATCTGACTGTAGTCAGACCACGGGGCAAGTTCCCCCCATTACGAAGTTCCTTAGAGCGTCACTGCACTGACGAGCAACATTCATTTCAAGAGATAAATTCAAACAAAATCTTCTGCTTCTCAAGATCTGAAAACTACCGCTGCCAAGTCTTGCAAATTACTAATACTTTGACGCTTTTAAAAAAATTCTCTGATATTCTTGGGCAGAAGCTTTTAAGTGCTTAACTATTCTATTTAAGATAGAAAGAAATAAAGTCGCAGAAAAACGTAGTGGAGAAGTGTTAAAGCACCTTGTGACTCACTATAAAAAGATAATAAACTTCTAAATGACAGAAATTGGCAAACAATGAGTTAAAAATAAAGCATATTACTATTCATTATCTTTTTATTGCTAGCAGGCATAAGAGTTAGTGAGACCTATTTAAATGATCTAATGAAGCAATCTTTCTTCTGCGAGTTACACTAACTAGAAATAAGTATAAAAAATAACATAGAGCTTTTGTAACAGTATGGGCAGTTGTTCACGTTCTCATCTCAGAAAAAATAATAATCAGAATTTCCTGTTCTTTTTTACTAGTAAATTTGGAAACAGAGAAAAGTTAACTGATTTTCCCATCTTGGATTATCACAAATTTTCACACAAATTTAGACAGAACAGCACTTGCAGAATATGCATGTACATTCTGCTCCGAGCTTTTTTCCCCCCATTCATAAATAGATTATTTGATTAAAACTCTGCCATATATTATTTCGATAAGAACAACAGACCTATTTCATTCTGACACTACTCTATAACACGTAAAAAAAGTGTGAAAATGTTGATGGGTTTGTCAGGTTTCCACATCCACGTTTAAGCGTCCCAAGAGAGGCTGCAAACGGATCAAAGGCCAGAACTGCAGAAACAGGAGCTAAGAGAGCTTCACCCAGCCCAGCCCAGTATCCAGCTGTCTTCTCTTCAATGCCTCAGAACAACTAATATCAAAATATTAATTGGTTTCAGTCACCATGCTTCATCCGTGCTACTTTTTCAACCTCAACTATATCCTAACTCATCTTTGAGAATAAAAATACTGTTCTAAAATGAAATTTCCAAGAACAGCACTTTACCTTTGTGGTTTGTTTGTGGTTTGGTTTTTTTTAAATGAGAAACTCTGAAATATATTTTCATAACTAAAATAAAGATGGTTGAGCATTACATAGCACAGTATAAATCCAAAGAATAAGTGCTGCAGTTAAGTTCTGTACAAATCAGTTCCCAAGGTCTCAAGCTATTCAAGCTACACAGTCAAAAAATAAAGTATATTTAAGAACTACTTATGAAAAAAATGTATACTAACAAATCTGGATGGATTTTCAGGAAAATTTAAGCCACATCAGGAAAAGTTACATACTACTGGGAAAAGAGATACTATGACAGAAAGCATCAGGCTGCTAGGCTCAACGATAAATATGTCATAGATAAGGGTGATATATTGGGTCAGACACAGACCTAGGATAAAAGACAACAAGATCTGTAAGAGCCATTCTTCTCCCACTCTCCTGTGCACAAACTTTACTCTTCTGGCAGAAAGTTCAATTCCTAGATAAGAAAAAGCAACCAACTCATTTTGATCCCAAAGTTTCAGTTCACCTTTTAGATGAAGCTAAAGTCTACAAGAACCCTGAAGGTGAAGAATTAAAATTTAAACATGTTTTTAGTGCTGGATGCTGGACTACAAGTCTGTGATCTGTGGAAAACCCAGGCAATGCAATGGAGCTGAAGTACTCTGTGCTATTTGGAACATCCCAAATGTTCAGTGGACATGCTTATGAAGAGTTCTACAGTGCAGCCCAGAAGCAGCAGAGCCATATGTAACTGTGGCCTTGTTACCACTTAGTGGACAGATGCTTCATAGCTAAAATGGTAAAAACCTTCACCAATGCTGCTCTCAGGGAAGGCATCGGCAAGTAAACCAGCAGCACACGTAAGCCAAAGGCAGGATAAATCATATATGTATAACACATTAGAAAGCAACACACAACAGTCTACACCATTAAATACTAGCAGGACACAGAAGGAACAGAATAAACGTCCTCCTCCTACCCCATAATAGCAGGAGACATTCATGAGGGCAGTAAAGTTACATCCCGTTTTGTCTGGATCCAGAATAAATCTGATCAAGGTTTGGGGCAAGCTGATGTGATTTCATACGCAGGGTTCTTGGACTGGACATGAGTGAACATTCAGCAACTCAGTAATGCTCAAAACTGAGGTGTTAAGAGTAAACATTCCAGTTTGGCTTTGTGTTTGCAGTTGGGCAAGGATGAGCATGGGACAATCATCAGCTCTTTAAACAAATAAGCATCTAAGTTATTTTTAAAAATTCAGAAATTAGTTAACAGATTACAGGGTAATCACAGATGCAGTTAACTCTTAAGAGCAGAAGAGCACTTAAGGAACATAATAGCCCTGCAAACATAAATGGCATATACAACAGCAAATCCAACCACACAGCTGAAGAAATATGAGCTGAGATACCCGTATCTTCCTGTGCTGACAGAGGTCAACATACTACTTGACTAGCAGTGGGTAGTATAAAAACTTGTCTTCTAAATCTATTTTAGATGCAGTTTAAAAGAATGGTTTGTATGTAATTTAAGAAATGTGGTTGTCATGGAAGCCAAATCTTTCTAAGCCTTTAAAATCCTCAATTCGCTCCCTAAAATAAAAATTACTGCATATCCCTTATCCTTTCCTTTAAATTCAGTAGATCTGGTTTTCATCACAGCACAGCTTGCATTCCACAAGGGCCAATATCACTGGCTTACATAATAGTAAAACCAACCTTGACACAGACAGCACTAATTAACAGACATAAAAACAACTCAGGCAGCCACACAAGGCAGACTAATCCTTGCTGCTACAAATGCCAAAGACATCTCAACTAGCACTTCGTGTGTGTTTGCGCGTAGGTGGAGCAATCAGTCATTCATCCCAACCTTGCACATGTAAACAAGAAAATGCAATACATGAAGAATAGAGATTACATCTTACCTCACTTAAATGCATGAGGAAACAAAACAACAATAACAAAAAAAACCCTGATGATAAAACTCTAAACACATATCATTTTTCCCACTGAATCCTAAGTTAGTAAAATAATTTTAAACTCTTTCACTATCAGTCATACAGCCAGCTTGGCAAACAGAAAAAGAGGTTGAGCACAATTCATGACATGACCCCAGGCTTCCCCCAAACAACAGATGCTGCAGACTGACAGCCCAATCCATTGTCATCACAGAGCCAACAAATCTGATAGATCAACCACGGAAAAATTCCCCAGCGCAGAGGAAGCCTCCGCCATATTAACAGTTCTGTCCCGCTTTCTTCAAGAGCCTTGCTCCTTCCTTCACTCCTTGAACTGGATGCACGCCAGGAGAAAGAGGGCTACGAGCAATCAAGGCACAAGTTAGAGTAGCCCTACGGCTCTTCATGCTTTTGCAGTGCCACCAGAATTGGCATCCCAACAAAGGAAATGCTTAAGGCCTCATTTTTCTCTATAGTGGATCTTGTGCCAGAAAATTCTTGGGAAAGCCTAAAATTGGTCTCCAAAAACTTAAAGCCTATAGGCCGTAATCAAGAAGAACCAAACATGTACCTTTTTCAATTAGCATTGTAAATTATCGAAGTGGAAACATTTTAACTTGAAAACTTTCTGCTTGCTTTGTTACAAGGATTGATACTTGAATGTGAATTTTTCCCAAAACATTTTAGTAGTATCTTTTCATTTATCCGTAACCACAGCAGGCTGTCCAACGTCCAAATGCAATCCTATCTCAAAATCAACATCTGCTCATAGTTCCCCAAAGTATTTTTCAGTTTAGAGTTTCCTCCCCTCTTTCCCGACCCCAAAGTGTGTGGTTCAAAAAAGAAAGGAAGACATGGGAAAACCAGTTTGCTTTTCGAGAGGGATTCTTGATCAAATGCTTTGGACTGAGGACTGTATAATTCAAAAAAATCAATGAATATATCATATGCTTGCCTTAGATTTACAAAATGTACTGTTGCATTTATATTCTGACAAGACACAGGATTCTTGCACAAAGAAAGAGATTTCTAACACACAAGGCAGTCTCTCAACAATAAATCAAGAAGCTTCCTTTTTTAAACAAATGAAGGTATATTGCTCATGATAATTACTGAGGACTTCTCAACAGAATTAAATTTAATGTAAAAAGAACACACTATACCAATGCACTTCAATGCCAGCCAGAAGAATTCTTTATCATAAGAGTACACTCACACTCTATAAACAGGATTAAAAGCTATCTGCCACCAAATGGATTTCAAACTCTCATGCCGGCACACAGTCCCTCTGATTTTAACAAGATTCTGACCTCACAGCCTCAAGACTGAACACCTAATAACTCCAAAATTTAAATCAACTTTAATCATGTTAAAAAAGCTTCAGACACTTTACTCTTGTATTACTTTTAAGAAAAAAGCAAGTACTATGTAAAGCCAGACAAGCAGTTCTTTTCTAAAGCAGATATGAAATTGATACACGAAGCACACAGAAGTGAATCACAGTGCAGTGCATGCATTACCCCACACAAATTAAGGCTACCTAATTAATTGTTTTGAGACATCTCCTTACCACCCACCAGCTCACTCTGAAATAACTAATTCAATTTTCATTTACTGGGTAAAGTTGCCACCACACTATCCACACCCACATCCGACTCATATAAACTGTCTTTTAATAAGCAGAATCCAGCAGAGGTCAGAAATGGCCCGAGACAGGAAATGCCTGGGTGTTTTCCATTCAGGCACTGCAGATTACTCTTCTACACGAAGACAGCCCAGGTCTAGGGTCATGCCGTTGTACAAACTTAATTTTAAATCATTTTCTGCTTAATCTGCACTATTACTCTTTGAAGATACTGTAAAAAGGAGCTTGGAAGCTTACGTGTTCAGCTGCTCTAGTGGCATTTGTATTTCATAATATTTCTGCTAAATCTAATTAACTGTTATATACCTTCTGGTTTTGACATTCTCACGACGTAAGAAAAACAAACCATTAAAATACATTAATGAAAACTCAAACCAGACGTTGTTCAACTCCATAGCCTCCATCCAAAGCGGAGTGCATCATCGCTTCCCTTTTAGCATATCAGTAGGAAAGAGCAGCTTGCAATGTGCAAGAACGAGCTGAGGAACGTGAGAACACAAAGCTTTTTTGCACCGCACACCTGGAATACAACATGCCTGACCATTGCCCTACGGTACTAATTGATCACACAAGTGTTTTAAAAAACGTCTCCTGAATGTCTCCTAGTGAGAAGTGAAGTGCATCAACAGGATGTTATTTTAAAAGGAGCAATAATGGCCAGGGAATTAATAACTTGGACTTACGCAACACTTATACAGCCAGTTGGAAACACTAAACCATGAAGTAATTTGCATCCCCATCTCTCAGCAGGGCACAGATGGAGACTTGCAAAAAGCCAATCTGCAGGTCAGCACATTCAGGAGGTAACAGCAGTTGCAAAGAGCTCCAGGCATCACAACGCGAGCCCACTTTGTGCAATTTATTCCTTTACTTATTTATGCTTAAAAAAAAAACCCTGCATCTTCTGACAAATACCGATTGCAACATGGCCAGGAGCGATACCCCAAGACCCTGCTGTTCTGTCGCTGCGCCGGAGCGAACCCAAGGACCCGGTTTTAAGCAGGGCTGCCGGGAGCAGGAGGGACCCTCGCTGCAGGCGGCGGGGGCTTTATCGCTGCGGCTCGCAAGAGCCCAGGAGCGGGGGTGACGCTGCTGTCCCCGAGGGGTGGCCGTGCCAGTGCCCCAGCAGCACCCGCCTGCTCCTGCTGCTCAACTAAGGGGAAGGGGGGAGGAAACGATTTATTTTTAATTGCAAAGCACCCACAAAACACTGCCTTACCCACCGCAGCCACTAGAGATCCCTTATCGCGGCACCGTCCCGCTCGGTGGGCGCTTTCCAGCAGCGCTGCAGCAGAAGACGGAGCTTTTGCATCCCAAAGGGACCAAGGGGGGGGAAGGAGGGAGGGAAAGGGGAGGGCTGGGGGGTGGGAAGGTTAAAATCGCACCCCCAGCGAGGCAGCGCTCCCGAGGCCGTGCCCAGCGGGCAGCGCCAGAGCCCTGCCAAAGGGGCGGCGGGCACTCACACCCCCCGGCCCGCCCCACCAGCCGGCGGCCCGCGGCGCTCTCCGGCTGCACGGAGCTCCCTATTTGGCAGCGCCCGGCTACTGACCTCCCCGGCGGCGGCGGCGGCGGCTCCTCCATGGCGGCAGCAGAGACCAGCGCGGCGACGTCTCTCATGCATGCACCGAGGCCGCCATGGCGGCGGATCCCAGTGCGCGGCCCGGCCTGGCCCGCTGCGGCGCCGGGGGCGCAGCGAGGAGGAGGAGGGGGGCAGGAGGAGGGGGATGTCTCTAGCCAGCTGCAGGGACCCGGCCGCGCAGAGCCGCCCGCGCGGCCGCCATCTTGGAAACAGCCTCGCAGGGCAGCGAAGCCGGGAGCATCGCTACGGCGGGCGAGGAGGGACCGGCCGAGCCACAGGCGCTCGCTCCGGCGCGGCCGGGCGGGGAGAGGCAGCGGGGCGTGGGCTACCCCCGCCCCTCAGGCAGGCGGCGGGACGGGGCTGCGGGGCCGGGGCCGGGGCCGTTCCCCCTCAGACGGCGGCGGGGGCGGTTGTTTCCCCGCCGTCCTGCAGGCGGGAGGGGCGGCGTGTGTCCCGGCGCCGGTGGAGGCGCGGCGGGAGCTGGCGGCCGGCGCCGGGCTCCTTTCCTCAGCCGCGACAGGACGGGTCGCCGTTACCGACCGCCGGGGGGAGTGGGGGGGGATGTCTCAAAAACTGCCAAGTTGGCACGACTTGAGCAGCCAGGGGTAGAAGAAGAACCTGGCCACTGAGAGGAAGGTGGTGACCTCGGCACGTGCCGGCGCCCTGCAGCCCGCTTGCCTGGTGGCCGGCTGAGGCTGGGGCTACCACGGCCTTCTCCAGGGAGACCAAAGGCATGAAAAGCCCCTCTCCAGGTGCCTGTGGGGAGGGGGAAGAATGAGCAGGGGTGCTCGTAGCTCTGCAGGCAATAAATAAATAAATAAGCAGGCATCGTTTGTTCTGTGGCGTAGGGAGCAACTTGTCTCGTTTCATAAACCCAGACTTTCTAAAACCTCCAGCGGCGCTGGTTATCGGCCTTGGGCAGAGAACTGGAGCCACGTTATCCGTTTGGAAATGGAGGGAGGAAAAATGTAATTTCCTGATCTAGAAGCTTGGCTGGAGTACCAGGGTTTACGCCCTTGGAAGGCAGAAAAGTGCCATGAGCTATTTAATGGTTACAATAGGTGAGAGAGAGCCTCATCCATCGGGCTGGAAGCAGGGGAGCAAACCCTGGCATCAGGAACGCATACACAAACAGGGGATGTTATTTCTGAAGAGTGAAATTGGAACTTGGACTGGAATCAATGGGAGATCCTGCTTGATGCGCAGTTCCTTCATTAAATTAACTGTACAGAAAATTCACACAGGTTTCTAGCCTAATACTAAAGTTCAGTTTTAAAGTCACTGTTCATGATATAAAGTTGTCCGTGTACCTGTCCAAGTTTAAAAAGTTTCTACGAATTGATTTTAACAGGCCATTTGAAATAAGTGAATTTTTTTAAAAGCTGAAGTGAAGATGTTTCTACTCTACATTTGTCATTGTAATAAACAAGTGCGTTAAAATGTGGGACCAGGTGAACAACATTATCCAGGAAGCCATTTCCCTGTTTTTTATAGCTCAAAAAAAAAATATCTGTATCATCATAATCTGGATGTTCGTGACATTTAAACATCAAGACATTCGGTATTTATGTGCAGAATTATTACTTAAGATTACCTCTTAATGGTAGAAAAAAAGCAGTGTTTAGCACATTAATGATGTTTGGTCAAATACTTGAACCCCAAACCAAAAAACAGTTCTAAAGGCAGATGCAAACAATACATTCTTACTCATTTGTTATTGTGAACTAAACATAGAAACTATAGATGAAGAAAGTCAACATTAGAAATTCTGAAGTGCTAACCTAATAAATTACTTATCATCTCTATAAAACCACAAATTCTCTAAAGCAAAGCTGCTTATTTTACAGTATACACTTCTTAAAGTATGATTGCAGATACAAAGGCTCAATGTCATTGATGAAATAATTGCATAGCAATGGCTTTTAGCATTTTTTTCAGCTATGTTAAGGATCGTTATCTGACAGCATCTCTTCAGGCATTTGCAGGGCGGAGAAGTCTTTATGTTTAGCAATCACAGCAAAATTTTTAAGCTTCTTTGCTTCTTCAATCAAAACAATCAGTGTAGTGGTATGGTAGAAGCCCAGAGTTTTTATTAACTAGGAAAGAAAGCATCTAATACTGCCTTTTGCCACAGATGTGATGGCACGGTGGTGTGGATGCGCAGACATCCCAGGGGCCCTTGGCAAAGGTGGAAATTGGGACTGCCCGCTGCCACTACTTTCTGTAAATATTAAGATGATTTACGGAAGCAAGTTGGGGTTCACTGCAGCCTCACAAACAAGGAGGTCCAGAACAAACTTCCCTGCATGCCTCTTCCCCTTTCTCTGTAGGGCAACCCAGTATATTGGGTCGCATCACATTTTTGTGGTGTACCATAGAGAGCATGCTAAAAGTACAGATAACTGGCCAAGCAAAGCAAAGCTCTAAGTTTGATGCCACGGTAGTTCTTTGTCTGCTATAGGCGGTTGTGAGCAACATAGCTCCTGGTCTTAAGGAGAAAATTGTAAGAGGAGGGGTTTATGAATGGCCAACAGAGAACTTGGAAGGGAAGGAAAAGAGATGCAGCAACATGTGGGGCTGATAGTACAGGAAAAAGCAGATGTCATAAGACTATCAGAGCCTATATAGAGATAACAGCAAAGACAAGATTTAAAGAAGTTTCAGAGGTCTTACGGAAATTGATATGCAAAAAAATCTTTTAATTATTTTTGTCTTTTTTTAAGAAATGTATTTTTATTTCAAAGACTCCCTGACTGCCAGTTTTTGAGTCTAAGTATATCAACAGAGCACAGGTACATGGAAATTGATAAATTAAATTGTTCACTCTGGTTCCACTACTGGAACAGAAGAAGGCACAAAATTAAAACAGATGTCACAATAAATTATGTCCTAAACTGTCAGAAAATTGAGTTAAAAATATTAGTAATGTTAATGGATTTTATTGCCTGATGTTGCAAAATCATGACCCAAAAATTCTAGATTTAAAAAGAAAACAGGCAATTGTCAAAATAGACAAACTTTTTTTGAGTTCAGCTTCTGTTTTCTGAAGTTTGAGGATAAATTTTCTTCTTTTTCTCACCCACCATGTACAGGTACTGCAGTCACTTAGGATTTGCTTTTTATTCCATGTCTTTTATTATACCAACAATCCTAGAACTTGCAATAGAAATTTAAGAGATGGAAATAGAATTCTGGAACAGAAATAGGTCTTTCAAATAGTTTGGTTTTAGTTTCTACTGCAACTACCCTTTACATTTCTGTCTACTGCTGGGACATCAATTCTGATACTCTCCTTTCATCACAAGTATCAGACAGGGTTGTACATGCAGCTCTGCTTTTGTCATTAGTGAGCTCTACAGCTCTTTTTTAATCCAAAAAATACTAATGTAGCAAAAGAAAGATTAGGTCCATGTAGGTAATTAAATATAAGGATATCTTTCAAAATCTTTCTCCCAGGACTCGTATAAGGCCAAACTTTTATTTCACATTATAAGTGTTACGCAGAATAAGGCACAACTTGTTCTGTTTTTTAACCAGTTAATGAAACGTAGTAATTGGATGGTTCTTCACTCTGAACTACATGCAAAAATGAAATTCTCAACAAAAAACAGCTTTGTAGATTTAGTTTTTCCTTCCAATAAATTATTTTAATTCCACTAAAAGCTGTTAAAAGTAAAATCAAAGTTAATTAGATGTAGTCCCACTTTCAGCAGTAAACACTGGAAAGCAGCCTATTAGCTATAGCTAGTCTACATCAAGTTAAATGTGCTGAAGATAGAATTTACATTTTTTTCTTGATTATAGGTTCGAAATACTCTTCTAGAATGCAATGCAGAGTAAAACATGAATAATACCTGCATTTAATATCTATGACAATCTAGCACCATTTCTTTCTTAGGTAGATATTGCAGCTAGCTATTCCAGAATCAAAACAAAATACCAAGACGTATTTCTACCTGGAAATATGCAGATTCCTCCATCTACAGTTTTGTTGCTTTCACAGGAGATCAGGTTGGGGTGGGGTTTTTTTTTTGAAAGAAACCGAACTTGGTTTTCAATGTCGTATAGCTTGAGCTTTCCTGCAATTGATTGGAAGTGTGAACCTCTGAAAGAAACTAAGGAGTTGTGCTGTATATATCCCTGTTCAATCACCCGTTACCGCCGTGATTCATTCACTTCAGAAGCTCTCATGAGAGCTGCCAAAGCTCATTCAGCAGCACGGTGTAACACCCATGCTCTAACAGGAGCCAGCCAGCTTGACAGAGGTAGAGTATTTCTGTCTAAACACTGTCATCTCACATGCTGTGTGGCAGATCACATAGGGCTTGATATCATTAACTCATCACTATTAAAGGAGTATTTGTTAGTAAGAGTAGCATGAAGTCAGAACCATTCCTGGGATTATTGTCTTATCACCTGAAGTGGGTATTTATTTTTTTGATACTTCCTGTCCTAAAAAGCAAGTGTGTGTAACACCGCCTCTGACATTATTAAAATAGCGTGACCCACATAAGAGACGTGTAAACCTCAGTTGTGCTCAAAGCAGTATATGCTTCTGCTGTGTAAAGCTTGTCTTTGGGCTTAGTGTCTGCGAAGTTGGGCATAGCTAAAACCAGTGGCTGGTGTTCAAAGGTACCTAGACACTGAAGATAAAAGTGATTGACCTTAGATAGAAAAAGGCTGAAAATGTTTCTGAGTCAACACGTGTTGAGAAGAAGAAGGAGAAGCAGAGGCTGAGGGGAGACCTCATTGCCCTTTACCACTACCTGAAAGGAGATTGTAGAGAGGTGGGTGTTGGCCTCTTCTCCCAAGTGAACAATGACAGGACCAGAGGGAATGGTCTGAAGCTGCAGCAGGGGAGGTTTAGATTAGATATGAGGAAGAATTACTTTACCGAGAGGGTGGTCAGGCACCGGAGGAGCCTGCCCAGGGAGGTGGTGGAGTCTCCATCCCTGGAGGTATTTAAGAAAAGTGTAGACATGGCACTTCAGAGCATGCTCTAGTGCCCAGGATTGTTGGTTTGTGTCTGTTTGTGGTTGTGGGTGGGTTTATTTTGTTTGTTTGTTTGTGGTTCGACTCAATGATCTCAAAGGTCCCTTCCAACTATGAAGATTCTGTGATTTTGTGATTCTGTGGTGTATTGTAACGGTCTCTCTCAACAGACAGTGGCTTATGTCTCTCCAAGAACTGACTTTGGATCTGTGAAAATAAGCGTTGCTGAATTTAGTGCTACTAGAACTTGATTATCAACAACAGAGTAAGCTTGCTTAAAGCTAGCTTGTCTCCTGCTAAATCACACTGTAATTCTTTCCCCAACTGTATAATAGCTGCAGGACATTTATAAACAAGACCAAGATCATTGAAGTGCTTGTTTGCATTTGTGTTCAATATCGTAATTTCATGCTCAAAGAAGCTCCACTGAAGAATTGAGGCCCATCCACTGAGACCATGTTTGTAGACCCAGACCATATCCATCTGTTTTCTGTGTGTGCCTGGTGGTGCAATCTAGTGCGTCATTCCATGCAAACTCTCCATGTTTTCAAGCATCTTGCAAGTTTGAACACTTGCTTATATTAAAAGTTTTAAAGTGATGCTATTTATTTTCATCAGTCCAGAAAGCAAAAAATGTTCCAGACTGTATATTTTAAAATATCTGGTTGTGCATCTGAGATTCTTTCTATATCTGCCTTAACAGCAGCTGCGTTATCCCAGGAGAAAACAGCTGTGAGATCTATATCAAAGTTCCCTGCCTAGGGTTATCTTCTGCAGCTCCTGTCCATCTCCTCTCCTTCCAACAGCTCCTTCTAGAAAGTGTGAGTAGTCACAGAATCCTGCAGCCCCTTACCCCACCAGTTCCTGTCTGTTCCATCAGCTGCCTGGAGTTATAAGCAGCCATGAGAAAATTTTAATCTTCATATAATGTTAATCCCTGCAAACATTTACATACACATCAGTTCACTTACATAACAGGCATGCTGAAATCAATGGGACAACCCTGGCAGAGCAGTTACTCATATATAAAAATGTTCGTACGATCCATTTCCTCCTGCTCTGAATCATCTGGAATAATTTAGCACCCACAGCTTCGCAAGGTGAGTTTCGTGGTGTAATCCTGTTGACGGCTCGATTCCGGTGAACAGAAATAGGAAATAAGGTATTCTCCACTTGTTGTGATGCCCCCCTAACTAGAGGATAGCAAGACAGTAGCTCATTCTACAACTCCCAGTTGTCTCCAGTTTTGCAGTTCTTTCAGTTTTTATCTTAAACCTCCATTTCTACCCATTTCATTACTTAAAAAAGATGTTACCTCGTTGTGAACATAAATTTTTCATCCTTCTAAATACTTACACAGTTCCTACAGATTAAAGCACTCTAAAAAGATAATCACCCGCCACTTGACATTATTTCAATGCATTCAGGGTTTTTTTATTCTCATTTGAGTCTTATTGACCCCTATCATTTCTAGAATTGTGTTGCATTTCCTCTTCTTTACAGGTACTGATGCTTATTTTAAGACACATCCATGCTAGGAAACATAGCATACAGCACTTGAAATAACTGTTGAATGATGTGAGCTGATCTGCTTTCCTGGCAGCAGCAGTGTCTCCAGCTACAGCCAGCTGAGGAATCCAGTTTATGACCCTTATATTAGGGAGCTGAGATCCGTGTGACATTCTCTGCTGAGCAGCTACAGAAGAGGTAGCCTCCACGCACTTAGCACCTCTGTGAGGCAGTTCGGAAAGAGTCATAGATGGTAGTTATGAATGACACTACTTCTGAAAGCTTCCTAGACAAAAATAATAGACAACCATAAAGGACAGTGCTGGAATCTCTGGAAGAGCTCTGATAAGCTGGACAGCAAAGCTTAACAGCTCCTTCCCCCATTTTTCCTTCTTTTTTCTTCCCTACCCAGAGACCTTCAACCAAGGAAAACTTTTATATTCTGTAGGATTTAAAAGTCTTTTTTCCCTATCCATTTTGTATGATGGAGTTCACACATCCTTTTGTGAAGAATCAGAGCACCACAGATGTGCAGGTATCACACAGCATTTGGCTGCCCTACTCAGTACCTCCTGCTGAGATGTGAGATCTCTAGGATCTCCAGGTGCATTATAAATACGTAGTGTTTGTTGCCCATGTGATAAATTGTAAGGCAATATATTATGCCTGTTGGTTCGCTTGACTGAGACAGGTTTCTGAACCCATTTCCTCTGACTTTTTCTCTTGCCAGCGTGAGCAGCTCTCCGTTCATCTCATTAGCCAGGAAACCCTCTAAATTGTTTAGGGAGGGTAGTGTTTGTTTGGGACTGAGGAGACCAAGTAGCAGGTAAAGTGGATGATCTAACCATTCCTATTATCCCAGAAGCATGGGAGGGTGGATTAAATAAAAGAAAATGAGTAATCCCAGCAATCTCAACTGTGTCATTTATAAGATCCATAACACATGCAGCCTTTCTCTAAGAGTTTCAGAATTTATTCAGCATGGCCTTCATGCATTTGTGAGTAAGAAGTGATGCTGTATCAAACGTATTTATGCTCATTGCCTTTCTGAAACCTGCCTGCAAGTACTCTACATTTGACCTCTTCTAAGGATGGATACGGGTTCAAATAACATGGATCAGAATCAAAAGCAATGCCAAGCTGACTGTCTGAACCATGACCAAAGTTACTGAAGCATCGTGTGACTTCTGACTTCAGAATTCCCATATTTTCATATTTCAATTTGCAACTGTAATATTTCAGCCCTGGCATGTATGTCTTTTGAATTAGACTACATATTAGCCAAAATAAGAAACTCAGTCATTTAACCAGGTACTCTGTGGAGATGAAGTATTAACGTTTACCATGGAATTCAAGGATAAAATTATTTCAGAGTAAATGTTTCTGGTGCAAAGACGGGAAATCAGATTGTTGAGGGTTTTTCTTCTGCAGCTGCACAGTCTTCTTATGGAGCTCTACAGAATTCTATCATTGCAATGAGCACAAATTTTACCCCAGTTACACCTTTTTTCTAAAATCCTCCTTCCTCTCCCTCATTTGCCTGAATAATGCTCCATGCACCCATCACAGTTGCAGAGGCTGCACAGAACCAGCAGAACCACCTCTGTAGATGACTTGGAAAAGTTTTGCCTTTGCCGTTGGATGCCCAGTGGAGATTTACATATGCTTGTTAATCCTATTATCTCACACACGCCAAAACAGTTCCTTCTTTTTTAGTTGTTGATGGGAAAATATGTTACAAATGAAATAGAATCTAATTTTACTGTGCTGGCTAATGTGATTTAGATTTACCCATGTAACCATGATGTTTCTGAAAAAGGAAAAGAAATTTTGGAAAAATTTGAAAAATATTTTTAGGTTTTGTTTCAATGTAATTATTTTTTATTACCATAGCAATGGCCTTAGTGAAAGTATGAGAGGGTGCATCATTTTGCTTTTTTTCCTGGGCTCACAGTTTTCCAAAAATTTTCACAATGAACCAATACTTTCCAGATTCAGAGAATTCTGAATCCAGATTCTCCATCCAAGAAAGGTTTTTGTCAAAATTTGGACAAAATGCATTTAATAATTTGGAATCCCATTCATGTTCTTTTATTCCTAAGAAAAAGAAAAAAAAAAAAGATTGTTTTCCTTCTTTTTCCCTACAAATCAAAATTCCAAAAACTCCAGTGAAGTGGCATCAAAATAGTTCAGGTGAAGAGCATGTGAGAAAAAAATCATTTGCCAATATAACCATGCATAGGTAGGCAATCCATGTGAAAATTCTTCTCATTCTAAGGCCAGCAAAGTTAGTGCTTTGCAGTCACTACCATACTAATGCTCAGGGAAAAGCAGAATAGCAGAGAAATAATTATTTCTAGTGCATCTGCCAAAGGAAAGTTCAGTAATAGAATCTGAGGCAGCAGTGTCTGTTAACAAGCATTAGATGTTTATATTGTTTTGGCTTCAGAGATGAAGTTCCTGTTATCCCTACAGGTATATAGTCAGTCTCATCAATATATGACAGTGAAATCACCAATACTATGACTGTTTTGCTTGAGATAAAACACAAAGTGATGTCACTGATTTTTAACCAATTAGAATGTTAAAATATTACATAACTCAACCATAACTTGTAACTTCATTCTGTTTTTCTTAGCACTGTGAATGCTTTTGAAAATGCTCTTTTTTACAATATGATTGCTATCAGCATCTTTGGATGGATTTCACTATGACTGTAAGGGTACAATGGGCTTTGTTTTTTAAAAAGTAGCTATTTTAACTCTAAATTGCACTCTGAAGCCATTCAATTCCACTGCTGTTGCTCTCAGCTGTGGTGATAATCAGAAATACAACCAAAGATGTCAAAATTTTGTTAGTTCTTGTTTCTATTGAGGGAAAACGGAATGAGATGAGCGCGTTGGAAGCTGAGGATCTGCCATTTCCCAGTTCTTCCTCTCTTACAGGCTGCATTCAGCTACGGCAAGTTTGAGCCCTTTTTCTGCTGTTCATAGATAGTCTGAAGTTTGTGAGAGAATTTTTCTTTCACCCTTACTCCCAGCAGAGACACCATTCAATGAGGCCTACTGCTTAGCCTAGACATTAAGAGACTAACACGAAATATACCAAAGTCAGTTAAAAGACTCCAGCTTTCTAATTACCCAGGGATGTTGCAGCGTACAGATCTAGGGAAAGAATTCTTATCTGCAGATTCGGCACCCAGTTTTCAATGAGGCGAGCACACATTATTCTGCCAGTAGTACTGGAGAAGGACTGCTGACTAGAGCTTGCTTGTTCACCTGTTGGGAGCATTCAGTATGGGTCAGTTACAAAACTTCATCACGTTGCATAACCGTAACCTGCCCGAGATGAGATCACAGGATTATTTATCTTCTAACCAGCTCTTTAGATGGACACTAACTCTTTAGATAGTTATTTGAGCTATAGCCCATCTGTCTGAGGTGGTGTCTCATTGTCTTCATTAGATGTAGATGATTACTTATGGAATGTGAAGATATTTATTCTATAAGCTATGGAAGATGACTCTAATACATACTATATTTCTAAAGGGACAGTTAAGGTTACTATAGGAATAGGACTGCTATGCTTACCTGGATTTAAAATTTCAAGAATAACACTTCAGTTAACATTTTTTGCATTGCAACCTTTCCTCTTCAACCATTTTGTGATGAATCTCAAAAATACTTTTCAATTACAAGCCATCTCTAATACAGAAAGTTCATTAGGAAATACAACTATTTAAAAGCAGAAAGCATCACAAAACTTTTGGTATTATATATCATTTTGTAACAAATTGTGGCTTTTTTTAAAATCACAGATTTTAAATAAGTAACAATTGGAGATAAGAAGTGTTATTCTAAAGTATCATTCACGCTGCTGTTAAGTATCCACTTCTGCATATTAATTTATAACTCCCTGTCAGAAAAAGGTGCACAAAGAAGGTCTATATGGATTCTCCTCCTTTTCAAAGCTGTGTAATTTCTTACTAATGGAGTTTTACAGCCAGGCTGATCATACGGCCTTTTTTTATCATTATTTTATACCTGGACTGTAGGTTAATTGTTTTAAGAAACTTTTAAAGAACAATTAACATTAACGATGTCTTTTGATTTTGTACTTCAAGTGATACAAAATCCCAATATTCAAATTGTATAAATTATGAACCGTTGCATTTTACATGTCAAATAGACCAAGCTTGTCGTTATTTGGATGTGGTCAGCTTTACTGCACTGCAAGAAGTGAATATGACACCCTTATTCATTTGTACAAAGTCAGATTCTGAAAACTTTAGACTCCTCTGATTTCAACAGTGGTTTTCCCTGTGTGAGGTTTGTCCAACCAAGAGTTGAATTGGCTCTGTGCTATTCCCCATTCGTGGCACTGCACCCCAGCTGAGCTTTCTGATATATTTTATCGCACTGCTTGCATTTGAAAATAACCTCTAAGCATATTTAGTGTTGCAAGTACATAAATCTATTTATATCACCCATATTTTTCAGAGTTACATTTCATGCGATGTTTATTGCAGCTATTCCTTGTCCTATCCACAACAGCCTGCCAAACAGAGTGTGGAATAAGAGGATTTAACTATGAAAGGGTCTCTCTTCCTCAAGTAACCAGCTCACATCATAGACTACAGGAAGGGATATTTTGCCTACCTCATCATTTGTCTAAAGAGGGTAAGGGCAGAGGTAACAAAATTACTCTCTGATGTAATGCAGTGAATATGAGTCTGCTAGAAAGCTGCAAGTTGTAGGTGTCACAGTCACAGCTTGTAGTGTTGTCAGCACAGAGTCCGGTTTCCTGTGAACTGTAAGGTCAAGTGATCTTTATGTGAAT
>JAOQGH010000023.1:48941093-48980014 GCA_025769975.1 Gallinago jamesoni
ATTTGTTCGGGGACCTCGGGTTCTTCCCCCCCCCCCCCCCCCCCGCCCCCATCAAGCTCACCAGTAGGGTTGGAGGAGCATTCAAGTTACACCTGTTTTGGGAAGGTGTAACCTCTGACTCGGGCTGCCTAGCTGGCCCAACAAGCAGGAACGGGTCAGGGTGATGCAAGCCCTGCCCATGCCCTTCCCTGCCAGACTATTTGTTCCTTCACAGGTATCAAGCAGGCTCTGAAGCTTTTAAGTGGGGGGGGGGGGTAAAACAGACGCACAGCCATCTTTGAGAGCTACAGATGAAAATACCCTTGCGGTATTTTTACAGAAATATATTTAGTTAATTTATTTAAGCAAAAGGATGCCCCTGTAGGACAAAACATGGAGTTCTGGAATTCACAAGAGCAAGCAGAAGATAGAAGAGGTATTTGGCGAATGGCTACTAAACCAATAATCAGGTATTACAGTGCTAGGACAAGTTAATTTTCAGCAAAGACCAGTTGAGAGTCTTGCAATAGAAAAGGATGCTAAATGTTTTATAGAAGGGAAGCTTGCTCATCTGTACTATTGAAAAGGCCAATGTATTCACTGTGTATTAATTTGTTTTTGAGGTGTTTCCAGGAAAAATACAATAGTGAATAAAGGGTGCCTCATCCACAAAAATATATTTTCAAGTGCTCTTAGAAATGAAACAGTCACCAGCTCTTATGACACTGATTGCTTAAAAATGGATCCTTTCAAGGGACGAGGGACAATAAACCATTCTTGCAGGAAGTCTCAGTTGCTAGCAACATTGGCCAAGTTTAAAATTTGCTGGAGAGTCGGAGCTGAGGATGTACTAAATCATATTGGGTTTAAGGTTACAACTGGACAAGCAATTTATTATTTTCATTGCACTGAACAAAGTTAGATCCTTGTTCTGCTTATGAGCAGCCTATTAACAGCTTTTAAAATTGCAAAACAAAAAAACCCTCCCAAATGCGTCACCAATTGGAATTACTTGTGAAAAACATTCATCAAAGAAGTTTAAGCTAATGCCTGTTGCAAGTATTCCTCGGAGTATTTGACATTTGTGCCATGATATTTGTGTGCTGTGTGACATTCATGACGTGTTTATGCTGCATGAGCAAGCGTCTCTCTCAGAAGGTTGCTGCTGTTCTGCCGTGGGTTGGCTAATGTCACCCCTGTACAGGGAGGCACTGTGCTCCCCTTATATCAGAGCTCTGAAAACAGGGGAAGGTGGGAGATGAATGGTGCCTCAGTCCTCTGCTGCTCTGTCCATTCACTGGTGACATTCCTGGGTTTGATTACAGAAATTTAATTTACCAGTATGACATACACTTTGGCAGATAGGCAAAGGAAGTCTCTTGACTGCTCTCAAAGAGCTAAGAAGAGGTGAGACCATGATGCAGAAAAATTATTTTACTATCTTTCCCAAGATTACCACTTGTCTTAGAGCATTAGGAAGAAATTTTAAGTCCCAGCTCCAGGAGCCATGTGAATTAGTGGCAAATATAAACTCAGATTAAATTTCTATCTTCAGTTTTGAAGCAAACTGCTTGAAGACACGATCCAGAAATATTCTAAAGTTTCACTAAGCAAAGCAAACAGCAAATAAAAAGGGATCTACATGCTTAGGCCAGCCTTCTCATTCTGGGGACCTGAATCATGACTTCTGAATGCTTGGGTTAGCAATTCTGTATTTAGCAGTGACCAAAATGTTCAAAAATAGCTTCTCACTATTTGTGCAGCTATATTTATGCTTGCTAAAAGCCATGCTAAGCTGCTAAAAAAAGAAACCCAGACCTTGGCAGTTAGCAGGGCATGTCCACAAAGATCAATATGCAACATTGCCTCTTGAATCTTACGTTCTCTACTCCTCAGAGTTTGCCCCCCCACAGTGACAGAGACTGACAGGAGCTGTTCTGAGACACTCCTCTTCCTCTACTACCACTCTAAGTATGATGCATAAAGCAACAGTATGCAAGTTGATTGAACTTCCAAAAGTGGCAGGTTCACCAGGCAAAAAATTGTATTTCGTTTTAAAGTGAAAGCCCCTGTGATCTCATAAACTACGTAATTGGAAAACTGTGGAAAGTGTTCCTTAATGGAACGCAGACAAGCGTTAACCAATTGCCTGCATTTCCTCCTCATCTGCCCCAGTCTGATTAATTTATTGATCTTACCCACTCAATATGTCTTATCTTTTAGACAGTTGTTTCTTTGGGAGAGAAATCATCATTTTCCTTTTCATTTAAGACAACAGAGGATAATCTGGCTTTCACTTGCTGCATTGTAAGTGTTAAATTAATAACAATTTTGGTCAGTTCCTAGTCTCAGTGTTGTATCCAAAGCTGTAATAGGAAGCAAATGAAGTGCTGGAAATCAATTTGTTTGGGCCTTTATCTGGGAGACTTCCTCATTTCAGTATACAGGGTTTGAAAACTGACATCTGATGTGGTGCAGATAAGTTTTCTTCTCTATCGTATGTGCCTTCTGACATATATATGTATTTTTGATGCAAATTAAGACTGTTATGTTAAAAATTTGTCCCTCCTGTTCTGTGTTGGCAGCCTCAACACTAGAGAAACTCCTTAAAACTTCTCCAGTCCAAATCGCATATATGGGTACTTTAATGTCCAGAATCAGAACCTGGCCAACCCTTACTAAGAGAAATGACCATACACTTCTCACCCTTGTGTGGCTTGTGCAAGCGCTGGTCAGTCACAGCTGTGCCTCCTCAGGACACCAGCTGGTCCCTATATGCTAGCCCAGGAGAGCGGGGACCACAGGTGGGTCTGTCGTTGTATTGATCAGTGAAAAAACCCCTCTAACCCGCAAACAAAGAGGAGACTATAAAAAGAGAATGTATACTGCTCCCGTCAGAACAGGGATCTCTTGTGGTAGACTCTCTCTAAAATGAAACAGAGCAATGTTGCAAGACAGTGGCCTGTATGCAAGCCTGTGCCTGCACTGTTGCCTTGAAGATACTAGGATGGAAGTTTCTCTATGTCTCATTTTGATTTTCAAGTGACTTATTCTGCCTAGAATTCCTGTATGTCCTTCCTTTCTAAAACTTGTATCATCCTGTCTCTGTGGTGCAAAATCATGTGTTGTGTTATTTGAGCTATTTATTGCTATCTGTACATACCTATATGAACATGTTACATATACTTTAATGGGACATGTTTGTAAAATATAGTGGCATATGCAACTCTGGTAATGAATCTAAAGAGTAGCAGGTTTAAAACTATGCCAAAGGTGTTTTGGATGACTTTATTTGCCAAATTTAGCTAGCTGTGTAATGATGTTTTGATAGTTCATGCATGGCAGATTCTTCCACATTATTCAATAGAGCTTAACTTAACTTTTCATTAAGTATGTACAAGATGAACATGGAAGCATCCCTGATTTTTATCTCTCTAATGTCCTTCAGGAATCACCTGTGATTGTTCTGGATTATACAGGAGACGGGCTCCCACTCCATTTTACACCATTAGTGTATCAATGAGATGTTAGGACACATTGCCAAGTGATTTATCCAGGCAGTATCCGAAATTATGATTATTTGTAAGACAAAAAAATATGCAGAGTGAACTATGCCAATAACTATGCAATGTGACCTGCCACAGCAGTCCTTCTGCCTCAGTTCTCTCAAAGATCTTCTGTCACCTGAGCAGCCGCAGTTTCTCCCCACCTTCCCTCAAGGACAGCAAACTGTCTCAGCAGCAAGACACGAAAAAGCAAACAGGCCTGAACCCCATGGGAAACAAAAGGGGGTTTCTGTCCTTCTATGGGTTCTAGCTCTGTAGAAGTGAAATTCTGCTCTTCAGTCAACTTTCACACCAGCTACCTGGGGAGCCACACTTTCAAGACTACCTGCAAAAATGATAGCACATTTTTTTTCAGTTGAGTTCTTTCAGCCTGATGCTCATATATATATTTATATACAAAAATATTGCAAAGTAGATGTAAAAATTGCAAAATACTTGGCTGTAGTTTTTTGATATTTGCATGTAATGCAGCTCTGTCATTTTACAAAAAAAAAGACAAAAAACATTTTATTAATGGTAACTGCTATTGTGCTACTCAGCTGCCTAATGAAATGCTTTAGAGTGAAATGCAAAACCCACATGCTCTTCCAGAGGATTTAAAAAATGTGATTATAATAACACACAGTCTGTTTGTCAGCCCAACTTCCAACCCTGTACCCAGCAGGAAAAGTCACAGTGAACGTAAGCATGGAAAAAAATATGTAAAAGGTCCTTGCTAGTATTACATTTGTGCATCTGCAGGGACAAGGATGACAGCTAGCCAAGTGCCCCGAACACTCAATTTCTCCTTTGAGAGAAACTGCGTTCACAGTTTTTTCTCTAAAAAGACGCCTCTGAGCTTGGATTCTTTCCTATGGTGCTGAATGCCAGCTTGTTCTGCAAAGAAAATGAAGGGATTTAAAAGGACATGAAGCTAAGCAGACTTCTGGATAGATGGGGAATTATAACAAAAGAAAGTTTGCATTATATAGGCAGAACTACTTCCTTCATTGCAGTATGTGCACAAGATCATTTTATTTCTGTTAATTGATTTCCTTTGCTTGTAATGCCCTTCTTGTGTCCTAAATGCCTCCTCTACATGTGAAACTAAATAGCTACTATGATGGCAGAAGGCCCTCATAAAAATTGTATGACCTGGCTGTTTTGTTTTGCCGGTTTTTTTCTTGCACTAAGATGGAATGACCCAGAGAGACTGGCTGAAAGCATAGAAGCCTCCTCTGCACTTCTTGATATCGTCAAGTGTTTGCACTATTTATTTTTATTGTCTGTGTTAGACCTCTTGGGTCCCTGCCCCTTTGTTCCCTGCTTAGCTCTGGGGAGGAACACCCTGAGGCAGAACTGGCACCTGCAGCACAAGCCAAATGAAAGGCTTTTCTTGCCCGTAAGTGAAACAGATGGGATTATTGGTTCAGCTTGTCCACCAAACTGCCCCTGCACTGGCTGGTCTGAGCAGTCTGGCAGGATCCGGGAGCTGCAGCTCTGCCCTCAACCCAGGAGAAGCTGCATCTTTTCCCATTCAATCTAAATGCATGGCATGGCAAGGCCAAGCCAGTTTCCTCAGACCCTATTGCAAGCCAAATAAAAGCCAGGTTTGCTGCATGTTTGCTTGTTGCCTTCCAGGGAATGATTTACTGCCTGAGGTGTTTATGGTCAGCAGCCCTCCTGGCCAGAGGTGGCCATCTGGGGCACCCTGGCCAGACGGACACCCCTGAGTGGCTGTGCCTGGCATGCACAAGACGTGCTGGGGCAGAAGCTGAGGGACCAGCGGCAGTGGGACAATGGAGTAAAGACTTACAGAAAGGATATTGCTCCTTCCCGTGCTGCTCTCTAGCTGGCAAGACCAGGCAGAGGTGACTCAAAGAGGTGACTCAGAGGTGACCTGTGAGGGAGCTCGCCTCTGATGATATCTTCTCTTCTGACCAGGGTTATTACAGGTGACCAGCAGAGAACAACAGGCACCGTGGGGCGTTCCTCAGTGTTGATGGATTGTCTATGGGGCTGGGGAGGCTTCACCTCCCTTGCCCTTTGCTCACACCACCCTACTGTCTGCCAGAGAGCACAACCTGGCAGCAGGTCTCCCCAGTTCAACCACACATGTGGCCTCAGGTTTTGGATGTGCCGATCCGCTGCTGCTGTGTGGCAAGAGGTGTGGGAGACCACAGGAGCCTGCCTGAGAGCGAGCACCTGCAGCAGCAGCGGTGTGGGAAGCAGTCGTGCCTCTTGCCATGGGGGGATGGCCCTTATCCCTGTCAGCCTGTTAGTCACACAGCTGGGTACAGCCTGCACCCGCTGACTGCAGCTGGAGTCATGTCTGCTGCCACCGCCAGTCACACCATCTCTTCTGCTGCCTTAGTCGTTTCAATTTGCTTTGTAAAGGGAAGTCAGGTGAAGGCTTACGATGAGCTGGGTTAAAAGATTATCATCCCAGCTGTTTGCTGCTGCTTCACCCCTCCGGTGCTTTTACAGTGAAGCTCTTCTGTGAAATTGTACGAAGGAGAAAACCAACCAACCCGTTAACGGCAGAATATGGAGGGATGGGTTAATGGTGTGAAACAGTCTGGGGGATAATGTGCTCACAGGGACAGCTGAAACAGTTTATCAGGCTGCAATCTAAGCCTGGGTTTCTTTGGAAACAGCTGTAATGGTTTAAAACGTTACCATTTCCTAGCTGTCCCTTGAAGTATAGGGTTTTTTTTCTGCAGGCGACTACTGCCTGTCTCTCTGAGCTTCCCCCACTCGTTGCTTTCCTGAACACAAGCAGCCAGATTAGACTGTGCCGTGGCAGATGGGGGCTTTTAAACTCAGCCAGGCAACTGCGCCCAGAGACTGGTGTCTAGGGCTCAGATGATGCACTCCTTTAAGATGGTGACCCCTCAGAGGAGACAAAGGGGGCTGGGGCAAATGTAGGCAACAGTATCTTAAAGCACCAAAGCTGGCTGTATCGTGAAGGTTTAGCACTTTAAATTCCAGATTATCTGAATTTCAATGTACTTCTAAAAGATATATTTTAATAATTAATCAAAGTACTTTTACAGAAGCAAAATATATTTTAAGTATTTTGTGCATATAGAATGATCTTTTACATTTGCGCTCATGTTTTGGAAAATTTCAAATTTGCATATTTGCAAATGTATAACTCAGAAAAGCTGCAGCAGACCATCATACTGGTTTTGTTTTCCAGCAAAATCTTCTCAAGATACATAAATTATTTAAGTTCTAACTGCACAGAGATAAACTTGATGGTTTGCTAACTTTATGTAAGTAACTGTAATATCATACAGTAATAATATGTAGGCACTTCAGTTAATTTTTCTATAATGCTGGGGGCACTGAAATTTTCAAATGACCCAGTCTGATTGCTTGTTCTCATCCGTAGGAAAGAAAGGAGAGAAAAATAAAATTATTGTCGGACTTCCCCTAAGAAACAGCTCCTTACATAGCCTAAAGGGGCTTCGCAGATTAGGAAAGCATGAACAAGAAGAAAATAGTATTTCTTGACAAGAAAAGAAGAGCTTACTTTCTACTGCAAATACAGAGGTTCTTTCATTTTTAAGTTAAACTCAGTCTTACGGTGATCTGGACAAAATCATGGAGGCTAGGTATTTAAAATACCAGCCCCCCAACATGTTCAGTAGGAACTTGATGCTTGGCAGTAGTTCATGTAACACTATCTGAGCAGACAGGAAATGCTTTTCATTTTGAAAGCTGTTAACAAGCACAAACTCACTACCCAGAAACTGAGGAAGCAGATAGCCACGTGTTGTCACCCTCATTTTACTCACTGGGAGTGCAAGCACTGTTTTACCCAAGGTGGGTCATCAGGTGCTGCTGTTAAGCGTGCAGGACTCGGGGTGCCATCCCACAGGGGTGCCCAGGCCAGGGGTGCCTGCAGAGGGCATCAGCTCCCCTCTGCCTCCTCCGTGCTCTCCCACCAGCGGTGGAAAGGAAGGTGGCAAGAAGTTGCGAGAGAAGTTACATGAGAAAAACAGGCAGCATTCTGCAATGAGCTTAAGCGACCAAAGGTTTTGGCCTTATCACCCTCTTCTTCCCTAACCTTGATCAAGATGTTTTTTCTTTGTACCTCCGTTTCCCCTCCAAGCTGTTTCTGCTGGCCTGCTTAACTGTATGGCATCAAGCCCTGGGTCCCAATCTCTGCAGGGAGAACTCATAGCAATCCTAATCGAGACGATAGTTGTGATTAATAAGAAAAAATTCTTTTAGATATGGCATCTTGTATAACAAAACAGAAAAAAAAGACAAGCTGCCAAAGCAATCAAAAAACCCAGGCAAGGCTGGAATCCAAATAAAGCAAAACACAATAGTTTAAAGAAAGTTCCTCTACTTACTGCATATATAATGTTCTCTTCCAGAATTGTGCTGTGCCAAATGTATACTGGAGTCCAGTGACTTGGGTGGAGTAGCAGTGGGTAAGAAACAAACTGCAGAAGCAGCAGGAACAGATTTAAAGGTCACCAAGCTCATTCACTTTGGAAAACAAGTGAACACTGCAATACTGTGAACAACACTGTGCCTACTGTCTATTACACCACTCCCCGTGACTGTTATCCTACTCCTTTTTCACTGTCATGACTGTGAGAGAGAGAACTGTGAAACATCAGATATCAGAGGAAAAAATGCAGAGTAACAAATGAAATAGTTTGCATAGTGTCCATGCTGGAAGGGCTGTGTACAAGTACTCACACTTCATGGAGACCATGACTTGCTGGTGGCTCCCTATAACAAGTTTTCACATATAAAGAGCTGAGTGTTGAAATGCTTTTTCCTACCCTAATAAAACACATGTAAAATGGGAGCTGTATGTCTAATTTTCCATTTGGTTGTCTAAAAAATACTATTGTTTCCTTTTAAGTTTCCTATGCTCTTTTTTCCTCCAAGGTCCTGTAACTCAATTCTAAGGCATACACATCAGATAATAAAAGCCTTGACAGAAAGTATATAGAGGCTGTTGGAAGCAGTTCCTTACCACTGCCTTCAGGTGTTTGGTCAAATAACTCAGCAGGAAAAAGGGAGTCCCTACCCCAGCTCCTCCCAGGGTTGTCACAGGGCAGCTGCAGGAGCCAGGGAGCAGGTGGAAAACCTGTCTAGATGAGGCAAGAGGCAGGGACTATCATCAGGTCTGTTTCAGATTGAAGGGGGGTTACTGCCTAGGGGATGTAGGACTCATGATGGGATGCAGGGGAAGAGCTTTAGGATTGCACAGTACTTAATTTGGGATGCTTTGGGGAGAAAACAAAGGCAGGTTTTAACATCATCTGGGGAGGAACAAATGTGGGAAAACAGAGGGAAAAGGGGACAAAAGGGGCTGATAGCCCGTAAACAGCTGGGTCTAGCCACACTCTGCACCTGATCAGCACTGTCTGTCCTGCCTTCCCATTAAACTCCATTTCTGTTTTTCTGTGTGCATATGTGCGTTTGGAGGTTTAAGTGCAGCAACTGGAGTGACACCATGGGTCATTGTGGCAAACAGAGAGAGCAGCGTGTGTATATTGTGTGACTGTGTTTGTCAGTGAGTGTGTTCACCAGAGAGTATCGAGCCCAACTAGCCAGTAAGTAGGGTAGAGGGTTGGGAGCTAGGTATCAAAGCAGCCATAAACCTGGCCAAGTTACTGGAGAGGTCAGAGAGGCTGAGAGCTGGTTACCAGCAGGACAAGCGGGTCCCATGCTCGTGTGGCTGGCTCTGTGTGTGTGTGTGTAAATGTGTATGTATGTGGTTGTGTGCACACTGGGAATATCTGCTCAGCCCCGCTACGGGCTGGACCTGGGAACATTGAGCTGCGGCACCTGTCAGGTTAATGGATTTGGCAACCCTGAACAAAAAGTAGACATATATGCCTTCAATGTCAGTAAAACAAAGCTGAAAAATATTTCCCATTGATATATTCATCTTTCCCTATTATAAGCCTCATCATTTGCTTCACATTTTTCATTTGCTGCCGTTATTGTGGTATTTATAGAGTCAGATCTTTGCAAGCAAGTTTTAAGTATTCATAAAAGTTTGAGATGTTAAAATACATTCCTTTCATTACCCCCACTGTTTTTTTTCCCTAAAATGTGTTTGCACATTAAACAGAATGTTGAGGCACCTTTTCTAATTAATGAATGCTGAGGTCTTCTAGTTCAAATTGGTGTGAAAGCTTGATTTTTGGCCTGCTTTTCTTCATGCTTTTCATAGCATTTTCATAGCTTTGTCTATTGCCCTTTTGTTGCCAATGTCTGTATCATTTATTTCCTAATTACTTAGTCTTCCTCCACTTTTTAATTGATGTCTGCTTCTCTTTTCTCACCTGGGTTTAATGAAGCAGGCATCTAGCAATACACTTAATAGGGTCAAACTTTTGCACCCGCAAGAGTAGTATGAATTCAAGACAAAGCTATTCTGATCTGCTCTCATTTCAATAATGAATTACTTTCCTAGGGAGAGAAAAAAATTGCCAGTGATTTAATTATCTGGCTCCCAAGCTGCAATATACAAATAAGACCTTGAATTTTCTTACCTTTACTCGGACTTTCCTTGTCATTACTCGGTTTATTGTTGGAGGCTGGTTCAAATCAGCAAGACGCCATTTGTGTTATGGGAGTGATCGAGCTCTGGAAATAATGGCTACTGTTCTCTGCAACGTTTCTGTGACTTTACAAATGAAAACAGGTGAAAGTCTGTCTCTGGGT
The DNA here is from genome assembly GCA_025769975.1 of Gallinago jamesoni. Taxonomy (NCBI): domain Eukaryota; kingdom Metazoa; phylum Chordata; class Aves; order Charadriiformes; family Scolopacidae; genus Gallinago; species Gallinago jamesoni. The sequence continues at coordinate 48,951,326 of JAOQGH010000023.1, forward strand.
ATCATGTTTAAATTCTCCATTGCACAGCTCTCCTCTCTTTCCATCAGCACTGACATTTCAATCTTGAATCACTTTTCCTTTCTGTTCCTTTTAATCAACAAGGGAGAAAGAAGCAGAGGGAAGAGAAGGGACTGGAATCAAGTTTCCATATAAATTTAGCTTAGTGGAAAAGGCAAGGAAATCACAAAGGAGCTGTGAATTAACTCAGTTAATAACCAAATACCTACTGCCTATGTACAACAATGTGGTTACTAGGATCTTTATCATTTTGGAACTTGTGCAGTTATACTTTTTTCTCAAATAAATTGTGACAAGCAGCACTCTTACAGACATCCACAGAATAGTGCTTTTTAAAGGAAAATTTTTACAGATATGTATTAAGATCAAAGGATGGATTGGATCAGCAAAAATATAGTTTTGATTATTTTAAAAGCAAAGCTTACTTTAACTTCCTTCTGACTGGTCTGGAGATCAAAGCAGATTCAATGGCAAAAAATGTACCACTACTATCTTCTGCCCAAATTGAAGTATGATTTCAGATCACATGTCTATACTTACACTATATGACTTTTTGCTGCCTAAGGACAAAAAAAAACTGGCTCCCACATTTCTTATATAATGCTCAGTTAATTGCAACCACAGTATAATATTTTTATACATTGGAGGCAGACCAATTAGAAGGTACATGGAAGGTACATGCATTTTATTCTTATTTTCGCTTTTTCCCTCTGGAAATGAAAACAATTTGTGAAGAAGGAAGAGATTTTCATTGCTGTTACACATTCTTGAGCTGCAATTTTCAGTCCTCACTATCTTAGTGATAAACAACAAACTTAGCATGAGAAAGAAGTGATACAGGTGAAAAAAAGAGAGCCATGTCTGTGCTAATGCCATACCTGTGCAACCTTCAGTGGAGAGCTCTCCTCCTTCCTTGAAAGAAGAGGATCTTCTTCCTTATATACTTCATATGCTGCTTGCTACAGAAAAGACATGAACATGAGTATGTATGTGTGTTTCCAGTGGAAAAAAATTTTTTTTTTTTTCTTTTTGTCCTCAAACTTGATTACTGGAAGAGGTATTGTGAGGGTTTCAGAAAGATGTATGTTATTTCTCAGTACAGCATCCTCTGCATAGTGTAAAAGAATAAATGAAAAGAGCAATAGAGATATTTGTCTTATTTGTGAAGTCTGACTCAAGACATCTCAAAACACAAATAAACTGAATTTGTCCATGAAAAGGAAAATCAATACTGCACTAACTGTTCTAATATCAGGTTATATATTTTCAATAGCAGCAGTATACACTATTATCCTAAAGAAACAAATGATGGATCATAACGTCCAACAGATGTCTGTGGACTAAGGAGTTTTATAAGTATGTGTGAGTTTAGGCTTGGATGCCATACCTTAAGGAGCAGATATTTTCTCAAAAAAATAGAGTCTTTCTGTTAATGGGCATGTAGTAATGCATTTGTTGAAGCACAAAAAACTACATTACTATGAACTGAGAATATTTATATAGCATTGCAAATAGACCAGGGATTTTTTAGTTTCTTTTCTTGACACTTGTACATTTTAAAGTCTGCTCATCTGCCTGCACCGTATTGCTGAGGATGGTATTTTGACTATGTTGGAGTCTGTGACAACTCCCATTGATTACAGCAGTAGTTTTATGATATTATTTTAATGTACACATTGAATGAAGTATAATAGTAATTTATTTGTCTGTTTAGCATTTTACTTTGGTTTTTGCAGAGGAAAGAAATTCTTACCAATTAATGATAGGACAATAAAAACTAAATAATAAAAATAATAATAAATGTTAACAATAAACAAAAAATAAAGTGATAAACATAAGACATGGAAAGGTTAAAAAACTTTTGATAGTATGAATATACCAGTATGTGGAAAATGAGGAAAGTTTGTCAAGGTGTGTATGAGGGCCACTAGCATGGAAAATTGAATAAATGAACGCTGTATCAATTGCACATCCCGACTAAAGATTTTGAGTGGCAAAGCTCCTTAGATATTGCAATCATGATAAATAATAGTCTGAACCACAGTACCTCAAAGGTCATCACAAAAACCATTACAGGTATGCACTGTCCAATTTCAAGAAAATGTAAAAATGCTGAAGCTTTAGCAGCTTCTGGGCCTTTTCATAGCCAGGTGGGTGACTCCAGCCTAGAATGTAAAATTTCTCTGCCCTCCTGTAAAATTCTCTTCCCCAGAGTGTCTTCCTTTTCCAGGCAAGGGAAAATACTTCACTTTTTTTATTGTCTCAGCTAAATTCTGCCTCTTGGTTCTCAGTATTTGTCCCCTCATAACTTAATGAAGTGGCTGAAGCTTTAAGCTACCTAGGTATAAGAAAGAAGAATCATCAATAAAAATAGAAAGGTAGCACACAGAAGAGTCTGTGGTCATAATATAAAAGCTCACATTATGGCAGAAGAGACTGCTTGGCTACCTTGTCCAAAGAAAGGTTGTGTAGTCACAGTCCCCTGACCAAAAGCATATTAGGGTCTTGATGACGAATTAGTTTCCTCTTGTAGTCTCTCTGAGTAAATAAAAAGGCCCAAAGATTCCCTGTTTTTCCCATCCTATTAACGGGGAGCATGTTGAAGTGGAAGGAGAACTTGCTCAGCATATTCTTGAGAACAGATGGAAGTGAAGCAAGCTGTGTCTCAATGCGACTATGTACACTGTAGGTGGATTTATCTGATCAAATGCAGAGATCTACAGTGTAGATGTCTCCTGCCAAGTTCATCACACTAAATTCCTTTTGTAGTGAATGAGAGAAATGAGAATTCCCAGGATGTGGCTCATCTCAAAGCAGACATATGTTTAGTCAGACAAATTGTTTACAAAAACCTACCCCTCGATTGGAAAGGGAACCTGAAAGTTGTCTGGTTAGTCACAGACTAGTTAGAAATCCATATTTACCTAATATCTTAACTTCATCTTAAGTTAGGTAAGTTGAATCCCACTCTGCATTTCTTTTCTAGTAGGACCAGGACACCAGAAGATTTTCCTGTATATTCCCCAGGAATGGTGCTGCCATTTCACCTGACTGTATGCTGGGGGTCAGGGGAGAGGTACTGGGTTTCAGAAAATCCCTCTGTTAATCTGCCTTTTGGGGAGTCCCTGCATCCTCCTCTTCATTTTTCATTGTTTATTCCCTGTAGTAATCCCAGGCTTCACTATTTGACCTTGATGACTACAATTAAAAAAATAATAAGCTTATTTTGACTGTCCTTTCCAAAGCTCAAGTCCAAAGGGTGTACCATATTTTTCTGCTACTTTAATTTCCCTGATATCCAGTAATGTCATAAATGCTTGAATATCTAAAATATTTGAGAACATTTGATATATTCTCAGTGCAGAAGCGATAAAACATTAAAATGGCAAAATTAGCTTGTAGGATAAGATATTTGCATTATCAGAGAGCTTGAAAACAAAGGTGGCTGTTTGAAATCTGTTCAATAAGATCCAAACCTTCTTCAGAGGTTCAAACTTTGAAGTTGAACTTCAAACTGGAACAGGAAAATTAGACGTGGGAAGTAGCCCAAGATACAGTGACATTTATTCTGGAGCTTGTGGTCCCATTCATGTTCCAAATGCCGGACAGCACATCTTCCTGGACATATAGGACTAGAGATACTTACTTGAGGTCCAAGATACTAGAAAGTTTCAGAGAAAATAGGTTATCTATTCTACCCCTCTCTCCTATGACCGTGCAACTTTTCCTACATCAGTCCTATGAGAGGTTTATCTAACATGTTCTTAAGACATCTTCTCAGCTGATCTGTTCCAGGCAGATTATTTTTCATCTCTGTTCTGAGTCTTTCAAACTTAAATTTAAGCTTATCCATCATGAGTACAGAGCATCTTATACACCTGAAGGTTTCTATTGCATCTGTCTACCCACTGCCATCGAACTGCAAGTTTTCTCTTGATGGCAAGAAACCTGTGTCTTGCAGGCTTTCTTCACAGACAATATTTCAAGATAATTGACCATTCTTAGTGTCTTCTCTCAAACTCTCTTTGGAAATGCAGTGCCAAAACTGGACGATTTTGGTACTAAGTCCTCTTTGGCTTCTGAACAACGGAATGCTCAGTCTCTTTTTTTGCAGACTTGTTATACATCTAGCTATTTTCCACTCCATTTTGCTTAACTGTTTTGTCTGGATAAAATTACAGTCTTGCACTGCCCTTCATTTCTGACTGTTCCTCCAGTTTGTCAAACTAATGTGGAACACTACTCTTGTCCTTCAGTGTCCCTGAACAGAGTCAAGCTTTGGGGCAATGTTAATTATTCTATCATACAGCTGAGCTACGTGCTAGAGAGTCTGGTCTGTAAAGAAATTTGACCCTTTTTTTGAGGTCAAATGCCAGGACTATAGTGCATTTTACAGTGTTTTCAATCTTCCTTTCTTGAAAACTGCAGTTGCATAACAACTATACATTGGCAAGCCAAAGGACAACTGAAGCTTACATACTGCTTTTTCTCCCTCTGCTCAACTGTTTTTCCCCACCTCTGATGTGTCTGGCTTTCAGGTGGTGCCTGCCTCCTTAGACTAAAGCATCTCTTCTCTGTCTCCAGAGCTAGGAACTTCCACAAATTGAAGTCAGCTTTAATAAGCCGCTGAGACTCTAGGCAGAGCCTTCCTCTAGGGAGACTGCACGTCTAGGCTTTGCCAGGTGCTTTCAAATAGTTTTCAGTGCAAGCAAACTTCTGTTTGGAAATCTTATTAGAGAAATTTAAGTTAGAGAGAGTTCTCTCTAATTCTGTGAAATAGCGTAGTCTTTTAAATGATAGCTCATCTAACTCCTCCTCAATTTACATCAGTTATTGCTTTCATGTATTTACCAGAGCTGTAGGAGTTAAGAACAGCCTTCCTGGTTGGAATAGTATGTAGGAGATGATAAGCTTTCAACATACACAATTCTACAATGGACTTTGATAATTTTTTATGTGTGATGGCATGGAACAACTCTCCAATTGCAGGGAACTAGATTGAAGGTCCTTTTCAGTTCTGTATTCCTTATCTTGTAGATAACCCTTTCATAGCACAGACAACTGGAGTTGAACATGCAGACTCCAGGATTCTGCTCAGAGACATTCTCCATGATTTTCAGCAATATTATCTACATCTTTTGTTAAACAAGATGAGGCACAGCAATTTCAGAATAACAGCATGTTTAGCAAGACGAGAGAGGCTTCACCTTTCCCAATACTCAGTACAAACATTTAAATATTATTTTGTAACATCTTACATTCCAGGTCATGTTTGGAGATTAAAAAATAGAGATTGGAACTGAGGAAATTATTAACTTCATTTACCACATTTGTTTGCTGATGCGTAACTCCAGTGGGAATCAATAAAACTTTATGCACTCACAGATTTAAAGAGCTTCCAGCCCCAGCCAGCTGAGCCAAAATGGGGATTAGCAAAGTTGTCTTTGTCTTGCATTTCTATGCTCCGGTAAGATTTCTTTGCCTTACATTTCAGTTACTGAAGTTAAAACCAAAGATTTTCAAAATCAGTTTTGTGAGGTCAGATGGTGATTTTCAGATTTGCTAAAGAACTGCCACAGTCACTGCAAGAACATCAGAGCCATGGTAGCTGAGGATTGCAAAAAATCAAGGACCTTTATTATGGTGTCTGACTATCATCTGAAAATGGTGATATGCATATGTAAAACACAAATGTTAGTAATTTTGTTCTTCATTAAAGACCCATATCGTATCAACTGCATCTGTAACTCTCATCTTGTCTTTGAGAAAGATCTTTTGTAGGAGCTGGCACAGGCATGAAAGCGGGTGCCATACTCCTAACAAGCTGCTGCAAGATTCTGTTTGATTTAGGGATGGGCTCGAGAATCAGAACTCAAGTACCCCACAGTATCAGGCTTCAGAAATTAAGCTGCAACCAGGCCGATATGAAAATGACTTGCTGGGAAAGTGCTAGAGAGACTGCTATATTTGGACACCCTGTTATCCTGGGTCACTTCCCTGGTTACCCCTTTATAATTATTTTTGGGGAAAGGATACAGTCTAGACAAGGATGTCTTTCAGATGTTCTTACAATTAGACTTTTAAAAGCCTACAAAAAAGCCCTATTTCATTTCAGATAAAATACCTATTAAACTACATTGGAATGTGGATCAAGTCCTGTATCTGCTTTTTGCCTCTGTTACTATGAAATCTTCTGAAATCCCAACTTTTAAAAAGCAGCATAAGCAAAAGCACAGAATAGTCACTCTTTTTGGAGACTACATTTACATGAGGCTTTCTTATTGCATATTAAAATTGGAGCAAAAAATAGACTTTTAGCAGATAAAATATAATTTTCAGTTGCCTAGATGTCACAGGATTTGTTTTTCGAGATGTAAGATTTACAAAATGCTAAGCAATATGATAAACTTTTAGAAAGATATATATTGCTTTTTTAGCTGATCTGTAAAAGCTTTGGGCATTTGGAGTAAACATTGCAGTGAACACAGTACAGTCTGCTTTCATGTACTATCAAAAAATGATAGCACACTTTCATTTAGACATTATATATGCCTATTTTACTGCTGTAGCTGCATTTTTAAGATCCATTAACAAGCATGTCAATATATTTTGTACAATTATAGAGTAATTCTGAAGTGCTATATGACAAATATATATAGAAAAATGATGACATATAGCAGGAATGTGCTATGTGTACACCAGGTTATTAAGAAAGAGTTACTTTATCTGATCATCCTTGTTACTTCCAGGTAATGTGATACAGTGTGTCAGTCAAGCTGCCTTTAAATATTTTGGATTAATCCAAGTTCATTTCTAAGAGAAGTGTCTGTAAGGCAAATAGATCAGTTTATTTTTATGGTTGTCCTGATCAATTTCTCTGTTCTATTCCTTTGCGTATAACAGAAAAGGCTTCAAACCACAATGATGCTTATGACTTTTCTTTTTAAATCAGTTTTTAAATTTTTGTTTTTAAGGCCTTGTCAGACAGTTTAAGCCACATTTTCCTTTACTTGCTGCTGCTTAGAGATTCAGTTAAGTCTCACTCCTACTTGAGTGTACATCCTACCCAAATTCTCTTCTGTTCAGCTCGAACCAGCTAGAATGCACATTTCTTTATGAGCAAAAATGAGTAGCTGAACTGGAATAATTTTGAAGAACATAAGGAATTTGAGATTAGAGATGGAGAGAATCACAGATGGCTTTGTAATTCTGTAAGGGGGTGGTATCATCTGTGACACTGTCTATGTACTTCCAAGGTCCTCCTTGCTGTCACATTTGATTAATTCGTAACTTTGGATATATTTATCCCCATGACTCCTCTTGCAAACAGGGCCTTTAAAAGATAAGGAGCCAACATGCAAGGAAACTACAAGTGAGATCTAAAATGGAAAAGTGCCTAGTCTCAGGACATTGGTTGGGAAATCCACCTGCCATGAACCAAGGTAATATTTGCCTTCAGAAGCAATAAACTGCTTCTGAAGGCTCTGTCTCTGCCCTGCCTTCCTCTGTGTTCCTCGCTACCTATTCCAGCAACGCTACCCTGTACCACTCCCAGGAGAATGAGCTTTATTCAGTTTGCCACCATTAACACAAATGAAAGAAATAAGATTTCAATGCAAATGCTACATGAGAAGCTGAAGATAAAATCACACGCTGACAGAAACTGTAGCAGGAGAACAGCTTTAACAAAATGGCCTATTGCTCTTCATGTGCTGTCCCCTATCAGTTTCAATAGGGCATTCCTGACGAGAACAGGACACCTTTCATGAGTTTTCTTGTCCAAATACTCTAATTTTCTTTTAGTGATAATAGTGGAATAACACTCGTGTTTTTGTAGGACTGAGGTTTGAAATTTGCTAAATATGTTATAACAAGTGCAGAACGTTAGTTAGGGTAAGACATATGTAAAGTGATATTGATTCATCAGAAGTGGATTTTGTTTCAGTTTATCTTCTAAAGTGCAAGAAAAGAAATGGGAATGATTACAGAGGAATAAAAGACAGAACACAGAAGGGGGTGCTATGCCAGAAGTGGGAGGGTGGCACACTCCACATATCAAAGTTTGGTCTCATATTTGTCTAAATATTATGAATGATCCTTTCAGAACTATCCATTTATAGTGTGCTTTAAGCAATTCTACACCATAGATTATCAAAGACAGTTACTTATTGCTGAGGTTAATTTATACTGAAAAGATTCCTCCACATATTTCTCACTGTGATTTTTATATTTTACCACAAAACCAAGCAAGACAGATATGCTTTTAAGACACTGTGTAATTTGTGCCATTTTGGTTAAAATGGCATCATAAGCTTCCAGTCTTTGTGGTCCTTGTTCAAGCAAAACACTCACTTGGTAAAAAAAAAAAAACAAAACCAACCATAATGAAAATTTCATCCTTAGTGGCAATAGGTCCAGGATTTTTTTGTTTAGGTAAGAGATAGTGGGTGAAAATGAAACTGCAATAGTATCATTACATTGATGAGCCTTTTGCTGCCCATATGTTATTGTTACTATGTGAGAAGTGTGCAAGAAGGTCTAGCTGCTCATTTCTTTAAACTGTGGACTCTTTGTTGGGCTGTTGGTTCTTTGGGGCATTCCAGTGGTGATGGAGAGACTTTTTTCTGACAGTTTATCTTACGGAAAATTGTTCAAGCAGAGACATCAGTTCCTCAAGAGGAGTATCCATTTTCTTGGCTTTCAGGTTGCATGAACTGAGCCACAAACATTTGGAAAAATAATTTCACTTTAGTAATGGTGTTTTTCTTTCTATTACAGCTTTACACCTGAAATTTTCACTCATATGGGGTTTGAAGAAAACTGCTGCAGGAATCTTGATGGGAATGAAAATAGACCATGGTGTCTCACAACTGATCCTGCCACTGGATCAGGTTACTGTGGAGTTCCAGAATGTATTGGCCAGAGTATGTAAGCTTCTTCCTTCCATTCTCCCATACATGTTCTCTACCATTTTTATTTTCTTTTGTAAGATATATTTAACTATGAAAAAATGTTCAGATTCTTCTGTGCTTGTTTTATTTTGAATCAGGTATTTGCTTTACGTGTGAATTCAGAGCATTTTTATCGATAAGGCTGAATTTGTTCATATGGGCATGTGGCATAACCCAGACACTACTATGTTGTAGTTTGATGAAGTCTAGTTACTGTGCATAGCAGAATGGACTTTGGTTTGGCTTCTCCGTAGGGCAGGGTTCTTCCATTTCTCTGTACCCTCCATTGCTTCTTCTCATACCTTATTCTTGTCTCTGACTCTCACTTTTTCCTGATCTCTCCAATTTTGTTCTTCCACCTGACTATCTACATTTTTCTTTCCAGTACTGCTGCTCATTCAACCTGCCAATGCTACACTCTTGAGCCTGCTGGAGGGGGATCACTTCAGTTTGGTCTTATTTCAGCCCAATTGCTGTTAAAAGGAAGTGTTAGAAGGAAGTGCAGAACCCACTTTGGAAGTCCAATTATGTTTGAAAATGTATTATCAAGGTAAAGTCCTCCCAGCAAAAGTCAGAATATGTCTCCCTGTACCTGATCCAGTGCAAAAGGCATCTGAGACTGGTCAGCATTTTGAATATGAGCCAGTCTTAGTGGTCATATACCAGTGCACGTATCATACGGCATATTTTACTGAGAGCTTAAACAAGACAACTTGAAGCATAGTTTGTTGATCACTTCCAAAACAGTAGTTTATTGAAATAATGCATTTCTGGTGTGAAGGAACAACAACATGGAATGTTGTTTTATCTGTGATGATGACTCTCCAGTAAATAAAACTAATATTAAACAGGTCAGGAAAACATTTAATACCTTCATGCAACAGCTGGTGTCAGATTTCCAGAAAGCTGTTACTTTCACTCTATATTTCTCTTTCAGGATATAGATATAAATAGATATAAATTATTGTAGGAACCCAGATGATAAGAAGAGGCCCTGGTGCTCCAACAACACAACGTGATGGGGCTATTATGGCATCTCTCAGTGTTCAGAGACAGCATAAAAAAATCCCTGTGAAGATGGAGGGGATACAGCTGTGCTATAAAAGCATAAAATAGAGTGGAAGGTGATCATTTGTGTTGTAAAAATCTCTACTAAAAGTCTGCTCAGTACCATTGACTGTTTATTGATCTTGTGTGCATGCTGCAAAGCTTCCTCAGTCATGGGTAGGAAGTAGGGCTTTTTGATCACAGGGGAACTGACACTGAGGGATTTAAGTCTGCCGATTGACAAATCAGAGAGTTCTAGTTTTCCTTTTGTATGTAAGTAAATATAAGAACATACCAGAAATGAACAAAAGTTAAAGATATATGGTAAAAATCAAAATACTGGGCACCACATCTCTTATTGCATTAGTTAGTATGTTGGGGGGAAAATGAAAATGAGGATAAAAGAAAAAAATATATAAAAGGATAACAAACAAATTTTTTTAAATCCTGAACATTAAAGCCCTAAATCTAACTCATGAAAAATCATATCTGAAGACAATTTGAACTGTATGTGAAGGTTTTCCTTCCCTAACACAAACAAATGTGGCATGCAGAAATGTTGAAATGGAAAGTGAGATGCAAGTGCTCCTACCAAGTACCATCTGTTGCATGAAGTCGTTCCAGACACCCTTAAAAATGCCTTCTGGTCTTTATTCTCAAACATTCCTGTGATTGCGTACTGATCTGTCTGATTTTTCTAACTCACTTTTACCTTTTTCCTGAAGGCTAAGCAAATAAATGAAATTAAGAGACTGATTTCTGCTGTTCATTACACATGCTGGTATGTCAACACAGTCTTCAAGTCCAGAGGAGTGCTATTGAGAGACAGAGTCTTGGATTACCATGGAATAGTTTCTTTTACTGTCAGAGGAAAGAAATGCCAAGTCTGGAGCTTGGTGATGCCACATCGTCACAACAGAACAGCAAGGAATTTCCCAAATGTGTATGTTTGTTTTGCAGTTCTTGTGTTATGTTAGCCAGTTGCTCTTGCTTTCCACACAGTTGCCTTACAGTACTTACAGTACTTACAGTAAAAGGGAATGTGCTTGATTAAAAAAATCATGTGTCCAAACATTAAAAATTACTCTTGTCATTTTTTCACAAAACTTAAATTGTGGACTAAATGTACATGAAGAGGATCCCTTTAAATTGACCTTAAAAAATTAAGAGTTGTCATTACTCCTCAAGAACATATTGAAGCCCAGACATTGAGACATATGGCAAAATAGCTGTCTGCTTTCCAAAAGTGTCTCTTTATAAATATTTGAGAGAGCTGCAAGAGCCTTTAAAGTGCATTAGAGAGTAATAGATGGAAGAATTGAACAGCTTGACATTTACCGGCGGCCTGGCCTTTGTTTTAGATGGCAAAGCAATCACAATGGCTAGCAAGCCTACTCATGGATATACACTGGAATGGAAACAACAGGACTAATAAAATATAACTGACTCCTGTACTTTTCAGGTTTCTCATCTGTCATTTTCCCCCAGATCCTTCCAAAGTATTGTTACTTCTTCCCACATAAATCTCTTTTCAAACCTGCCAACAGCTCATCTCTTGTTTTCTGTTCCATCCCAAATCACATTTTTTTTCATCAACAAGTTTTTGTGTGGATGAAAGGTTTCTGTTTGTGAAACTGTTGGAGATTTTGCCCCTGTTCTGATTCAAGACTGAAAATTTAACTGAGCTCTTTAAAATTCTTGGGAAGAGGAAGACCATTCTGCTCAATATGCCATATTAAAATAATCTTAATTTTATGGTAAGCTCCTACTTAGGAAATATATGGTTCAGATCAAATGTGAATTAAAAAAAATATATATATTCTGCAGTTGCATATATGTTCTAATGTGTATCAGTAAAGAGGAAAACTATGTCATCGGGCATTACTCAGCCACTCAACATTTGTGCAGCCTAAGGTTAAGACTGTACAAACATTGTTAACTTTTATCAAGAATGAAATGGACAGTTACACCACTTGCTGGGAAAGTCCCTAGGCTCTGTCAGCCCCCAGACTATGTCTTGGCACTATGTGAGACCATGCTAGCCAGCATGGGCCAGAGCCATGCCAGGGAATGTGCTAACTATTGAACAGCTTGTCCCATCACGGGAGAGTGTCCAAGCCCAGGCTCTGGCCATGTTTAGTTTACTAGTATAGACGTAGTCTCTGTCCCCTCTTAAACAGACAAAGGACATCCTGATACTGAAATCATTACCTGGAAGGACTAGGATCACTGCAAGAACATTCCAGCGTTGGGATGAGTGGGGGACAAGGAGAAGACTATATCTATTTACCCAAGGAGTTAGTAGTAGATCGAGCTCTGGGCATGGAACAGATCACCCTCTGAGACGGGCTGTAGGTGTAGTTGCTGAGGTAAAGACAGTCTTTTGTGTGTATTTCTGAGTCAACAAGAGAAAGTATGGTCCTGGCACCATGGCAGGTTGCACTAACAGTGTGGCAAGAGTGGCAGATGATTTAGGATTGGGGAGTGCACCAAGGCAAGGGAGATGTCACAAGTCACAACCACAGCTTAATAAAATGAAAGCAAATTCTGAGACAAGCAGAAACCCTTGCCTTTCCTTAAGCTCACAGGAGCAAAACTCTCAATGAAGTGGAAGAGGAAGGTAAAATTATCTGAAAAAGGACAATGCAGCTAACAAAACATTCCCTTTCAGCACTGCAATAGGAAGAAGTTCTCAAACTTAGTCTTCGTTATGCACAAATATCTATGTCCACCCAGACAGTACATTGCACTGCTGAAAAGTGGGAGGGAACAGAGACTGGGCTATGGTCATCCTTGCCCTTTGGAAGATGCACCCCCCTGCCTATCAAATGCACTTATCTTCAGCACTTGTCTCAGACTCTGAGAAGTGGTAGAAAGTGGATTTGACTGTAATGTGGGTAGATGGTGAGATAGCAAATGCACTAAAAAATAATTTAGGAAAGATCTAGGACCAATTTCCAGCTAATAGAGTGAATTGAGATGAAATTCAAAGTTTCATACCTATTTCTAACCTACTAATACCTTCCTAATGTAAACAGCCAGTATGGTTCCCTCGCAACGAACTCCTCTGTCCTTTGCCACTGCTGTATGAAGTTTTTCATCCTAACCCACTGACTAAGCTTATCTTTTTCTATCCTTATTGCAAGCTTCTAGAAAGTACATTGCTCTTAGAAGTTTACTTTTCTGGTGCTCTGGTTCTTTCAATGTATTCACTGATTTCCTGCATTATTGTTTATGTCCGTATTTCAAGTTTCTTCTTGATTCTCTAAGCAAATCAAAATTCTCTGTTAGTCTTTGTAGTTCAGCTCTTAGATTATTACTTAGGTGATATATGCTCTATCCTCCATCTAAAATGTGAGAGCTGAAAGGTACGTACTGTGCCTTGCCCTTCCTTTTCTAACACTTGAACTACATGACTGCACACCACATTATGCCATTTGGTTTTTTGCTAACTGATCAGGAAGACAGGCTGTAGAAAAGGACCACCTCATTAAATCTCTTGACTCCTAAATGATGTAAATGATCTGTCAAAAAACTAATTAGCCATTGTTAATCAAAAATAACCCCAGAGACACAATGAGGACTCACAAACCAGCATCCCTTGTGCCTCACCAGTGATCCTGGGCAGATCGCTTGCATGCATAGAGGTCAAGAGTGCAGTTTGACTTGTAGGTGTAGGAGTTTGAGCAAATAAAGTTTATAAAAGAATGAGTATGAATGGGTAAAATCAACTCCTTTAGACATTTTGCAAAATAAATCACCTTCTCCTTCCATGGATTTTGTTACATTGATCTCCTGCAGTGCAGATTGCAAAGCAGGGAAACAAGAGCTGCAGATAAACTCATGTCAGCACCTGAGCTGCTGCAGAGGACTCACTAACTCACACTAGTGCTGCTAAACCACCTCAGGAGAGGAACCAGTATCTTCTGTGGATTTCAGTAACCATGAAATATAATACATGAACATACTATCTCATACAAGCTTGGGAGTGTCTGTGCCAGATGCTGTTAAGGCTAATTACTTTAGCTGCTGTATCTTGTTGATGTGGCTACCCTGCTTCTTACTCCAGAGCAGAGTTCAAAGCTCTCCAGGGTGAATCACATACTTGGCAGACACAGGTAAAGGGAGGACAGGGACGACTGGAAGTGAAGAAAAGCAGCCTGACTCATTATATGCTGTTTGCAGAAATAACCCCTCATATTCTTTCATAAAAATATGAAATAAAGATATTAAAAGTAAAGAAATGAAATTAATTGAAGAATGAAATGTCATGAAATAAAAGGCCAGTCTTAGTTCCTGGCTGCCTCTAGAGCTTTTATGCCTTTATAGCATACAGATTTATGATAATGATGTAATAGATAGGGAGAAGTCTTCCCTAGCCAAAGTTCAAATTATACTGTTTATTTGTCCTTGTACAGTTGTGGTGATACATTCACTCTACTTCTGTGCTTCCTTTTCTGCACATTATTGATTAGAGATGTACTATCACTAGCACATTTACATTCTTTCTTCTTCAGCAGACAGCAGAGAACCTTTAGTTTGTCTTGTCCAAGACAGTTTTGTCTAATATGAACGCACCTCTTGGGGTCTTGGTTGTGTTCTGCCAAAGAAACTTTCTTTGTCAGAGTTTCTAGGTAACCTTCTTGGGTTAAGAAAGTGATGGCAGCCTACTGATCCTGGGAGTGTACTGCCCTCTCCTGGAAAGCAGTATGCACATACACATAATTGAGATTCCAAGTGCTATATTAAAGTTATATTACATTTTAAGAATAAAAAATAAATATCAACCATTATAAATTACTGTAAACTTACATTCTTAGAAGTATCCAAACTGATGTCTTGTTCTTCTCTTTCAGTATGCTCCGTATTTCAGTGCATTCTAAAATAAAAACAGGTGAAGCACCCATTAAAAACAACCCATTCTCTCTGTAGCTGAATCTTGTATCTATTTCTAGCTCTCATAGAGGTTATATTGTTCTAGGTGGTTTGTGTCATTTTCACTGACCTCCTGCATTATAAATGGCCATACTTCCAGTTTTCTCTCAGGGCCTCCCATAGGTCAGGAAGACATCAAACTGAATTGTGGGAGATGGACATTCTCCGTAGGCCGGCTTTGGACTGTGAATGCCTTTAAGAGAGCGGTATGTGGCTCTGGAAGTCTCCATGCTTTGGAACTTGCCTAGCAGCCATCATGGCCAAGTGTGAGAATTATATTCTCCTCCAGATGCTGTGCAGGCAGAAGAAAAGAGTCAGCAAAGAACCCTTCTGTTTCAGAGGTTTCTCATACTTGACAATAGGTGTTTTGCATGATTTTTGCAGGGTCTGGTTTGGTGGAAATGGAAGAGGGTTTTTCTTCATTTTTGTGTATGGCAAATTCAGAACTGTAATTGAGTCTCGGCACTGGAGTACACATGGTGCAGTAACATATCAAACGTCCAGCTCAAAAACTTTGCCATTGGACAGGTTGGTACAAGTCTTCAGAGCTCTTCAGCACTGTTGTTGACAACCGATTACGATGCAAAATAAAAATGACATCAGATTTAGTACCCACCCTGTCTCAGTGTGTAAACACCAGAGGTAGGATTTAACTGCCCCGAAATAGATAGCTAGAGTCCTTTAGAAATCTTCAGGTTTTTGAGATGTGGATGGGGTTGGCAGAAATGTTACAGGGTATGAAGGAGATCAAGTCCTTTCTGAAGAGGCAGCTGTAGTCCCCACAGGATTCCCTGGGGAGTCTGAAATTGTATTAGATGCTTTGCTTAAACAAGTCCCAGCCTAGCTGTAATTTTCTTCTGCCCTATTTGGAAAGAACTTATATCACAGTGAGGCTACTGAAGTTTTTTCCCATTAGCTATTAAGATATACATAAATAAGTTTTACTGCTCCATAATAATTTAAGACATGTAATGAAGGAAAAGAAAACAAAGAAGCTGTAATGCATTTCAGTCCTTGCCATGCCTTCTAATACTAAACTAAAGAACCATCAGATCTCAGTATAGCTATTTTAATGTTTTGTTTCGCACTGGCGGATTCATTCTTCAGTAGCCCATTCCATCATGATTTCCCCTGCATCCAAACAATGCCATTTTTCCCAGAATGTGTCATAAACAGCACTGCTTTTCTTTCTGACAGTATAATGAAGTTCCATCTTTAAGAAAAAGACTGATAAGCTGTCTAGAAATGTCAATACACCCAAAAATCATCTGGATTCATAGCCCCAGGAATAATTTTCACTCTGTGTTTAAATAACAAGCACCCTGGACTAGATTCAAATATCCATTGCACAAGACTTTCATCATTGTGCTCTTCTCTTTGGAGATCAGAGAAGAGATAGAAATAATTTTTCAGGGCTTCAAACTGTTTGAACTGTGAATTTTGCTGCCTGTGGTTTGGTCACATTAATTTACTTTTTTAAAACATGCCCACTTGTTAATTTCCTTGCAGAGTCAACACAGATATCAAAGGTCAGCCTGAATCTTATTTTAACGCTTCAGCATCTGTTTTGTAAATTCCAATGGCAAAATCTTTACTGCTTAGAACAACATGTATGGCAGGAAGAGCACTTTCTCATCCCAATGCTAAAGCCCGTTTGGCTGTATAATATTATCCTTTAAAATGTTGTTGTCTTTTATCCCTGCTCTCACTTGTTATTTTTGCTGTTTCAGTAGAGCTGAGAAAGCTTTTGAGCAATACCCCAGTAATTTCTGACATTGAATATTCTTTAGAGATGAAAAAGAGCAAGTGAATAACTATTCCCTAAAAATATGTGTAGAAGTTATTAGATTTATTATAATGAATGCACACTTGTACAGTGGAAAGAGAATAAAGGCATAGGACAAGTATTAATATCAAGTAAGTTTTCTAACAAAATAAAACCCTAACAGTTGCCATGCCCATTATATTGGCAAGAGCTAAGCAGATGATATACATCAGAGAGAACTTTATTGCCACAGATCATTTTCTAACTGAACAACAAAACTTGCTACTTTTATTGTTAGAGTATCCACTTTATGCATATATTTATATGCAATATGTATTAGTAGATATACTCAGTAGATTCTGGTTATCTGATTTGACAGGATAATACTTTACTTTTATCGCTCATATTATTAGAAGAGTAACAGTAGTCCAACATGAATTTTGCACATATTTTGACTTCATTGTCTCATAAAGACACAAGGCTGAAACTTCTCTATACTTGACTTACCAAGCTTTCAAACCCAATGCATTAAGACATTGCAAAATTAATTGTCCATATCACTCCCCTAAAAATATTTTTCATCTTAATCTTCATCTTAATATCCCCTCTTTCATCTTAATCACTATGCTCTTATTGTCACACCCTTGCCTGTGAACTAAGTTTTCTGATTTATCATGGTTCTAAATGTGAAATATGCAAATATTTTGATAAAGTTTTTTAAAAGTTCCTGGTGAGTTTTAATACAGTAAAACTTAAAAAAAAACCCCAAACTTTACTGTACTGATTTCCTTATAGCAGCTATTGTACATGTCACAAAATTGTTGAAAATTCTGGTTTGCTCTTAAACAGAAATTTTCTAGCATTACCCTCTTTCAAGCAGATGTTCTTGTCTAGAAAAGTTTGAATTAAATCAAGTCAGCAGTAGGGTGTTCTGTGTGTGAGATCACTTCCATTAGGGAGAAAGTAATAATCTGTTTCAAATTCCATTTTACTTAGAAAATGAAGGAAAAAAATTAATTTAAACCAACACTGAAATATTTCTACATGATGTGTAATCCCAAGATCATATCAACAGTGCTCATGTCTATATATTTATTATAAAATATTTATGTATTTGTGTATTATAACAAATATAAAATATTTATTATAAAATGGAATTGGTTAGCTAGATCAAATTTTAGTATTCTGAGTAAGCGTATACAAAAAGATTTGCCTCAAAGCAAATAATATGCTCTTATAGTCTGTGAAGTGACCTGTTCTTTATTCTCTTGCTACCAACTTTATCAGCCCAACTGACTGGAAAAGTTAGGTGAGCTTTTAGGCACAAAGCAGCACTTCTGCGCACAAAAACTTGTCTAGTTTTTCCAACTGTATTAGTTGACCTAACAGAAAATATTAACTCCACCTATAAATCTTTTCTTGCCCATGTTCTTAGACTGCCATCACAGCGAGAACAAGCAAACAAAAAGCCTTTTCCACCTTTATTTGCATGGAGTGGAACTCTGTTCCAAAGGATTTGCAGTCCACAAAAATTATTTCCATCTCTTTAGAAGATAACTGAACTGATATACTTTTCCACTTAAATTTTTCCTATGTAGTTAAATGGACAAAAATACCCCAAAGTAGATGTAGCTACGGAAGAGTTCATACTAATACAGATTCTGGCTGTGCCCTGCCGCATAAGTTGCATTTCTGTGTACATTTTTTACTCATATATCCACATCTCTATGAGGATTTTTGCATGCTCTAGTGGCCAAGATTATTGGTTTGTAGTGGGGTGTTGTGCGTGGGGTTGTGGGTGTGGGGTTTAGTTGGTGGGTAGCTTTTTTGTTTGTTTGTTTGTTTGTTTGTTTTGTTTTGTGTGGGGTTTTGTTGTTTGTTTGTTTTTGTGGTTTGTTTTTGGTTTGTGGTTTGTTTTTTTTTTAATATGGTTGGACTCGATGATCTCAAAGGTCCCTTCCAACCACTAAGATTCTGTGATTCTGTGATTTTTACTGATGTGGCTTTGCTAGCTAAGCTTTCTGAAGATCTAGCTATAGCTCACCTGTGACTTTTGCTTAAGATGCGCATAGACAGGTTGCTATTCTGACCACTAAAAGTGGGTCCCCTAAAAATGGATGAAAAAGCCCAGTCTCTGCTCAGAGGGAAGAACAATTTGTTGAACAAGCCACACAGCTGAGTTGCTGAATTTTAAATAGTTTTCCAATCCAGCTGCATGCTCTATTTGCCAAGCATATTATCATAGCAATGCCAAATATCCTTGATTATGAACAAAAGTCTGGATGCTGCTTTAGCAGTAACCCTCTTTCCTCACTTCTTTTTAGCAGTAGATAAGGTCATTGAAAGAAAAGACATTTTTCAAATATAAACAATAATTTATCTCCCTGTGTAAAGGGTGATTAAAGCTAATATGCTTTCTGGAAGGATTCCTGAGAGGGACTGCTAAATCCATTTTCAGCTCACTAGATCAACTGGGTTTGTTTTGCTTTGATAATGTGAAGTTCAGGTGTAGAATAGGAATTGCATTTGAACAATGTCTCTGAACATCAAGGCTTCTTTCCCAGGGTACCTAAGTATGCATTTAATTTGGAAATGTGGAGGTAAACCTCAAAAAGGCATTTGCAAGCCCCCAAATCTGCAAATTTTGCAGGTGATTAAGGTGCACCACTGTAGAGCTCTTGCTTTCTTCATCATTGCCTGGGTGCTTTGTCCCTGGATTTGATCCCATACATGGAGGCATGGTTGCGGTGAAAGAAGCAAGGGATATTTTCTACAACTGTCCTACCTTTAGGTAGACAGATGCTTCCTCCCTCTTACTCCAGGCAGCCAATTTATATCCTTTTTCACACAAATACCTCCTTCTAGTGTCTCTAGTCAAGAAGCAGCAGAGCTAAGTACTGTTTCAATTGTTTCAATCTCCTCTAGGAAAAAAGCATAATGTCTCAAGAAGGAAATCTGCATAACCTGACAGCCTGAAACTGCAGAAGCAGGGAGAGGCCAGAGGAGAACCTGTGTGACAGCTGCACAGGGGACAGAGGATTGTGGTGCTGAGAAGCTGTTTGCTAACTCACCAGGGAAGAACGTGGCATGACCTCACAACAGAAAAGGGAGGAGAATAAAAATAATTCATTACAGCACGGGTTGGCCAGCATGTCCTAATGGCCAGTAGCTTCTGCCTGTACGAATGTAATGTCAAGTTGTTTCCAAGGAAAATAAAACTGTTATAAAAGGGACTTTATCCAAAAGCACATATTCTAAAGTGGTTTTAGAGGTTGAACAGTTTCAGCTCTTGTGATTTCCTAAAAACACATTCTTTGTAGGAAAGAAAGTAATAAGTTTTTCTTTTTTCCATTAGAAAGCACAGTTGCCAACAACATGAGCTAAGTTTCAGATTTGCTGGAGAGCAGGAGCTGAGGATGAGATCATCTTAGGTTTAACGTTACAACTAGACAAATGACACATTGCTTTCATTTTACTGGACAAAATTAGCTCCTACCTGTGTTCAGAGCTGACTGCTGACAGTTCATTTAAATTAAATGTATGCAGTCATCACAATTGTTTGGCATTTATTTTATGCTACTGAATAAGCTAGTCACTGAAAAGAGACCCATGAGAGGACATGCAGCTGATCACTGTCATGTCTATCGGGGGGAAGGAGAGGTTTTAGTGTGAAATGCTCCCCTCAGGTGTGAACAAGATTCCTTCTTTAAAAGGAGGCCCAGCTTCGGACAGAAAAATAAATTTCAACGTAATACAGGCAGGAAGGTATGGGGCAAACAAAGCAGATATAGGGCTAAATAGCCCATAAATTGTGCATTTAAGATATTATCCAGTGTTGTAGCTTGCTGTGTTCTTGTATACAGTATTGACATTTACTTTAAACCCAATAAAACATGGACTAATAGATGCCATAGCAGATTATTATCTTTTTGCTCAGTGAAATGTCTCCATGAAATGAGTAAGTTCTTCCCCAGGGCTGTAAGAGGTGATTGCGCCATTGCTCCCTGTGCCAGTCCAGTTCCCAGCCCTGCACTATGCAGGAAAAGTCACAGTGGACGTAAGCATGGAAAAAAAAATCAGAAAATGAGGTCCTTATTAGTGCTATATCTGTGCATCTCTGAGTACAAAGATAACAGGCAGTCACGTGTCCTGAATTTGCAGTTTCTCCACTGAAAGAAAATGCTTTTGCAGATTTTTCTCTACAGAAATGCCTCTGACCATGGACTCCTCCCTGCGGGGCTGGATGCCAGCTTGGTGTGGGGAGAGCACGCAGGGATTTAAAAGACGTGAAACTAAATGAGCTTCTTGTGGACAGATGGCATTTATAACAGAAGAAACTGCTTTGTGCAGAAGAGAGGGACTTCTTAATCATGGCATGGGTGCAAGATACAGCAATAATCTCTTGTTAACTCAATTCCCTGTAGTTGTCAGGACCTTGATGGCACCACCAGACCAGAATGTCCCTGCCCGAACCCCTGGGGCTCCCCATAGCCCAGGACCCCATGTCAGCCCCTGGGGCCATCAGCCCCTGCCCCAGCAACACCACAGCAGGGCTGGTCTCCATCTCCCCACAGCCCTGTCCAGCCATGGCCCTCACCGAGCTGGGCCCACCTGCAGGCCCACGGTCAGGCCCAGCCTCGGCCTGTCCCCATCCCCGGGGAGGTGCCCGGTGGCGGGGCTGTGGCTGTGCTGGTGCCCCAGCTGCCTGCTCTGGGATGGGGTGGGATGGGCCCTGGCTGCCAGGCCCTGGCCTGATGGACCCCCGTGGGGGAGCCCCCAGTCCTCCCAGCCCCTGTTCCTTAGGGGGCAGAATGGTTTTCTCCATGGTCCTTGCCACAGGAAAGGGTTTGCACCTTTCTGTTGGATTCCCTGCTCACCTCTTGGTTGTTTCCATGGAGTGATTTCCCCAGTGGGGAGGGTGGAGAGTCAGAGCCCGTACAGGAGCCGATGCCCAAGAAGTGACTGTCTCATTCAGGTGGCACAGAGCATCCTCCCAGCTGCCCCAGCACAGCCACTTGGCAGACGTCAGGAGCAGTCACACTCCACACTCAACCCAGAAGTACTTACGCTGTCTCCAGCCCTGTCTGAGCATGTTTCACAGCATGAGTAGCTTAGACCCTCTCACATGAAGCTGTCACGGATTAGACAGAGTTGGAAGGGTTCTCTAGAGATCATCTAATCCAACTCCCCTGCTAAAGCAGGATTGCCTATGGCACATTACTCAGGACTGCATCGAGGCAGGCCTTGAAAATCTCCAGAGAAGGGGACTCTAGAATCTCCCTGGGCAGCCTGTTCCAGTGCTCTGTCACACTCAACGTAAAGAAGTTTTTTTCTCATATTTGAATGGAACTTCCTATGTTCCAGCTTGTGCCCATTGCCCCTTAACCTGTCACCGGGAACTGCTGAAAAGAGTCTGGCTCCATCCTCCTTCAACCCACCTTTTAGATACTTGAAAGCATTAATAAGGTCTTGCCTCAGCCTTCTCTTCTCCAGGCTAAAGAGCCCCAGCTCTCTCATCCCTTCCTCATAAGGGAGACACCCCAATCCCTCAATCATCTTTGTTGCTCTACGCTGGACTCTCCAGTAGTTCCCCATTTCTCTTGAACTGGGGAGCCCAGAAATTGATGCAGTATTCCAGTTGTGGCCTTACCAATTCAGAGTAGGGGGGGACTATGACCTCCCTCGATCTACTGGTCACGTTCTTCGTTATGCAGCCTAGGATTCCATTGGCCCTCTTGGCAACAAGAGCACACTGCTGGCTTATGGATTATTTCCTACCTGCCAGGACCCCCAGATCTTCCAAGCTAAAGAGAAGCCCTTAGCCCCAAGTTTACCACCTGCCAAGAGGCTAATTGTCACCTGATGTGTCACTATTGGCAGGTCTAGGTTTGCAGCTACAATTAAGGTGATCTAGAACCACTTGAAGGAGAAGGATACACATGAACAACATGGAAAACAGGGATGTAGCCCTTCTTGTGTTGCCTGTGTGCAAGCTTTGCTGGGATAAAGAACAGCCTGGCTAGTACAATTGGAGCAAAGCTGGAGATGTACAGTATGGGACCACATGGCACAGGAGTGGACATAAAATTGTGGGTCAGTAGAGGGCTATGAGACTTATGAGACACAGCGCTTGTCTCAATAATACCAATTCAGGTATTTGTTCTCAAACAGCTTTTTGAACTACTGTCACACGTTTACTTGCTTTAGCAATGCTAAAATTTATCATTAAATAGAATGAATATGTATTGGTTATATGAATATGAATTAATATGTATTAGTTATATGTGTTCTACTTGAGGTGTTTTGCACACTGTTCAAACTTGTCTGAATGCATTTCAAAAAAGCCTGCCATTATATTTGTTATGTAAACATAATCCATCCATGCAGAGGGACTACTAGGAACTATTAGGCTTGTAGTATCCTGGGTTATTTTTCACAACTCTGCCATTCTATTTGATGCCTTGCTAATTTCTCACATAGTGTAAGATGTGAAAGAACAGACTGCAGCAAAAAGCTTTAGGTTAGACACCAAGAAAGCCTTAACTCTAAGGTTAATTGTTTAGTCGCTTTCCTGAGAAAGGCGTGGAGTTGTTATCCTAGGAGTTTTTTAGTCTGTGGTTTTTCAAGCAGCAGTCAGGAATGACATGGTAGAGTTGATTCTGTTTGAGGGAAGGGGTATGGACTAGGTGGCTTCTGGGGACCCATTTCCAGTCCTTCAGTGGCTATGTAAAGGGCACAAATTCACTCTTAGGTTTTATGCAGTACGTTTCCAATTAAAGATTCAGTTTTTTGTATCCACATACAGGAGAAGAAAGTATGGGACCAAACAACTGCAGGAGGAAATGAGCTCTGGGCCTGAGCCTCAAGCCTTCCTCAAAGGCAGCAAGCTATAGAGACCTTCAATTTTGGAGGGAGTTAGGCCTAGACAAGCAGCTGTTTATGACTATTAACAAGGACATCATTCCTCTGAATATGCTCCATCAGAATGCTCTGTCCTTTAGGTGGTTCTCGATCATACACCAATATGTGCAGGGTCATACAGACTAAAATGAACATCAGTCTCTTATTTAGCAAGGTCATGTAGGTCAAGATGTTTTTCTGAATCATTTTATTATCCGATAATTCGCTATTGGTCTATTCCAAGTAAAAAGCTTTCAGCAGTGCTGTGAATGTGCTGGTAGTGCTCCTGGTGCTGATGCTGAGAGGCCGGGTGGATGAGAGCCTGAGGAGGGTGGGACCCAGGGCCCCAGTATGGTCGGTGCCAGGAGGACACAAGCGCTCCCTCACCAGCTGCAGAACTAGCAGAGGCCAGGAGATCAGACCTAAACAAGTCTGACTTGCGTGTATTCCTCGTCATAGCTGGGGGGGCACTCCAGCTAAAAACGACTGAACTGTCAAGGTGGGGCAACTCCAGAAGCTGCAATTACGTTGTGAAAAGTAGGGGCAAACGAGCTGTGCTCACAGTGCCCCTGGGCAGGGGGAGCTGTCACTTGAATGAAATGATGTTGCTTGTAGGCTTATGCTGGAGATGTTTTGAGAAAGGAGATTTCGGAGTGTTCCCAGAGTGGTTTGGAAAAGAAGAGATTTTTCTTCTTTCGCGGAAGAGAATTATTCTGCTCAGTCAGCCTTCCTGGGGCAATGATTCAGTATGCTGTACTCTTCCCAAAGGAAGCCAAAATACTCTAAGAGATGCTGTACAGCACTGAATGACAGCCTGCCAACTGAGCAGGGCATGTAGACAGGTGGTCATCAGGGACAGTGGCTGCAGGAACTTGAGTATGTAAAGCTGTGGAGCCCTGGAAATGCAAGATTTCCTCATTTCATGTCACGAGAGGAGATCAGTAGAGAAGGGAGGCAGAAGGTGAAAAAGGCATCCTGCAGAGAAACGAGGAGGATTACTGCTGATGGCTTGTGGAGGGTTGCAGTACAGCTGTTTTGAGGAATTGTTTAGGTGTCACAAATCTAATTCACAGAATTAGAAGAAAAATATGACAAATGAGATTATGTAGTTCTACTGTCATGGTTGTGGGGAACACATATAGACTCAAAATGTCTGCCAGATATTTATCGAACCTGTTCCTGAAACTTCCAGTAGTGAAGATCCCACAACCTCCCCAGGCGAAATTCCAGTGCTTCAGTCTCCTTTGTGTGAAAGAGATGTTTTTTCTAATCTTGGTTTTGAATCTTTTTAAATCCATACTTCTTGCCTTATCCTCCAAATTTATGGTGAATAGACTATCTACTCTTCTTTGCAGTAATCATTATATATATAAGCACATACATACATACATTATAATAGACATATATCTATATGTCTATATGTTAAGATTTTTCTTGTGTATTCCTCTAGTAATATAATCTCTAGTCAAAACAACCCACTCTTTTTCATTTTGGCTCCTCTCCTCTGACCAAATCCACACAGCTTCCCAGCAAGTTCTGTCTGATTTGCAGTTCTTTAACTTGGGAGTACATGTTGCTCTCTCAGACAGCCTCATTTGATTTTTCAGGTGTATGGATGAGGCCTCAAGTCAGTATTATTTATAAGATTCCAATACTTACCAATATATTTTGAACTGTACCTGCCTCACAACCTGGTAAAAGGATTATGCTTAGAACTTGTCTTTTCCTTTTGACTCCAAAATAAGTCTGAATTTACTAACTCACGTGGTCACTTGCAGCAATTTCTTGGAGCAGGCAGGGGCAATGTGGATTTCTGACCATGCCACTGCCTTGGCCGTGCCTTTTCATCACCCCTTGCCTGATTGCAGAGTAAACTTTTCAGGGTTGAGAAAATCTCATATCCATCTTGAGTACCTGGTGCTTGGGCTCTGACTTCAGGTGAAGGCTTGATATTAATAGCAATCATCATCACTAGTGGCATCCTCTGGAAAAAATGTAAGTATCCATGAGAACAAAGAAGTGATCAGTAATGGAGACCCCTGAAAATGAGGTACCAAAATTTGTAAAAATGGCTTTCATGTGAACAGAACTATGTCCTGCTCTGTGCTCGATGTATCTCAAAAGTGCCCTAACAGTCTACCTGGTTCAGGATTGTGTCAATGGACAAAATCTAACATCAAGCAGGAAACCATTAGTTAAAGGACACTGTGCACATTCTCCTTGAAAACCACCACTCAGTATCTACTCTATTACTTCTGGTGGCTTGCTACTCCTAACAATGTGTCTTTACCAGCAAAGGAAAATCAGGGATTAGAGAAAGTGCAAAGTACTTTAGAAACCAGTTCTTCAGAACATATCTGCATCTGATGAGGAAACTAATTACTGGTGGAGGAGGAGCTTTCTCCATATTTCATGGAGCTTATGACACATTATTTGCTGTAGGAAAATATAGAGAAACGGGTTTCAGAGGAATTTTTCTGTTATTATGTACTCACTGAAGGAACTGTCCTTGGTAAGGGATATTTGATTTCTCAGTCACTTGTTTGGAGATGCATTAATTTTCTCTTCTATTCCAGTATTTTTTTCCTCCCAAGAACACTTAACTTGATTTTAAGAATTAACAATTATACAAGGCCTGTCTAAAAGCCCTCTGAAGTCATCAGAAATATTTATATTCCACTAACAGAATCTACCAAATCAGTGGATCAGTATCTCCTTGATTAAATGACAAGTCTCCCATTCATCACTTAAAGAAAATGCACGCTCCAAGACAGTGCAGCAGCAGAGCTGGATAATATTCCCTCATGAAGGTCTAGAACAAGCAAGCATGTACAAATCTCTCTCTTTGTCCAAGCTGAAAGCCTAATGAAAACATTTTATAATTCCACACTTGACATTCAAATTCTTTTTTGTTATCATTACTGTGCAGCTCTATATCTATGTTTTTCCAAATTAAGTTAAGAATATTAGTTTGAGCTCACAACTCATTTATTCATTTTATCTATATTTATTTTCCTTTTCAAGGGAGTTGATTCCTTCTCATTTTTCTTATTTAGATGAAATCTGTGCCATGCTCTCAAAAAAATTGTGGTTTTTTTTGTTATATATAGATGCCTCTATTTTTCACTATGTCATAGCCTTTATTATGTATTTCAGTATCTTACAGTGATAATGTTACATTTGGCTTTTTCCCTTGTTCTTTCTCATTCTATTTTTTCTCTATATTTCATGCCTGCATGCTGTCTTTGCTACATGGAATATCGCTTTGAGAAAATAAAACTTTTGAACCTATTAATGTTATATAAATTCAAACCAATCAACTTCAAGCCTCTTGTGGTGGGAAGGAAAAGGGGGAAATGGGAAAGAAAAGTGTATTTGCACCTTATAAGCTGGTGCTGTGATATGAGCAATAAAATAATAAATCCCTTGGCATTTTTTTCAAGTTGTGGACAAACATCTCCTGACAACATGCCATTGGTGCTTAATGACACCTTTGCTTATGCTGTGGATTTAATGTCACTCACTTTGTCAAAAAAGTATCATCTGCTGCACCCTTCTGGGCGTTGCCAGGACCACATATTCTCCAGAAAATCCCAAAATACAGAAAAAAATGAAACAGGTGGGATTACAGCATAGTTTTCATGAGCTAATTTGTGGCTTCCATCATTTCTAATAGAAAATGGGCATAAAATCTCTCTGGTTTTGATTGGTCTAATATTTAAGATCTAGAGTGGCTTCAGACTTCTGTCTATGGCATTTGTTATCTGAGGGCAGCACTGTTGGTGTCAAGCAAGGCTTGGCTTTCCATAGTTTATATCCCTGCTTGTCATGTCCACCCGCATCTCTTGTTGACCCCAACTGTCTTCTGAATCAAAATGGGAAATCTTCAGGCCCTCCATGGCCTCCTCACTCCCAGATGGTCCCCTAATCCTACTTATTTACATTCGTGTCCCCATAAATTACCAAGACCAACCATCTGTTTTCTTACTGGTGTCACTTCTGCCCATCCTGTTTGCAGGCTACACACTGGCTCCTTCCTGAGAACCCTCTGCAGTGTCTCAGAGCTGAGGCAGAAAGGCCACTTCTCCGTGTCCGTTTCCCATCTGTGCCCTGGAGGCATGTGCCTTCTGACCACTGCTTTTACCCAGGGTCACTCATCTACCCCTAAGTGCTCACAGGGATGTGGCTGTCACACGTGGTCTTTCCAGAACCATCATTCTCAGCACAGAGTGGAATAAGTGGGACTCCCACCTTGCTCCTAACTGTCATTCTTCTCTCCCCACCAACCCCAGTGCCAGGCAAACCAGTTGAAACTGATGAAGGCATTCTGGCTGGGAATACCTAGTTTGCTTTAGCTAATCCTCATGGGGGTGATGGAGGTGGTGTTACTGAAATGCGTGGGGCACCCTGCATGCACCCTGAGGTCTGGACAGACCTGAGATACCAGGACCTTTGCCTGGAGGGCAAAGACACATTATACACTGAACCAAAGTGAACACTGCCTCCCAAGACATGAACAACAAAAAACAACCCAGAAATGGGAAACTGCTGAGGGAAGGAGCTGCTCTCCCCCAGGAAAGACACTGGTGATTGTTTAAAGAAATTCTGATACAGAGCTCACATTATCAGGAGCTGGTTTGGGGGACTGGCTTATGCAAAAGCATAATCAGAAGCAGTTCCAACTTAAGCAGTGGAAGTCTGTGACTGAAAATACCATTAGGATCAGTTTTTGTCAGTGTTAGGTCAATGGTTGGACTAGATGATCTGAAAGGTACCTTCCAATCTAGGCAATCCTATGATTCTATGATTCTATACAGGGCTGTGTAGAATTAGATTGTTCGCAAACTTTCCACCACCATGATGGTGCATTAACTTAGCAAAGTGAGGCTGAGCAATCTGAGAACAAAACATGCCCAACAGAACAGGAGAGTGCCTTCACATTTCCCAGCATCCAGGACGAATGACTGAGTCTGATTTGGTAATCCATCCAATTCAAGGTTGTTTGAATGGGCCGCACCACGGCAAAGGGGGCCACAGCATGGGAGAATGATTAACTCAACCTGCCTGCCTTGT
>JAOQGH010000023.1:48980114-49012088 GCA_025769975.1 Gallinago jamesoni
CCTTCCCTGGAGACATTCAAGGTGAGGCTCGACGAGGCCCTGGGCAACCTGGTCTAGTTGGGGGTGTCCCTGTGACTTCAGGGGGGTTGGACTAGATGACCTTTGAAGGTCCCTTCCAACCCAGATGATTCTATGATTCTATTCTATGATTCTATTCTATGAAATTGTGTTTCTTTCCCGGAAGTCCATGTGATCATTAGCAGTCCATCCTGTTGCTGCAGGATGTTTTCAGGGGCTGAAGACTCTCTTTGGTCTTTGCTTTACAATATTCTCTGAATCTTCTTTGAATTGATTCCAAAGTTATTTGAGCCTTTTCTGGATGTCATTTTGTGACTTGGGTGGGTTTTTTTATCTTTTATGAGAATACAGTCTGGAAATCCTGCATTATTTTCTTCAGGTGAGAAAATGACTGTGGGTTTAGCTGTTCTATTTCAGCATGAGAATTCTCAATTTACTATCAGTCATCTGTCCTGGTTTTGGCACATAGTGATACACTACTTGATTCTGCTAGTTTTTTTTATATTTGGCAGCAACCAGAACAAATGAACATCTCAAAGACTAAAACTTTCACTGCTGGAAAAACATTCTCAATGTGTCTCCCTACTGTCACCATCACTTTCCTGCCCTTGAATACATTAGCATCTGTAGCCAGAAATTGCAGAGATGCGCTAATCCACTAGGTCTTCTGCCCTCTGTGTTCCTTCATGTATAGAACAGGACAGAATTTGTCTTTAAATTGGCTACCTGTTTCCTTCATGAATCTTTTCCCACCTTACCTGCAGCAGTTCCTGTTCTTAGAAGCCATCCACATTATTCCTCTGGCGTTGCTGCCCAAAGTTTCCCCTGGCTCTGTGAATCAGGCCTATGTAAGTCTCATCTTTGTCACTTGTTCTAGTTGTCTTTGAAAAGAAAGTAGAAATACTTTCCTTATTTCCTAGCTACCCATGGATCTATGCCATAGCATTACCCTCTGGAGCTTTTACGTGAGCTTCTTTGGTTGACGTTCACCCCAGTCTTGCAGCTGTGTTCTTCCTTAGAGCTGCTTTTTGAGATTTTCCCCTCCAAGCAACTGAATCTTGCCTTTGGTCCTTTCTTCTCTTAGCAAATAACTGGTCTCTACGTAACTTTTTTTCTGACTCTTTTTGATTCTGAAATTTAGGGAAATTATGTTTATGTGAATTTATTCAGTAAGTTGTGACCTGTGATCTGACATTTGTTGAAATTTCTTTTTCAAGGGATTTTTCTGAGCTTACAGTAAACCCAATTTCAAGGGTCAACTTCTATTTAAAAAGCCTCCTACTGTTGTTTATATTTTAACCACTGTGCTAACTAGTGTACCCTGATTCTGAAATAAGATCTGATAAACTTCCACCTATGGTAGACTTCACAGTGGTCAAATAAATGAGAACAAACACCACAAGACCAGAACTGGGGAAAGATTTAGACACTGTGGGGATCTATGAGAGAAAAAGGAAAGGAAGAAAGGCACAAATGGGGACAGATAAATCAACTTTTCACAAGACATCTTTTAAAATAAGATGCCTTGCAAGGTCACATCCTTGTCACAAGACAGCAGTGAGGAGTGCCAGTCTAGCACATTTTCTTGTGGAGAATTTACAGAATGAGCATTTTTGTATTGGGATCAATTCCTGATTATATCTCCAAGTTCAGTTTCCTGGGATCAGATCCATTAAGACTGAGATGAATACTATTTCTCCAAATTTGCATTGTCATCTTTGAAAGAAATGGCAATACAAGTTTTCATTCTTTTCCTCAGAAATAAATCAGGAGCATTGGCACCAAAGTAAGTGCATTTTAATGGTGTTCAAGGCAATGAGATTGAGAGAAGGACCACATCCAAGTCTAAAAGTGGCTGCTGCTACAGACCTGAAGGAATGTATGTGGACCTTTAACATAAGGAAAGCTCGCAAAAGAGTGCCTGCTTACATGATACATGTGAATGTTCCCAAACTGTCCTGGACAGATATTAACACACCTTTGGCTGCCGCAACTAGTTCCTTTGGTTTTGAAAACCTGTAGGAAAGCTGATCTGATTAAACTCTCTAAAACATCATATTTATCAAAGAGTTTTACAAGCTTTTCAAACCTCTCCCATGCAGGAGAAACAGCTGCATGCAACCCATATGTCTAGCTTTTTTCTTGACTTTAACCACCAGATGTGTTCCATAAAGCAGTAACCCAAAAAATATCTTAGTGGAAATGGGGGATACAGAAGGATGGGGATGGTGCCAGAGATGCTGGAGAGCACAGGGCTGCACAGAAAAATTATTTTGCATTGCAGTAAGGAGAGAAATACTATCTGATAATATCTGATGGGAAGAAGGCACAGGGACTGGTGAGCTGTGGCTGGGGACAAGACAATGACCAGGGAGTCAGGGGGTGTGGAACAGGAGAGAGGGAACCCAGGATCTGGAGTGAGAACTGAAAATGGGGCTAAGATTGTTAAAAACACCTGGGTTAAAACCACCTTGAGTAGCTCTCAAAAGTCTGCTTTCTAGTGAAAACTACTTTGTATTCTGTTACTTCATTTTATCCTTATTTCCCAATAAGTAATTGTTGCTAAAACCTGATAAACCCAATCCCACATAAAATTGCACAATACCCAATCCCTTCTCTCTGTCACCCTTCAAGTGTTTCCATGAGCTGAGTCTTGCTCCCATCAGCTCCTCTCTTGGGCCCATCTGCTTTGTTTCATAGAATCGTAGAATCATTTTTATTGGAAAAGACCCTAAAGACCATAAACCTAACATTGCCAAACCTACCACTAGACCAGGTCCCTAAATGCCACATCTACACAACTCTCTGGGCTAATATTGTGGTCTCCCAAGCCTCTACAGATATTCCACACTGGTTTTCAAAATTGCATTTTGCATTTGCAAATATGCGTTTGCATAAAACAGCCTCTAAGACAACCAGATATCATGGTATTGCAGCATCCTACAGGAGCTTAGGACCACAAGCAGAATCAGCTCCAGATTTCTCACATAATCTGTAAAATAGCAGCTAATCTAGTTCCTATACTAGAATGCCTCTCTTATGTATTTACTCCTGCACCCCTAGCTTTATCCCAAGCCCTCAGTACAACCCATTCTACTTAAAGTAAGGGGGACAGCAAGGAGGTGGATAGCCTCAATAGTTTTTAGAAGGAACCCATGCTTCTATGAACTTTCAATTGCAGAAGACTGAACTGCATGACCCAGCAGTGCTCATTCAAGCCCGTTTACCTCATCCTTCAGCCCCCTCCTGCCTCCAGTGAGTCACTAGCACATTGAATTCAACGAGTTGTTTTGAAGTGACACCAGTGAGCTAATACGCAAGAGAAGCCATGAAATGGTGCTGCAGGGCAACTTTTCCAAGGAAAACCTGCTTGGGAAATGCAGAGTGAGCTGATGTTGAAATCAGGATAAGACATGGATGAGCAAAGTCTGACACCCTCACTGGATGAGTTTATGCATGCAGTGTGAGGTTAAATGGCTGGTAAGAAAGAGCACTAAATAGCTCTCTATGGGGTGTAAACCTAACATTGTCCTATTGAACTACAATGAACTCTAAATCTTACTCCCAAATAGATGAAAAAAAGAAAAGTCTAGGTCAAGGAAACACAGAAGAGAAGGGATTCTTTAATAAAAAACTAAAATTAAACTAATTTGCAGAGTTAATGTTATCTGGATCTGATAACTGCTTACCCTGAGATTAAATGGAAGTTGGTCCTTATAAATGAGTACAGGTATGCCTGGCTGAAATTACCATTATTGGGACTATAGTGTCAGACCAATTCAAATTCCACCCTGTTCACATGTTTCCCTGTTTCCCATGTTTTCCAGCAACATTATTCCTGTCTACTATCTAGCAAAGAAAGACCTAACCATTTGAGAACAAAACATGCCCCTACAAAGCAGGAGAGTGCCTTCACGTTTCCCAGCATCCAGGACGAATGATTGAGTCTGATTTGGTAATCCATCCAATTCAAGGTTGTTTGAATGGCCGCACCACGGCAAAGGGGGCCACAGCATGGGAGAATGATTAACTCAACCTGCCTGCCTTGTTTGTTTGATGCCGCCTCACTCCGGTGCGGGTCAATAAAACTTTGTGCACCGACGCACACAACTTCCAGCACCCGCCAGCTGGGCCAAAATGGGGATTAGCACAGCCGCCTTTCTCTTTCTTTTCTTGCTCAGCTCAGGTAAGAGTCCTTTGCCTTCTGCTTGCCTAGGTGAGATGGGGGACAAACGCTTGCAAGCTCCATCCTCAAATCCCTGCATCACCACTTAACGTGGACGATAATGGATTTGGGGCTTGCGGGCAGTGAGAGTTGCTGTCAAACAAAGTGAGAGCTGTGGTTGCTCCAGTGTTGTGTTCGTTAGAGACGCCTTGGTGAACAAATGGTTCCCGGCAAAAATGCCCCATGGGCAGAAATGGGGGGCACTTCTGGAAAGCAGCCCCAAAGACTGCTACAAAATCCATAGCAGTCAGTGAGATGGCTATCTCTGGTTTTATCTCTGCTTGTTTTTTTTTTATCTCTGCTAAAGCTGTTTTTACTGCCAAGCACTGCCAAGCACAGTGATCTTGATTTTCATCACTTATGATAGGAGTTTTAAAGTTTTAAAATGAAATATTTAAAATAAAATTAAAAGTGAAAAAGCTCATTTATACTCCAGCAATTTCACATTTTTTGTTGTCAAAAATAAGAAAATGTTCTACATTGTTTTCCTGGGTCGGTAAGTAGAAATTTTATCTTCAGTAAACTAGATCAACTTTTTCAGGAATATGTCTAAAGTTCTTTTTCCCAACTCCAAAAGGAGATAGGTGTTCCACTAATGGTAATGTATGAATGTCAAGCTCATCTACAAATTCTTTAAATAAATATTCCACATGTAGTATATCCTTCAATCAGATTTCAATCAGATATCATATTCTCTAGTACTTTAACATTGCATATCATTTTATGGCCCTTACATGACTTTTAAAAAGCACTGTTAAAAACATGTCAGTGCAGTTCCTATGATTTTCTAGGAGCTCATGCATTTAATAGGCCAGAATAACAGGGATGTATCATTGTATGATTGTACTGGGTTATAAAAGACAGTTATTTTTATTTGTTTATTGTTATGAGCTCTGACTCACTTTCTGCAAACTGATGGTCCACAAAACTGACTTAAAACTATATTTTATTTCTTCTGGATTAGTACTGATCAAGTCTGGAATGATATATATGTAAAAGGAGAATTTGGTTTGCTCACATATATTTAAATATTTTGATCATTTATCGTGTTATGTCTGGGTTTACAAAGACTTGCATTTTTACATCTATTGTATTCTTTTTTGAGTTTACATTTTGCTTTTTTACTTTTTTAAGTTTACAGTTTTTCAGGCAACTAACATCACATTTTCTTTTCTGTTATCTAAGCTTCTGCCAACCTGTGCTGCCTTTTAGTTTATGCATGTCATCCAAAATCTTGTGTGTTCATACTCAAACCAATTGAAATAATCTTTTTTTTATGGTCACTGAAAAGTTATAGTATCCAAACTAGAGCTCTTTGGACAAACATATAGTTTTAAGATGAGCCAATAAAGTTTAGAAAGTAATATTTTCCTATTCTGGTCCCCTGCAATTCTGTAACTGTGGCCTCAGTTAGCTTAGCAAAAAGGCCAGGAAAGGAAACACTTGTTTGCTGAGTCCATGAGGAGAAATCGGTATGCTCTTGGTGCTCCACATAGTCCTACTGTAAGAGGAGAATCAGAAATGGGAGGCCTCAGTGTCAGGGATTTCTTAGGACAGATGGATTATATATCACTAAGCCAACTCTGCAAAAAGTCAGAGGCAAAGATTTCCCCCAGGCAATTAATCATCTTACTTTCATTAGTGGCCCAGATACCTTTTATTTGAATATGCGTCGTGTGGAGGTAGGTGATGACCTGTATGTCCTGGGAGTTAATTACACTGGAGTGATGTTGTGGTTAATTGAGCCTAATATGGGTGTTTGCATAAAAGAAAGATTGACATTATTACCTGTGAAAATGTACAAGAT
Source organism: Gallinago jamesoni (assembly GCA_025769975.1). NCBI lineage: Eukaryota > Metazoa > Chordata > Aves > Charadriiformes > Scolopacidae > Gallinago > Gallinago jamesoni. Next base: position 48,986,165 of record JAOQGH010000023.1, read on the forward strand.
TATGAATTTCCTGTGTCTGTCAATAATAATTTAGCTTGAAAAGTGAAAAACTTAAACCATGTCACTTCTGTAACTTTACAACCTGATGCTGGATACAGAAATGAACTTTTGTAGAAATTAGTAACAGAAATATAGAATCTTTACAGACATAAAAAGAAAAAAATAAGTTAGATTGGAAACTCCATTGTGAGCAACATTTTGGAGCTGTGAAATGCATTAGCAGGTACGTCATAGAGATTTTATGCACAGGTAGCTTTCAGATATAATAATACTAATTGATTAACTAATTTAAAATCTTGGGTTAATTTGTTGCAGCAGAGATGCAGCCTGACAGATTCATTAATAAGTCTGCTCAACCTATTACAACAAGAATAATGGTGGCCATTTCAAAAGACATCTTATGTAAAAGTTGTCATATGATTGAGGTTTCTTGCTCCAGGGCAAGATAGCTTAGGACAAACAACTGTTCAGTGACCAGAGAAACTGAAGTGACTGCGCCATTCACATGGGAGGTCGTAATCTCACATCCTCACAATTCATGCTTCTCAAAACTTTAATATTGGTATCACTTCTCTTCATCTTTCCCTGACTGGTGGGGTTTTTTGGCGCCTTTCAGTCCCTCTCTCTGGTCCCTCTCACTCTTGTTTCACAGTTCTTGTTCTCAGCCTCAAACCCATACATAACTCCGTTCAGAGCTGCTTCTCTACATCTCCCTTCTGCTGTTTTTTCCTACGGCATGGTCCGGTCATACAGCTGTGATCATGGCAGGAGACAGAAATTTCCTCAGTTTATCATGTTTTACCCAGAATTCCACAAAATAAATGGCGCCTTCACCTGTCAATGCTACAAGAAAAACGGGACTCAAAGTCACAGATTTTCTTAACTGCAGAATGGTCATTTTTAATGTCTCATCCTTTTCCTTCCCTTGTAGTGAAAGGAGATATACTTGACGACTATTTAAGAACAGACGGCATTTGGATACTTACGCGAAATAAACAGATTTACAGGACAAATAATGAAAAAGAATGTGCAGAGAAATGTGAAGCAGAAAGAAATTTTAATTGCAGGTAATGTCTGTTGAATCTTAAAGCTATGTCATTGTGGGTGTCCATCAGTGATATTTTCCTATTGTTGCTCAGAACCCATGCTGCTGCAGCTCTGCCTACAGCTGTGACGCCTGTGCCTGGACCTTTAGCTTGTGGCTCATCTCCACCCATAAATTACCATAAGGTCAAGTAAAGGGTGGATTTATAGTGTATTACTCACCCTATTGTAAATGCTCAAGTTCCTGCTCTTACCCAAAATTACATGGAGAATTGCTTATGCCCATTAGCTGGCTGCTGCCTTGTTTTGCAAAACAAGGGCGAGATGTTTCTAATTCGTTGTAGGGAAAGGTGCTAACCTGAGTAACTAGGACGCTGTTAATAACATTTTGCCATTAAAGTAACTAGCTTCCCACACAGTAGCTTATTCACGTAGTCATATCTCCTGAAAAAGTCAGCCACTTCAGAGCAGTAGAAAACAGCAGTCTCTTACTCAGTGTCTCAAATACTCATGCAGGATCTGAAAGATACAAATGGGTACAAGACAGTGCTAGTAAATTAATAACTTATAGAAAAATAATCGCAAGTTGAATCATTTGAATTCAATTAATGAGATTGCTTCCTATGTCAATATTGCTTCCTTCTCAATTTCAACAGGGCCTTCTTATTCATCAGGAAAAAGCAACAGTGTTTAACACTGGCTGAAAATGCGAAAATGACAGTGACATTCAACAGCTCGGATGCAGTTCTTTATGAGAAGAAAAGTATGTATATAGTAAGATGGTACATATTTACACGTTAAGCCTGTTTTAACTGTATCCTTGTATTCTCTGCTGCAATGCTGGAGCAGACGCAGTGGTGACAGTTTCGGTGAGGGCCTGCACCCACTGTCAACTGGGCTGGAACTGCCATAGAATTTATCATACACCATCAAGGCTTCTTATATTTGAACTTATATGTCAGTGCTTTAGTCATGTAATATTGGGACCAGGCAGAATAAACATACTCCAAAGCAAAAATCATGCATTTTTCTGCCCTTTAAGTATTTGAAGTTCTCTGCTTCATGGAGGTAGTGAAGTCATACAAATTTTCAACACTATAAGATTATCTAATTCTATGTACCCACTTATCTAATTTTCTTTGTAATAATTCAGTCAAGAATTATTTGACTGAAATATTAAATTTACTTATAATTGTCATTTTTTAAAATTATAATCAAATGTTCAGGTTTTGTAAGCTCTTTTGTTTATGCTTAGGCTCAGGTAATTGACCTGTTTTTAAGATTTTTTTTTAATTAATTAACTTGTGCTTTTCTAAGTTTTGAATAGATGCTATATAGCTGGAAACAAGAAATTATTTTTTTTTTAAATTAGACTATCTTCATAAGTTTTGTGGGAACATAGATAATACAGTGACAACACTAACTTTAATGAGTCTTCTGAGAAAAAGAAAGCTCCTATTCCTAATTGATATATAAAATTAATAGTGAACACTTCTTGTAAGAACACTTCAGTTTGTTTGAAAAGACAATTATTTTCAGTGTCTTTACAATTCTGAAGCATTTGAAAGAGATACATAAAACTGAAAAGACATGGATAATCATGGTACCGATCCCTTTTGCCACATAGAAGTTTTAAAGAGAAAGCAGTTGGTGTCCAAATTCCCAGCACATATAAACTGGTGCAATTCTGATGCATTCATTAACTTCTGCTGGAGATCTGGCCCAAACATAACAAAAAAGCTGGAATGTTAACAATTGAAAAGCTGTAATTTAGTTCTTCTGCTACTAGAGTGGATGATGGGTTGCCAGGTGCACAGCACCAGGTGCAACTTGGTTTGTAACAGCTGCCTTCAATGAGCACTAGCTTAACCTCTAGCTGATTATCAGCCAGTGATATTTTGTTCTTACGGTGCAATATGTGTTCCTTAGTGTCTTCTTTCTATGTTAATGACAAGTGGATTTTCTCACCAGTTTTCCTGAACTTTCCAACTCTAACCATTCTATGATTCTATAACTTGCAGTTTATGTTTAGCTTGGATTATAAAAGCTTTGAAAACTAGAATTTGAAGTGTACGGCTTGATTCTTGAGTGTTATTATGGACAGATTTCTTCCTGTTTTAAAAGGAAAACCCACTGTTAAAATTGTTTTTATCAAAAGACATCAGCTCTACAGTCATGTCTTCCCCACCCCAGAAACAACCCTTACAAGTCTGAAGCCTATGGAGAGCTCTTCTCCGTTTTTATTCTTCACATGTTCCTTGTAGACCACTGATGCGTGAGTCACCAGTACAGAGAATATTGGAGCAGGTCCGGCCAAATAATTACCAGCACAAGTGAAATATCTGTAGAAATAATGGGTGTAGCAAATGTCTCAGCATTTTAAATATGATTTTATCTTTACTGGACAAAATTTATTGTGGTTTTCTGTTGAGGCTAGAACAGCCTAAAGGGAGACTATGTGCACTGTAAATTCCTCTGCATATGTTGAAGGCAAATAAACACATGCACAATTCATTAATTATTAAATTGAAATTAGCCCTTCTAAGTGAATAAATAATTCTCATTGACCCTAATTATATGCTGTCATAGAGGGCCAGACAATAACTCAGACATAAATTGGTACAAAGCAAGACAATATCCCTAACTTCATCAAGGCACCCCTTGCTGCTCAAGCTCTTCCAAGCATCTGAAGAGACACATCTCATTCTTATGTCATCGGCAAAAGACGACACTTTATACCCGGGAGCCTTCACCTCTCAGTAAAAGGAGGCAGTGCTGCTTGGCTTCTCTTCTTTCTTGTCTGCCTCCTCCAAACTCATTCCTGGAAGACAGGCCTGGTGACTCCAGCTTCAGCGTTCATCCCAGTGACCTTCCTGAACACATTTAATCTAGAAATTTAGTCAGAGCCTTTAGCTTTGCTGCTTGTATCACCACAGGATCCATGTTTTCCTGTAGAAGAAAGGTGGCTCCTTGGCACCCTCTCATGCGTGCCTCAGGACGATGAGTCTTGTCTACTTTTTAGCCTTAACTGAAACTGTAGGGTGACATATAGGTCTGCACCCCTCTCTCTTCATCCCCTTGGATATGGAGCTTTTCTTTCTCGGCCATGACCAGGGCTGAAGGAAATGTGACCACATGAGCCCACTGAGGAGGCACTGTGTCTGGTTCCTCACACCAAGGGACCAGCTCATCAGCCTGTAGGTGCCTGTCATGGCAGTGGGTCCCCCATGAATGGAGGCATCTGTCCGCGTGTCAGGTCCAGGACAGAGGCATGGTTACCATGTCCTTTCACAGGGCGAACCTAAGTGTCCCACCTAGGCAGAGTGGGCAGCCACCTCTCTCGCCTTCACTGCTGTCACTGTGTGGGCTGTCAGAGCAGACACATTCATCTGCAGCCCTTCTGCAGAGTTACGGGTCCTGTGATGTGACTGAAGACCTTTGATCATTTTAAAGTAGAGGCTGGCTTTTTTCAGCTCCTACTGCAGACTGAGCAGAAATCAGTTCTCCTTCGTATTTAGCATGCACAGATGTCACTGAAAACTGCAGTCAGGCACTGCCACAGCTCAGATGGTAGGTCATAGATACCAAATCCCTTCATGTGGGATCTATTTTCTTTTTCCCGATTTTATCCTTGTGCTAACGGCGGTGGTTCTTTGAAATAACCTATATACCTGAGCCTTAAGGCTGCTAGATACTGGCAGGGGAAAAAACATTTGCCTCACAGACACATTTTCATCTAATGAGCTACCAGGCATCATTTGCTCATCATCCAGCATTCTTATGATCTGCAGCAATTTGGAGACTGCCTGTCTCAACCTCATCTCCTGCCACATTCTGCACTCTCAAGAGACCCACTTTTGATGTCTGGGATACAAGCTGCCTCCCTTGGCTATACCATTCAGCTCTTCTCCCGTCTGCTGCTACACAACATACTACCTCTACCTTCTTAGGGAAATGTCTTCGTAAGGGTCTGCTTCAGCAGAAAGTGCTTTCAGCTCTAGCAGTCAAAGAATCGGTTCCTTTGTTTTTTTTCAGGGGACGGTCTTATGGTCTTACAGTCCCTACTTTTTCAAAGAGAGGATGTAGAGTCATCTTCCTTTTATTTTTCACTAGCAGAAATACAGGACTATCTCATTCCTCCTGAAGCTCACTGCCAGCATCTTTGTGAAGTCTCTGGATAATCCAAATGGCAGCATTTCGCAACTGTAATGACCCCAATTCACCTCAAATCAGAGATATTTCTCAAGAAGCTGTTAAAGTGTATTGTAAAAGTCAGACTCATCTTCCTAGAAGTAATCTAATTATCACAGCCAGTGTCACACAGCCTGAACTTGAATTTGCAAATAAAGACATTTAGTTTTCTTAAGCCTCAGAAAAGTTTTCTGTCCCCATTATGACACCTCAGCACCATAAAATAGCTGCTGTAAAACTCCTTTCTGCTGAGATATGATGAAATTTGTTCTGCTTGGAAAAAGCAATCTCCAGAATACTTTGTGACTCTGCCACTCCCTTAGGTTCATGGTGACTGTACAATCTCACCTTTGCCTGACTCACACCTGTGAGTTCATAGCAGCTACTCTGGCATCAGTCTTTTTCAGAGCTTATTTTCCTTGGGATGGGATTTAAAATATCTGTACAAAACATCTACTTTAAAACCAAAAGGTTCATCACTCTGTGAGTGTAAGAGTTTGTCCGTTTGTGCTGTGCCACCCAGTGTTATGTACTCACATTTTACTGCAACACAGACACTTTGGGATCTGTATGCAGACCATAGTCTGGATTGTCCGTATTTGCAAAGGCAACTCCATGAATATATGTCTGCAGTTACAGCAGTGATGAGACTTTTGTGCGCTCTGGTAGTGATTCTCAGTTACAAGAGAAGCAATGTTGTAACATCACTGAATTAACAAAGCCAATTCCATTTCAGTTTACCTTCTCCAATGTAGAAGAGGGATTGGGAAGGACTACAGAGGAATGGAAGCCAAGACTCGGAGAGGTATTCCATGCCAGAAGTGGGCAGAAAAAGCACCCCACAACCCAAAGTACGGCCATATCTATATTTATCTTCATGTTTTTCTGAATCTCTTCCAAGCTTCCCCAACTTCATGTGTGTAAACAACTTCATAGTGCATGTTATCAAAGCCAGGTTATTTATTAAGACAATCTTATCTTCATCTGCCTTGTTAGTTTTGACTCTACTGGCAGAGAACTGCAATGGTGTGGGTAACGAAAGGGTGCATTGTCAGCTAGAGAAGTTGTGTCTAAATGCTGGGCCTCTTAAGAAGATGAAATGCTCTATCAACACATGGTGAAAATTTTGCTATTGGTGACAGTGGGACCATATTTTCTCTCTTCTGCATGATGTATGGAAAAAAACCCCAATGATATCTGCCCAGCTCTATGACCCCCTACCTGCCATCCAAACAGCCAAGAAGAAACATCCAGCAAAGTATCTAAGTGCCCAAGGAACCTGCCCAGGCAGAGTTTTCTCAGGGCTGTCTGCCACTGGGCTCACTGAAGTGTGTGTGGGAGCAGAGGGCCTATTTTCACTGATCTGTGTGGGAGTTTTATCTGTTAATTATTTTTTGTTATTCTATGGAAACTTGGATGAGCCTGTTTAGATTTTTTGTTTAAAAGCCATTTAGTCTTCTCTGGGAGGATTGCTATAGGAAGAAGCCTAGAGTCACTCGCTTCAAAATCTCTGCACATTAAGATGCAGTTGTGCTTAGTGAATAGTTTCTAGAAATACTTCACTTTTAAAATAGCTGCATTAAAAAAACATACATGACAGAGCCACAGGCGAGAGTCAGTTGACTAGACCAGCTGGATGCAAGTATTAAAGACAGTAACTGCCCTTTAAGACTGTCATAGTCCTTATAGGCTCTAACTCACTTACCATTGGCAACTGGGACCTAGGCAGAAAACTACAAATAATGGTAGTTACAGAATGGTTTTTCAAATTTCATTTATGGGCTACAATGGGGAATCTGTTTCTCTCATTTTTACTGTGAATGAATAGAGCCCACAGCTAGCTGAGCAAGTTGGACATTTCCTTTCTGCTCCACTACATTACTGGAATTAAAATAGAATTTTAATACTATTGCAGTTATACACCTGAAAAACACCCCAATGCAGGACTGGATGAAAACTACTGCAGAAATCCTGATGAGGATGAAAATGGACCCTGGTGTTACACAACAGATCCTGCTACCAGATTTGATTACTGTAACATCCCAGAGTGTGAGGGCCAGATCACGCACACTGCAGAAGGTATATTTACTTTTCAGAGAAGGAGTGTTCGGGTAGGTAATATCATTCCTGGCATTTGTTCTTGCTTTATTATTGCAGATTGGTTTCAAATATTAATTTAGATCAAGCTGGAACTTGGAAGTTCTCAACACAAAGATTGCATTCTTAATTGGCTCCATTTATCAAAGTTAACATTGTAAATATGGAGGAACTGAAATTTTTTAACCATTTGCCAATATCATCCTACTCTTACCCCTAGCAAGTTATTTAACGAGTAAAGATTGATCCAAGTACTGTGTTACATACAGAACTCCCATCACTACCAGTATATACGTGACAAAGTCCTCCTTCCAAATTACACATATCCCTGAATCATTATTTGGCTGGGTTGTAATGCATGGTCTTCTGGATTCCTTTTATCATTAGCTGGAGCAAAACCCTCTTTTCCTTTTTCTGTAGCCTTCCATTAATAGATCAGGATCAGAATTCATGGGTTGGTGCAAACCTCGCTTTGTTTTCATCCTGCCTAGGCCCTCCAGGGGAGTGCATGCAGTGTAATGGTGAAGACTACCATGGAGAAGTTTCCAGAACAGAGTCTGGGCTTGAGTGCCAGCGCTGGGATGCCCAAGAGCCTCATATGCATGGATTTACTCTGAAACAGTGAGTCACAGTGCTACATTCATTCCTGCAGTGTCTAGGAGACCCTGCCTGCAGACAGCCTAATTGCTACAGCCAGCCATACCTGACTCACAAGCTTCTCTTTCATTTTCAATGTGCAGCTTTCCAGAGAAGGATCTGAAGATGAACTATTGCCGTAATCCTGATGGTGAACTTCGACCCTGGTGTTTCACTACCAGCCCTACCAAACGCTGGGAATATTGCAACATTCCTCGTTGCAGTGAGTCCGATTCCCTGAGATCACTCCCTAGGGTAGCTCTTCTCATTAAAATGATGCAGGGAGGGGAAAGACAAGAAATTGTGATTCTGAGTATCCTGAGGCAACCCTTGTGAACCAGGAAAGTGCAGATTAATGAGAAGGATCACTCATTAAATTTTTGTTACATAAAATCGTGTAAGGTCAGTGAGGATGCAGGTGTCTCAAAATACAATAATGCCAGAGATGTTAGGGAAACCCTCATTTGGCTTCAATTTCGTTACTTTTCAATTTACAAGAGAGGCAGGGCCTTCAGGTTAAAACAGGTGGTAGTTTTCAGCTGACCTGCTAACTCATGGAAAACACCTAAACCGCTGTGTGGCCATACTGTGATAGTCTACCTGGGTCTGGCCAGCACCATCAGGATTGCCTTTATCTCAGCAAGGGATGAATCCTGAGAAACAGGTTCAGGCCTCAGGAGGAAAACGTGATTTACCAGTGAGCTAGCTTAACCCATGGAGCTGAGCACACTAACATTCCCAAAGCACTGAATAACAAGATTAGAATTGCTATTTGTAAAACTGGACTGCACTTTGAGAAAAACTCTTGTGTTTTTATCTCCAGAGCTTGCTTTCTTATTCATCCACACTTGTCAGTACTCTAAGCAGCAGCGCGTGATTGCTAGATGTAGTTCACCTCAACATGCTCAATTACAGGTGGAGGAATGTCTATTTATAGACTTCTGTATGATAAGTAAATTGTGAAAGTTACCATAGCATCTCCATTTTGTGCTTAAAATTTAAAGAAAGTTTAAGGAAGAGACCAACCTTTTAGAGTTACACTTGTCTCCTGTGGAAATTCCATATACCAAGTACATATAATAGGTATGCACTGTAGATTCATTTTCTCTCTGCCCTCTGGAGTTTACATTTACTGATTGTTACTCTTACTTTCTTTGCTGTTCCCAACGTGCCAGACTAATCCACTTTCTTTCACTCCTCTTTCTGCCCCACTTTCCCAGTTCATTGACTTCAGCTCTGAAGGCTGTTTTGCTTTCTCTCACAATTTCTTCTTAGCCCTCATCCTTATCATTTCTGCCTTCCCACCCTACCCATGATTCTTCTACTAATGCACTTCCTTCATCCCACTTGTTCCTACAAGGCTGTACAGGACTACTCACTGCTCTCAGGGGACTGCAGGGACAAAGTCTGGCTCGACCCAGCAAAGTCACTTAACGGCTGCTGTAAGAGGGCAGACACGGGACACGCGGCAGCTCAACTGCTTGTGAAAATGCACACTTTGGTTTTGCCACAGCTTTCAACAAACGTCACCTCTGCTTGTTTGACATTACAGAAAACAGGGGGGGGGGTTAATAAATTCAAAAGCCCTGCCTAGCTGTGCTTTTTTATTTTATTTTGTTTTCCTTTTTTAAATCCTGTTGCAGCTACACACCCTCCAGTCTCTGCCCTGGGCTCCCAGTGTCTTTCAGGGAAAGGAGAAGACTACCGAGGCAGGATAGCCATCACCGAATCGGGAAATGCCTGCCAAGACTGGAACGCACAGTTTCCTCACAGACATGGCTGGATTCCTGACAGATATCCCTGCAAGTATGCTGAGCCTTGTCATTTTAACAAATGCCAAAAAACTTGGTTATTCCTTATACATCCGGTCGCAGAGGCAGGAGTAGCAAAGGTTTTCTCCAACTATGTTGACAGGCAGTTTTCTCATTTTTTGTCAACTACCATTACTTCTATTCAGATCTCACTCTTAATTTGCTTCAGCATTCCTTTTTTAACCAGCTACTTTATTCTGAAGTACTTGTCTCACCTGTCTCCTCCACATCCCACTGCAGTTATAAGTATTTACTACTTTTATGTTAAAAATCTCCTGGCTGTATTTTGGCACACTTTCAATGCGTTACTGCTCTGAGGAGCAATGCTCCAAGGTCCAAATACTCCAGTACATCCTCCTGCTCCAAGGCCAGAGGAGCTGTGTTTGTGGAGGATTGTCAATGGGCAGGGGTAGCTCGGTCTGACCAGGCTTTTAGCTGTGTATTATGATCCTCTGGGTTGCTAAATGGATCCTGCAAGTTTTCCTGGCCATGTGAAACCCTGTCCACCATCACAGGGCAGAGACCAGCGTGCACTGGTGCTCATAGGCACGCACTTCCAGGATCAGCCTATGGCGCTTTTACTGGCCTCAAAAACAAGAGCAGAAAGTGTAAGCACTGGAAAAGTTTTTCGTATATCATCAGCATTTAGACTATAAATTCGAAGGCTGCTGATCAGTCCCCAAATAGTGATGCCTGAGGTAATTTGTCACCAAAAAGAATAAATGAGTTGAGTTTTGCATGCAGTAGTTGTTAACAGTCTTGCACGCAACTCTTCTTGATTTCTACAAGAAGTTTAAAGCCAGTGTTTCTCTTTCAGGGACTTAGAGGAAAACTACTGTAGAAACCCTGATGGAGAGAAGAGACCTTGGTGCTACACCACCACCAGCAGCATTCGGTGGGAATATTGTGCAATTCCCCACTGTGATGGGACAGAACAAGGGACTACTGGTATGAGTAGTGGTATGTATTTGAGATAAGGACTTTAAAACAGTGAGAGACTTACTGTTTCTCATTGTAAGTGTGTTAAATATTTTTTCAGTCACATTGTCACTGTTTTTAATGCAGTTTTTCTGCCTAGCATGCTATAAAAGCTGCCAAATATTGGACTTTGAATGGTTAAGGAAGTGCAGTGGAGGATGTAAATCACCAGCTGACCCAACAGAAGAATCACAGGATGAAAGAGGCTTATGTGAAGGTCATTTTTAGCAAGTTAACCAAAAAAAGAAAAAACAGATTTAAAGAGGTTAAAAAGTGTGAAACAATTGCAAATCCCATTTTTGGAAACTAGCCAAAAAAGACAGGACAGGGTCTTCCAAAGTAATAAATATATCATCTGAAACATCCATTTATTTTAGCACAAAAATTAGCAAGAAAATATTAGTGCAATCAGAAGGATAACAGAGAGATTAAAGTTTAACATCATGTCCATTTTAGAAATGCAAAATCACTAGCATCTAATATTTGAGGGTTTCTCATATGAGCTTTCTGATCTTTATTTCAAACATGTTCATATACACCAAAATGAAACTGAGGGGTGAACCTTCCAATGAACTGCATCTGATACATGAGGGTATGTTAGGTTCTCACAGGGTAATCTGTGAAAGTTTTCTAAATATCTTTGGAAATGCCCTTGCACTTTTTGTGCTGGTTGTGATGGTCTCACCGGACACTCTCTGTATGAATGAGTAATCTGTTTTTGTCACCCTGTGTGTTTGATGCTTTTTTGTGCTTTCTTATTCAGTAAGAACATAAAATGGTGATGCTAAAACCCAGTTTCTGTTGTTTGCTGCAGATGTGCCTGTGCAGGTTCCCCCGTCAGAGGATTGCTATCAAGGCAAAGGCCAGAGTTATCGTGGCACAACTTCTGTCACTGTATCAGGAAAGAAATGCCAGGCTTGGAACTCCATGGTCCCACACAGGCATGAAAAAACCCCAGACAGGTTCCCAGAAGCGTATGTTTATCTCACCTTTTCTCGCTTTATCTGACAATGATTGTTGCTGATTGTATTATTTTTGCACATCTATGCTTTAAAACACTGCCAAGGAATGTATCTATAAAAGAGAATTTTTCCAAGATGTGGAAACATTTTCTGTTAGTCTCATTTTTAAAAACTGTGTTTTCTTGTTATTTAAATTTTGAGTGAAATACAGCTGTGTCCCTTTACTCTAAATTCTGAGCTTTTGTGATGAACACCGGGAGACTTGTATCCATCTGCTCAAATATGCATTCTGTTTCTGAATTTTATACCTTTGAGGTGGTCTTTCTACTTATTTCATCCAGGGAGAACACAGCAGTCATGCTGCAGAACACATAGTTGGATATATTATGGTTAGAACTACCATTTAAATGTTCTTTGTGGTTAGAATTAGACACCCAGAATTGCATACACTAAATATTCCCCTTTGAATTGTCTTCTTTAGACTAACAAAACTGGATCAGTATGACTTAGCTAATCATAATTAATAATGTGATAATTATTAATAAAAGTAGGAAAGCAAGAAGATGACAATTGCTAGGAAATCCATCATTACTTAGTGGTTTGCAAGTATAAGCAGGAGGGTTGAGTCTTTTCAATTTTTTTGCCTTTTTTATGATGTCACCCTAAATATTATTTTTTTTACATTTTCAGTCATATTTTGGCAAGAAAAAGGCTCATGTATTGCAAGAGGAATATCCTCAGAGGGACTGTTTTTCACAAAGTTTTAAAAAAATTGAAATTAAGCTGTGAAAATGTGGAATTAAAGTGTACAGACATATTCAGAAAAAAAAAGGCATTTCTTTTTTTTTTTATTCTGTGACTGTGTTGTGTTGAAGAGAGAAATTCTACTTCCCTCTGCCTCAGCAAGCACAGGCAGGGGAGCACTCCCACTGAATTCAGTAGAAGTGCTGGGTTTTTTTGAGGGGTGTGTGGTGTTCATTTGCATACATATTTATTAGGCATTCTTCTGAATATGAGAAAGAACTCTGCCATTTAAAAATAAGAATTTTGGAAAGGCATAATTGCCCACAAATAGCATGGATCTTCCTGCATATTTATTGCTAATTCACACGGTCACACAATTGTGTATGCTTATATATTTATGTACTTAGAAATTAAACTATTGGTATATTGGGCATTTATTTAGCTACTCAGAACATTACATGTTACAGTCAGAATTTAAGCCAGTAGTTGACTTATGTTTCCTTATGCATAAATATATTTATTATACACTGATGTACATGTGAAATATAATTCTCCAGTTGAATCACAGCCATAAATGCGTTTGCTGGCAATAGGAAAAAATTAATAAATGTATTTATGCCTACAGAGCACATATCCACATCTTTTTGGCAAGATATTTCTATGATTACTTTCAGTCTTATGCAGCTTGACTACCGTACCTATTTTTGCAGGGATTTGAGGGACAACTATTGTAGAAACCCAGATGGTGATAACAGCCCATGGTGTTTCACCACTGACCCCAGCGTGACTTGGGAGTACTGCAATCTCAAGAGGTGTGATGATCATACACAAGAACCTGCACCAAATGACCCCCCTGCAAGGGTGGCCCAAAATGTTGTCCTGACTACACCCACCGCATCTGGTAACAGCTGGCTATAAGTGTCACCTCCTGTAGAGTGTGTGGGTAAAAGAAAGAGTAATGTATCAAAATGATTCTTGAGCAAGGCTGCAAGATAACAGTCACATCCCTCCTCCAGCTTTCGGATCTGTAGTGTTGGATTTTGCTGCGAGTACTCTTTCGTCAGTTCATATCCTGTAGCCTGTATCATTTTATAGGGCATTCTGTAGGCTACCTTTTTCATTTAGGGGAAAAAGAGAAAAACAGACAAAATTTCCAGTGTTTCAGTAGCTGTTACACGATCCCAGTGAGTGTTGTTATAGGAATTTTGCTTGTACTGTGCTTTCCATTGTTAGGGGGTTGACCTTCGCTTGTTGTGTTGTTGATAGGTAACTAAGTTCTGCAAAATGAAGAACAAGAGAAACAAGTTTTAGCTCTATCCTGCCTCATTGCTTCCTTATTTAATAGTCCATGTTGATCAAAGTGGTGTGACTTTTCTGAATGAACCGTGGAACTTTCCATGGATTATTTACTTTGCAAAGGAAAGTGACAGGACTGGGTAAAAGATGCGTTCCTAAATGGATCTGTGTACTCTTACTCATGTGCAGCAGAACAAAGTACTTGAAGCAATGCCCTTGGACGCAAAAATTGCCCTTTCAGTCTAATGGGCTGAAAACTCTGAAATATGCTTCTCTCACAGGTTTAGCAATAATCTTGAAGACTTTTCAGATATTTGCAATATGTTACAGAAAATGTTTAGCCTGAAGTTCCTTGAATTCTTTTCCAATTCAGTTACTCTGTGCACCCAGGAAGAGATCACATCAGAGTGCATTTTTGTCTTTCTTTCTGCTACGGACACTAGAGAGTGTGCAAGTATACAGACTCAGCAGCTAACACTAATTTCCTTTCCTATTTTTTCACAGACTGCATTAATGGTAATGGTAAAGACTATCGTGGCACAGTAGCAAGAACTGCAAGGGGCAGGACTTGTCAGGAGTGGAGCTCTCAGACACCTCATAGCCACAGATACTTCACTCCCATGACTCATCCCAGAGCAGGCCTGGATAAAAATGTAAACAACCGCTAATGCCATTGGTGCCGTTGAACATTGTCTCTGTTCTCCATAACCCCTGAGTACATACTTCATGTTCAGCCTCTATAGACCAGGTTAAGTGTATCTGGAAGTCATCACCTTAATAGCCCAAACCCATAATAGTGTTAAAGAGGGAAGGGTGCATTTTACATTACCTGGGCTGCTGCTGCTTCACGTGCAGCCATACACCATGGGGTTGATGCTAGCAGGCAAGCGGCACAAAAGAAATCACACAGGGCTTCCCTGACTTCTGCAAACTCCAAAGTGATGCCTTTTGCTATTTGATGCAAACTAAGTAGGCTTCCGGAAAATTCTCAGAGCTGACCTAACTTGGTCTCCCTGATTTCAGGGGAGAAGCATTAAGCCAACAACAAATATTTCAGTGAGAAGCACTTGGTCAGTATATGTAAAACTTTGCTTCTCATGAGGCCTTAAAAAGCACTAGAGCTAGGATGACTCTTAGGAGATGAAGAAAATAGCAATTTTATCATATTTTTCTAATGTCACCTGATGGTTTTGAGATACAGGAATGAAAAAATTTTATGTTCAGAGGAAACAGAAAGCCTTTACCATCCAATGGAAAAGTATTTGGGTGAAATAATTCAATGTTTTAGTTCAACACTTTTTGAAAAACACGCACTTCTTCATTCTGTGGCTAATATTTGGATTCTTCATTCTGTTTTTGTAATTATCACAGTATTGCAGGAATCCTGATGGAGATGTAAATGGTGTTTGGTGCTTCACAACAGATCCAGAAAAAAAATGGGAGTACTGTGAAATCCCACGCTGCTGTAATTATCCTTAAAGACTCTTCTCTCCTCTTTTTCTACAACTTATGATAGTTACAAAATGTTTTTAATCCTACCATAAAAAAACTGCAGCAGGCAGTAGCTTTTGATCTGAATTTTGGTCCTTTGAAACCCTTTTCATCTTCTGCTGACCTAATTTTTATTCTGATCTGGATGTTAAAATAATTTGTTCCTAGATATTCATTTCCTAGGGAGTGAATTTGGTTCTGGGTGTTTTATGCAGATTTCCTAAATTCTTTTTTCTATTTTGGGATAGTAATCGGTACACTGAGCAGGTGTAGTATTTGCTGAAAAATTCGCAGTGAAAGAGATTTTACTTTCTGTGGTACCCCAGCAGTAGGCATCAATACGAGCTGTAATGTGCTGCTTGCACACCTGCCAGTCCTCTCGTTTGCTTTGCTCTTCCCTTCCTTGCTTGCATTTTGACAGAATTTTAATTTTTTTAAATAGATCTCACAGAGGTACAGAAAGTCTATTTCTTCTTCATCTCAGGTATTATTTTTACTACAGTAACATCTAGGGGCCTGGTCCCTGCTCTGTTGGACAATGTAGCAATACAAAATAGAGAAGGGTGGTCACTCCCTCAGTGGTATGGGATATTCATCATGCTGGCCCATCTAATCTGTTCCTCTAAGCAGCAATGCATTATGATTATATGCCTTAATTTTGCCAGCCAGACCTAAGAGCTGCACAGGTTCTTTCCTTAGTTTCAATTAACCAACATAAAGAGTGAAAGCCTAAGGAAGGTAATAAAAAATGTCTTATTCCTTTCTCCTTTCATCCAGCTCCACCATGGATGGCAGTACAGAACTATTTTAAATTCTTCACTGTAGCTTTTCGTATTCTGTAGCTTCTTCTGAGCATGACTGTGGGAAAGTCCCAACGAGGAGTGAGCGAGCGTGTGATCAATATACCATGTGTGATGCATCTCCAGGGTCTTGGCCTTGGCACGTCAGCCTCAGGACAAGGTACTGGTATTCCAGACTGTGTCACCATCTGTGAGCACCAGAGTTTCACAAGGAACAGGCGTTAGAAAGAGACTGACAGGAAACAATGCATATGCTTCTGGAGACTGGTCTTGGCTTCTGTATAAAATGCATAAATGTATAAAAGTAGAAGAAACCTTTTTTTTAAAAACCATAATGTTCACAAATATGTACTTATTGGGTCATTAACCCCAAACTTCCCACTTTCTCCTAAATCTCTAGAGGGCAAACTTGAACTGCAGACATTAAGTACACCTTCATTTACTGAAATGAGGAAGGAATAATTTCCACTGATGATAATGACAGTTAATTGCATTCTGCAGTGGGGGATTTAAGCCCAGGAATATTGACAGCAACTTGCTGAATGGATTTTGATCATCCCTTCTCACCCAGCATCCAATCTGGTTCAAATGTAAATTGTGACCAGTTTAATTCTGTGGGAAGCAACAGGAAGACCATCATCTTTCAGTATGAAAAAACAATTATGTGTAGCATTTCCACAGTCACAGTGAGAGTAGCTGAGCATGTGATGAAGAAATGCTTACAGAAAGGCTAATGAAAATTCCTATAGTGTTGTTGATAGTCCCCATAATAAATATTATCCTTAGAAAAGTTAAAAGGTCATAGAAAGGTTTATTTAAGAAACTCATCCAAAGCAACCCCACAAATCAGATGAATCTATCCTTTTATTAATTTCTCATCAGTACAAACCCATTACATCACAAGTGAAATTGCTAGGAAAAATAATTTTTTTTATTAAATTCCTGAAAGCAAGAGTGCCCTATTGCAAAATTTTCACCTGGGTGTCAAATTTATTTTAATGTCTTTGATGTTCTGGAGCAAATAAAGCTTGTCCTTTGAAAATCTGCATTTGATTTCTCTTTCCAATGACAACCCGTGACGGTAAAAGGTTTGAATAAGGGGCATATTGCTAGTTTGCTGATATTTTCCCATTATGCACAGCACGGATGGTGGAGAATTGACTACACAGTCTTAAACTAATGTGATTGTCTTCTCTATTCTAGTACCAATGTGCACCGTTGTGCTGGCACTCTGATACATCCACAGTGGGTCCTTACTGCAGCTCAGTGCTTGCAAGAGTGAGTATCTGCTGGAACACGTGACAGGAATGTCCTAAAGCTGTATGAGAAAATCAACAGAGGAGCAAGATGCACCCAATAAGGCACTTCCTTTACCCATTATTTTCTGTCTTTCTTGCCAGCAAGCTGATTTTCATCTCCTACTCCTGTCTCAGTCAAACAGCAGCAGAGCACAACAGAGGTTACTTCTGTCTTCTGCCTTCTCTTCCACCCCAAAACATGCCAAAAAGAGTGCTAATGATGTGCTGGTGCTAATTGCACTTGGAAAAACTGTGGCTAGCAGATAACCCTTAGGGCTTTAGGAGTTGTGAACACTGCAAAAAGGTGCTACAGTATTTACAGCTGATGGGATTTTTCGCCATCAAAAAATCAAACTGTTAAAAAAGCTGCATTTTACTTCTCCCCAAGAATAAATGTGGGCATCTATTGTCAGAAGCAGCAAGCAGCCTGACCATCTTGTTAATTGCACTTGTCCAAGGAAATAAATGAATTTTGTAAGAGTGACATTCCTGATTACAAATATGTATAACCTTGCTGTTGTCATTTCTTCCAGGTCAACAGAGCCTTCTTCCTACAGGGTATTTCTTGGGATACAGAATCTCAATGCAGCAGAGCCATCCCTGCAAATCCAAAGTGTTCAGAAAGTATTAAAGGAACCAAGTGGAGCAGACATTGCTTTGCTGAAGTTGAACAGGTACCATTTCAGTTCAAGTTTTATAGCCCTAACACCTTTACTCTGAAGTCGTGAGTTACCTTAGTCTGGAGTTAGCTCTCAGGGGTGGTTGTAGGATGGCATGGGAGAGTGTGAGAGTCCCTTTGAATGTTAGCATAGGCATCGGTGCAAGGGTAAACTACGAGCATCTTTCCTGCTGATGCCCACACTGGCAGAAGCCATGTGAGCTTCTTACACAGTTTAGGAAGGGCAAGGGCCAGTTAGGATGGGAAGGATTGCCACTCACTAAGTGGCAGCTCCACTGGAGCAGGGAGGGTGAAGGCAAACCAAAGTGAAGTTGTGTCTGGAGGATCTGCTTGGAGGTTTTTCATGCTCAGCCCTGAGAGTTGTGAGCTCCAACTGTGGTTTTGGCCAGGAGGCACCACAGCTTCTGTGGTGGTGCAAGCAGAAGGGTCCAGTTTCCCTGGCAGTGCTCCCAGGCAGGCCACATCTCTGTTTCATGAGCTGCAGACTTTCCAACAACTCAGTAAAACCAGATTCTGCTTCTGATATAATGAAAAATCCTGTGCATAACTGTAATTGCCTGAAGCCATCTTTTGTGTCTTGCTTTGATGTCTGAGCAGTCTGCTCTGAAATGTGTGCAGTTGTTTCAATGTTATTTGTTCCTTTTGGAATGATTCTGAAACATTTCTACTTACTCATCGTTTACCCGCTTGTTCTTATACTCAACACACATGATTTTAAGATCATCTAAAGATCATTTTTGACCTGAGAGGACATTGCTTTTGAAAAATTCACCATATAGCTTTAAAGAACTTAGAACAATTTCACTTAAATTTCAACTCTGGTTCTCTGGTGCTTGATTAATCAAAATCCCAATGACTTCAGATGAGTAGAAGGAACTCATGCTCCATCAGTTTTACTCTTGCTACTGCTTGTAAATTTGTCATTCAATTCCTCTTTCATTGGGTGCTTTATGTGCATTTGCACTGTAGGTGCATGCTATAGCACTGTAGGTGCATGCTATACCACTGTAGTCAGTTTTGCATCAGTAGCAAGACGAGATGGCACCTATAAACCTTTTGGCACACGAGGAACTGGCCTTCAAACGGGATTGCGATGAACACTGGGTTGACACCGGCACCTTCTCAAAGGCCTCTGATGTCTGGGTAAATGAAGAAGACAAGACCTCAGAAGATATACCAGAATGTGGATGGCGTGACGTTGAAATGGAAGTATAAAGTTCCAGACAGCACACATCTGCTCGGGAGCCTACTGAAACCAATGGTCCTCCCCAAAAGATCAGCCCTTCTTTGGGTTGATTTTGGTCAAGATCTTCACAGACCTGCATCAGTTCTCTGACAAGTCTTCTATATTGCCACAAAATGCAGGTATAGAAGTAGCAACAAATCTGGGCCTGAAAAGAGATTATGAGGTTCATTTTACCCTGACCAAATGTCTGAAGCTCATTCAGGTCCTTTTACTCTCTTACACAATCAGATCTAACCTTCACAGGGTAGGTTCTTGACAGTGATAGATCTCATTTAACAGCTTCTTTCGATGTACTTTCATGGTACCAAGACTGTTTGCACTTGCCTGGCTCCCAGGGCAATATACCTTCCAGAAGCCACCTCATCTTTTCACATCTACATCTGAAAGTAAGGAAGGGTTTAGACAGTCCAAAGTAAAGACCTCCCTGTGTAATGTTTTCATCTTCTGCAGAACTGCTTCCCAGGACACTGTCAACTCCATATCAAGCTTTATTCCAGTGCTGAAGCCTCCAGGCACAACATTGTGATGAGGAAGAATTTTGTTTTGGTATTTACTTTATTGAGGTGGTAGGCTTAGTCATGTGTGAGGTACTGCATGATGTCATCCACAGTTACATCACCCATGTAAGCAGAGGAGAAAAGAGTTTTCTGCAACTTTAGCTACATCTGCTTATTTACTCATTCATCCATCCTTCCCGCCTCCTATGAAGTCCCTGAAAATGTCCAGGAAGGATCTGACAGAAGTCAGGCTCGCACTACCTCCAGGGATTGCTAGGGGCTGGGCTTGGGCTTCTGCATATTCCTGTACACACCTCAGGGGTAACCAAAAATCAGCATTCTAGCTCTATGCTGCAAATACATTCACGCTATGACTGTGCCCACAAACATGACTCAGAGACTTTTAGTTGCTGTAAGTAACCTCTTTTTTCTCTAAGTGATTAGGTACCATCTTACAACCATCTATAGAGTTTTAAGGCACCATCAGCTTCTCTGCCCTTCCCTACACCATTTCCATGCAGAGCCTTCTGAGTATGAAGACTGAACAAACTGATTGTAATTTTTCTAACCATCTTTTAATTATTCTTTGTTTATTTTCCAGTCCTGTAACAATTACTGACCATGTAAAACCAGTTTGTTTGCCTGAGACCAGTCTGATGGTAGAAAGAAACACAGTATGCTTTCTAACTGCCTGGGGAAAAACAAGAGGTAATGCATATTCGGTGCGATTGAAAACTTAGGCAGGTTTTCAAATCCTATCCCAAAATATGAGCACTCATGGGACCTGAAAAACATATTTTACTTAAGATTTACCTAAGTCACAGGTCACCAGGCAACATTATTCTTATAGCTTGATTTTTCTCCCTCATTACTGACATAAACTGAATTAATTGAACAAGAGAAAAGAGAGGGAAGAATTAGACTTAAGACTTTACCACCTTTTATCTCTGTCTGTTTTGGTCTTTCTTCAGCTTAGGTATACACTCTATTTGAACAAATAAGGACAATACTCAAATAACGCCCTTGTCTTTGATTTTGATCTTCAAATACAAATTTAGCATCTAAATGAAGCTTGCACTTGCCTTCCTGTAGTCTAAACATGACTGTCTGCATAGACTTCTGCAAGGACCTACGTTCACTCCAGACCAATAGGATATATGGGCAAGCACCAGCCTTAACACCTTCTATCTGAGACAAGATGTCATCCCAGGAACCATGACACCACTGAGCCAGAACTTGCTCAGATCCAGCCACCTTTGGGGCACAGGCAAAATGAGTTCAAGCTTAATGCCAGTAAACCCTTACCTGAATTTTGTTCACAATCTAGTGTTAAAAACTGACCTATGTGGTCTCCTGCTGCCCAACTCTCACTCCACCTGTGCTGAGGATTGAGAATGCCCAGCCCTCTCTGATCCCCTTTTGCTGCAGCAGGAGGCAACTCTTCATCCTCATGGCTTCCAGTAGTGATGCTGGCATCTGCCCTCACTCAGTCCCAGCTCCCATGTACACACTTTTGGTCTTGCTGAGCCGCAGGCAAGGGATGTCCTTCCCACCCCATTTGCCACACAGCACCTTATTAATGCTCTGTAAAATAAGGATAATGGATTCTTCTTTGTGTGCAGATACACAGATTTAAAAAAAAAGAAAAAAAAAGAAGTATGAACAGAACATGTCCCTGTCTCTGAGTTTCAGCATAAAAACCTTCCACATAGACTGCAGTGACCTTCTTGTGTCATTTAGCTACAAAATTGATGCCATGAAATTAACACTAAAGGATAATCACTCTATTTTTAGTGTAACTCATCAGCATTGTCATTATTCCCCTTCATAGATAGTATTTACTGGCTTTCCTCTCACCTTTTTTCCCTTTCTTACCTTGCCTTTTTTCTTTTTAGTTGAGTTTGCCACATGGTGGCAGCTGCTTCCTATGTTCTACTGATCACAGTCACAAAAGAATGGTACAGGTGCGATTTCAGGAAAATTCTCCTTATTTAGAAAACATTATCTTTAGGCTTGAAAGGGTTCAAAAAATGTAAAGTATATCCAGGCTAATGTTTTTTCCCCGTAAACAAGCCATTGTTACTGCATCATAATAAAAGCTTATAAACTGATACAATGGCTCAGAATACTAAGCATCTGTTTTCATTTGTTTTGTAACAATTTGTAAAGAATAACCTCTGCTTGTTGAGGTTAGGTATGATGCAAGTATAAAGAAGTTGAAAGATTCACTAAGGTCCTTCAAGGAGCTCAGAGACTACAGTAGGGCTGGGGATAGATTCCACTCCTTTCATTACTGAGGCTTCACTGGAGCACAATGCCCAGCCTACTGTTTGTAACTGTTGTTTTTTCTTCATAAAGGTACCAATACAGACAACAGATTGAAAGATGTTGAATTCCCCGTGCTTGAAAACAGAATATGTAATCGTCCCGAATTTCTGAATGGAAGTGTCAAAAATCATGAATTCTGTGGTGGATTTACTTTTGGAAGCATAGGCAACTGCGAGGTAGGAATAATCGAGCTTTGAGTGTAAACAAGTCAAATGACAATTTTTACTTTCAAGGCTCAGAAATAGCTTCAGCAATTCAAGGCTTCTGCATGAAGCATAAGAACTAAAGTAAACATAAGGTTTTTTCCTTCACTCAGTCAACCAGAATAGCAGGTAAAATGCGTAGGATAATTTCCTCCTCCTTTCAGAACTTCATGCTGATATATCCTACTCACAGTAGCCTAGTGTTGTGAATACCCCATCCCACCTGAAATAAAGCCTGTGATACACTGCCTGGGTTTTCCTTTGTTCCTAGAGACACAGGGGAAACTAGTGACTGTTTCTGGTGCAGCCTGTAGTTGTACCACATCTTTATGTAACCTTTGATTAAATAAAGCTTGAAGTGCATCCAGTTTTCTGATTTTCCCAAGCATGTGAAAAGACTTTTTAAATGTGGTTTTCTTAGTAGAGGGTATTGTGTTGGGAGCTTTTCAACAAATAACTGGTAGCTACTTGGTGACAGAGTCAGAAAGCAAATGTTGGTCTGTCTGAGTAGGTGTTCAAGATCATGGGTGCAAATGATGTCTGAGATAGTATCAAGAGTGCATTCATTGACAGGCACACAAATCACTGAACATGAGTATTCATCTCCTGCCATACCTGGACTTTTAGAAACAACATTATAAAAATTATATTCATTTTGTCCAGGATCAAGTAGGTCAGAGGATGTGGAAAACTGAAAAACTTCTCTTTTTTTTTTTGTGCAATTGGCTTCACAGTGATCTGTGGATGTTCCCACATCCGTGGTTGATGGTTGGGTCTCTCTTCTTCAGACCAGAGGAACGGTATGGATGCTTGGAAATAAACCCAACCTCCCCCCCCACACACATTTTTTTTTACTCCAGCAGATCTAATAAAACATTCCCTCTCTCTGCAGCCATATTTTTATCTCAGCCGTATTTTGAGGCCTTCAGAGCTACCATAATATTATTCCTGCCAGTGTTTTGCTGTTTGCATGTCTAGTGTCCCCATCACTAAAGGAGTCGTTTTATTGTCTTTTCTCCTCCCTAGGCTGAAGTTGGAGGACCTCTGGTCTGCGAAGATAAGGATAGATTTGTCCAATATGGAGTCACCTCTTGGGGACTGGATTGTACCCAGCCATCAAAGCCTGTTTTTGTCCGAACTCCCACTTTCGTTTCTTGGATCAAGAACACAATGATTGCCCACTGAATATGGATGCAGCCTAACTTTTCTGGACAGCAGTCCCTGTGTCAGAAACAGCATTTCAAATATGGTTTTAAAATTGAAATAATTCATAAGAATCTTAAATAAATATCATTACTGGCTGAGCATAAGGAGTTATTGCAAAGCAATAGCCAAGTTGACCAATTTTTACTGTCTGTCATTGTGTCTGTGTTGTGTATGGTTACCAGTCAACCATGTTCCATGTGACAGTAACTGTAAGGTTCCTACTTCGGCCCCTGCTTTTGAGACATAGTCCAACTCATGACAGCTGCTTCCTCTTTGTTCAGACACCTGCTTTACTCCTCTGTAGATCCAAGCAGCTGGCCTATCTCTGTGTACAAGGTCTTCTTCAGACCAGAGGAATGGTCTGGATCTCCCCTGTGCAAGAACCTTTATGCCAAATCAGGCCTTCCCCTGTCCCCATCACTGGCATCTGCTCCCCTTTCTGTTGCTGCTCCAGGAGTAAGAAAATAGCAACCAAATGCAGCTGCTGCCTTGGGTAAGAAAAGGCCAAGCTGGACTATGCCTGTGCTGCCAGGAACTGGATGATGGCCTGGTGGCGTTGGTTCTTCTTGGGGCTAATTCCCCTCACTCTCACCGCCCAAGCAGAGCTTTGTGCTGCACTGTGCAATCATCTCTCACCTTCCTAGGTTAGATATTTGGATGGAAAAACTCCAGCAGGTGAAGTGATGAGTTGAATGGTGTATGGTAGGGTTAACAGGTTTGTCAGGCACTTGCACAGAAATCCTGCTCCTCCTTGCGACACTGACAGATTGACCCTGACATAGAGTTCGGGAATTAAAAAAACAACAACGGTTCTTTCAATTTATTGCTGGAAGAGGCAAGGATGTCTTAGAGAGTTGGACAAGTGAAGCTGGATGCCAGAGTGCCAGTGCTTGCCTTATCAGGCTTGGCAGCTCGTGCTCCTGTGCACTCTGCAGCAAAGAGGTGGAGAAAGAAAGGGCACCCCCAGGTTGTTCAAGCCTCCCGGAGACAAGGAACCTGGCCTGGTTGCCACCCAGAGCAATGGAAAAGGACTGCTATTGAAGCTGTCAGGAAAGGTTGGGTTAGAGAAAGGCTCTTTAAGCAGTATTGCAGTGACCAAGGGAAATTGCTGAGTGGGACATGTTGCAGCAACATCAGAAATCAACAGAAACTCACCTGTCCTATTGAGTCAAAGTCAGTTACCAAGGTTAGTTCCAGCATTTTCAGCTGTTCTGGTTTTCTGTGTTATCACTTAAAAACATACCACTTCCAAAAAGTGTATGTGTTGACCTAATAGCAGAAGAAATGTACACCACCTATGGACCTGCAATCTGAACAAGGATTTCTGTATTTTTTGTCTTCCAGTTGTATGCTAGATTTAAAGTGTATTATATCTATATCTAGTATTTAGGTACTTTATTATTGCTATAAAGACCTCTACAGAGATCAGGCTCTATGAACCCATTTGGGGATTTTAAAAAAAGATGGAGTTAAAAAAAACAAACTTACAGCCTCTCTATTCATACCCTGATATTCTCTATCAATTCTTTACGATTTCTATTATGACCCACCCATCAATTTCCTTTGCTTATCATGATACTGTTTGAATAACTGTTCTTTAACCCAGTCTTTCCTGACAGCATGTTTTTCTTGGATTCTTTCCAGATCCTGAACATTGACCCCTTCTCCAAGCTCCTGCTCACCTTCCATGGTGTACCCTCACAGCAGCCATAGGAAAAGGCCACCTCTTTAAAGGATGTGGCCCTTAGCGTGCAGTTTCTCAGACTGTTAGAGACCTCTGCGCTCTGACCCACAGGAGCTGGAGATGGTGGTGAGTCTCTTCCACTCTTTCCAGTGTGGTCAGCTGAAGAAGTTGTAACAGCCCGTTATAGGGGAAAACGTTTCAGGCTACAACCACTTCTGTTACCTGTTGTTACCATTCACCTCACTTAATCAACTTGTGAGACAGGGTTGGATAAAAACCTGAGGTGTGCAACCAGAAACAGCTCCTTTTTCTCTGTCACCAATATGAACACTCTCTAGTTGCACAAATTTTCTGCTCAAGCATAGTATCCAGTGTGTCTCTCCCTGATACAGCCCCAAAGGCTTTTTTTGAGTTGTGCGCTCAATAAACTTGGATGCTTTCAGAACCTGTTGAGCACAGTATTTCCTGGAGCACATGAAAGGCTTGCTGCCATTTGGAACTTGCTTTCTATTCCCTATGTACTGCTGTTTTTGTAAATTCTGCCAGTAGTGCTGTTCCTTCAAAAAACTTTGGCATAAATTCTCTGTAATAACTGTCCAGACCCAGAAATTGTTCCTGTTTCTCTCGGTGCTTGTAAGCCCTTCTTCAGCGCCTGTAGGTGGCCAAAAAGGCCAACAGCATCCTGGCCTGTATCAGGAACAGTGTGGTGAGTAGGACCCGAGAGGTGATCGTC
>JAOQGH010000023.1:49012188-49030986 GCA_025769975.1 Gallinago jamesoni
GAGTCCTTTGCCTTCTGCTTGCCTAGGTGAGATGGGGGACAAACGCTTGCAAGCTCCATCCTCAAATCCCTGCATCATCACTTAACCTGGACAATGATGGATTTGGGGCTTGCGGGCAGTGAGAGTTGCTGTCAAACAAAGCTGTGGTTGCTCCAGTGTTGTGTTCGTTAGAGATGCCAGAAGAGCAACAGCCTTGGTGTCTGCGTGGGGAACAAATGGCTCCCGGCAAAAATGCCCCATGGGCAGAAATGAGGGCACTTTTGGAAAGCAGCCTGTTAAAGGCTTGCTTCAAAGACATGGCTGTCTCTGGATTCAGCAGCCTTTTATCATAGGGTTCTTTCTTTTCTGTCTTATTGCCAAGTACTGTGATCCTCATTTTGACTGCTTTAAAATTTGTAAATAAGTTGTGAAAAACACAATCACAAAGAAAAGGAAAATTTTTTCTAGATGCTAGAGTTTCAGTCTTTTTCATAACAACTACCTTAACAGGAAATTTTTCATTCCATGTGATAAGGAGACAAAAATCTGGTCAATACTAGTTTCTCCAGTGTTTTCGGTCCTGCAAGACTATTTTTGTTGAAAGTAGTACAAAGTAATTTGTAATACACAAGAATTGAGGAGTGCTTTTTACATATATCTTTTTGGTTAAGTAGATTGTAAATCTTTCAGAAATTTCAAATAAATATTCTCTGTCCTGAAAATTTTAAACTTCAGTCAAGTATGGGATTCAGATGGCACATCTGTTAGACCCTCTGCATAGACTGTTATGATTGTAGTTAAAAATATAGTTATGAGTGTGCCAACACATATAAAAAAACCCAATAAAATACACAAGCATTTTACATATGTAGTTTTAAAATATAAAATAGGTAAAAGTTAGAAAAATGCATAAGTAGATTTTAACTGGAAATGTTAGAGACACGCCTCAGCATAAAAAATTCTAGATATTATTTGTTGTTAAGTATGATCATCTTAATTTAAATTCTAGTTTCTAAGCTTTATTTTTGCTGAAGAACAGCCTCATTCAAATCAGACACACTTCTCAAATAAGTAAGAATTTTATATGGGGAAGGAAAATATAGAAGTCGGGCTTTTTTCTGCAATACTCTGCTTTTGTTTGCAAATCCTTTTGCAAAAGATTTATCAAATCCTTTATCAAATGAGAGAGAATAGAATTCGGCTTTTGTACCTATTTTATCAATTCTGTCTTGTAGGTGCAAAATGATCTGAAATAAAATACCCAACTGCAGGCTGAGCTAGCACTCAGGTGAAAGAATTAAGCTGCACCAGGAGGTGTATGAGCCTGCTTCACACTACAAAAGAGTGTTTTTCAGGAAATGGAGGAGTAATTGCCTTCCTCAGCCTGAAGGACATTTCGCTGAATGTCCCCATGGAGCCCCCAGTTGCAGGCTGTGGGTCCGAGTGGGATGAGGCTGCTTTCTGTCCCTCCTGCTGGCATTGGGCTATGGCCAAGAAAGAGCAAGGTCAGAAAAAATGAAGAAATAAGTCGTTCCCCTTTTCAGCATGGCTGTCACACATGAGGGGGAAGCCAGGGTCTGGTTCATACCCTGTATGCCTTTTATTCAGCAATTGCTTCAAGCAAGGCCCCAAAACCAGGCACAGAGGAGGATTGAGCTGTGTTCCAAAGACCATAGACCAGCTGCCTGTTTGGGGCTGAAACCATGCAGAAGGTAACTCCCACAGCCAAACCTTTGTCAATAGAGTCATATTCTCATCTGATAAAGAAACTGTAAAAATCACAGGACTCATCCAACTCCATGACCCTGTAGCTGGAAGTCATGAAAGTCACAGTTTTCTGAGCTATAGCTAAGCACTCAGAGGTTGCATAGCTGTAACAGAAAAAGAAAATACTAAGTGGCAATGTCCTTTACAAAAAAGATTGAACTTAAACATTTTTGGATTTTACCACTAAACATAGCTTTACTTTTTACTGCCCTATACATTTCACATGAAGTTGTAGCTCAGAGTTTGCTAGATGAATTTATTTATCAATTTAATGACTTGTGTTAATCCACTGCAATGAAGGCTATCGCCTGCTACCTTGATTATTAAGGAAGTAAGTTCAATACAGAGTTACTACAAAAGTGACAAACTGACCATGAGCACAGTGATAATCCCAGTGATGAAGGACAGCTTGTTTCTCACAAGAGCATTTGAAAAAAGGCAACTATGGGATGGCTGATAAAACTGAAGTCGTTCCATGTGGATAGTTACCAGCAATGGGCAATCATTGTTTCACAGCCTTCTTGAGTCTCACTTCTCCACTTTCTCCAACGTATGGCTGACCTATATTTGCTTTTTTTCACTCCTTGGCTCATCTTCTCTATTCCCATCACTTTATACCCTAGGTTTGTGTTACTTGTTATGACTTTCAGAATGATATAAAACACTGTTGAAGACAATTCTCTGTCCTGCCTTGCATGGGGTTTTCAGTTATGCTACCCTTTACCATACTAGGAAGTCAAGACTTACCCATATTTTTTCACCATTAACCCAATGTTTCTATCAATTAAATGATAATGTTACTCAACTAGGAGTCAAAGAATTTAACATGAAATTTTTTAATAAATCATATCAGCATTCACATTTTTACCTCTTTCTCTCTTTTTTCTTCTTAGTGCAAGGAAGTGTACTAGATGGCTATGTGAGAACAGAGGGTGCTTGGCTGCTCAACCCAAAGAATCAACTATACAGAACAAATAGTCAAGAAGAATGCGCAGAGCAATGTGAAAATGAAAATAAGTTTACTTGCAGGTAGTATTCACTGGTTCCAATATACATCTTTCATTGCAGATGATGGAGCAGTCTGCCTTATTTTATCAGCAGTCTGAACTTTGAGGGATTTGTTAGGTGTATGTGTGTTGGAGGTTTGCTGGAAAAATGAAAGATGTATAGAAACAGAATCCCTGGGACATGTGGATGAAGACAGCAGAACTAGTAAAATTAAGATTATGTTGAATTTTTATTGGAAAATATTGTGATATCTTGATGCACAGCTGGCACAATGAAAACCAGTGTGATATGGTTTTATCCAGACTCTTGCATTCCTTATGCAATAAAAAGTCATAACTAATTGCTTGAAAATTTAGGACAGCAATAATGGCATTGTTTATGTTAATTGTGTTACCTATTATTTTGCAGATACATCCATTATTCTGTTCTGAATTTTACTAGAATTTGGACTTATGTAACTTCTATTCGAGAAAGAGATGGCTATCTAAATCTTAACGATCCTAAACCCTACATCCAGCCAAGCCCTCTTTCTGCACTTGCATTTAACCAAGCCCAAAGGGCTGGAAAATATGAAAGATGTTGGCCAGTGTATACCATGAGCCTTTGCTCAGGCTCCTGCCTCAGGGGAACCCATTGCTTTGAGCCTAAGGCTTCCGAGCCCCCTGTGCCAAAGCCTTCGAGCCCCCTGAGCTTCACCAGGACAGCAGGCACCTGGAGCAATGATTAGAGGTATCCATTACTGTGGCAGGAGGTGGTCCTCCCATGTGAGGCAGGGGGGTTTTCTCCTCTAATCTTCATGAGATATAACTTTTTGAACCTAGCAGACTGACTGTCTGCGGGGCTGTTTCCAGCACTTGGTTCTCCATCAGCTTTTATTCAAGCAGGTGCTGACTTTTTACGTGTGTTTTATAACTTTGTGGTTTAAATGAAAAGGGAAAATGAGACTTTTTTTAAAGACATGAAACCCTGAAGGATGACAGGGGTTCGCTGAGTTATGTGAAGTACTACTTGCTCCCTTTGACTACTCCCCTCTGTAAAAATCACACAAAGAGAGTGAGCTTCAGCAGTACTTGTCTCAGGAGCATAGGGAGGAAGGCAGAGAGGGCAGGTTGGTATATTCAGATTTTATATTTACAGTTTGCAGAGGATTATTATTCTTTTTTGAGGCATATTCAGATACAGTATCATTCCTAAGCCTCTGCCCTTAGCTGCCTCCCCAGACAATTCTGTGAGATGTATTACAGTCAGTCCAGAACAGATGCTAGCTGGCAGGGAAAGATCTGGGGGAAGAAAGGTAATGGTTAGGCAGAGCTCTAAGACCAGGTCAGCACCTCAGCCCCATCACATCGTGCTTTGGACCACTGAGTCCAGATCAGTACTTCAGACTTGTTGTCCTGCCTCAGCAGTGTGTTGGACCACGCTCCTTCGCTACATCCTTGCTTACAAGTTCAACATCAGCAAGAGCTGGACTTGGATCGAGGGGAACAGTCCCCAGCTTGGCTTTGAACCAGGGCAACCAGCACTCCCCAGACAGTGCACAGACACTGTGGCCAAACACCCAGTGAGTCTAGATGGAGTCCCACCTCTTTAGGGAGAAGCTGTGCCGATTTACAAGTATAGGCACAACGGGTTCATGCCAGCTGCTCTTAGAGCTACAGAATGGACTTCGTCAGTATATACATTCCTGATATAGACCTACCCACTGAATGCCATGTCCCTATTGCTCTTTTTTGGTTCAGAAAAGCTAGGCATAGAAATTAATTAGCTTCTCTGGAGTTTCCCTTAGAGGCTAGTGTAAAGGTTATGCTGTCCTCTCCGGTTTGGCAGATTTACAGACTGGGTATTTGCTGAAAAGACATATGGCTGTGTTTTACAAAGTGCTTACATTGCTTCACATGTGACAACTCAGAACAGTTATCACAAGGTAATTTTAGGTCCTGGCTTGTTGTGTTTCACCTGTTCTTGGTAACTGCTGAATGCTCTTGACTGACCACTAATTTTTTTGAAAGAAGATCAAGGTCCCTTGTGCACATATCTTCTGCAGCATGTTCCCTGGAGTCTCTGGTACATTATAAACCTTGTTGTTTATCCCTTGTCATAATTTGTTCATGTAGCTCTCTTTCAACCTAGGTTTGGTATGAAGATTTAGGAGTCAAAGTCACCACTGAAAATGGGAGCTGTGATCCTCAGTGGTTTGTGAAACATTACACAATCTTAAATATCACTGGGTTGCAGTGATTGCTAAAATTATAACTGAATACTAGAAAAGGTGTTTAGGAAAATAATGCACACATTCAGCTATTGTTTCTTACATTGCTCTCTCCTCTTAATTTCAACAGGGCCTTCTTATTCACCAGTAAAGACCAACAGTGTTTAACATTGGCTGAGAATACCAAAACAGCAGTGATCTTCAGAAGAACTAATGCAGTTCTTTATGAAAAAAGAAGTATGTCTATGTCTTTTTTACATTATTTCACTGAGATATGCTTTCTAGTGGGTCTCACATAACCATATTGTAAATGGGGGCTAAGCCTTCACAGAGTCAGATGCAGTCAGTAAATCAACCTTTACCTTATACCTGTTTCTTCCACATTGCTTGTTTAGCAGTGATACCATTTTTTTTTCCCCAGATTAATGCTCCAGCATCTCTCCTCCTCCCTAAATCCTAGGGTCCACAAAGTAGAAAAGAGCACTGTTGCTTGGGGTATGCAAAAGGTGCTGAGAGTAATGGAGGCACTTAAGGGTCCCTTCTCTCCTCTGCCTTTAAACCAGCCAATAACCTACAGCTGCATCTTCTCTGCCTCTGCTGAGGGTACCAGGAAAAGCTACTTGTGCTGGTAATTGTTTCTGAGGCAGATCCTTGCCCGCTGGAAAGCTGGTGGAAACTACCAAATAATTTCATTTGAGACACCGAAGGAAATTCACAGTTTACTTAGGTGGGACTCAAGAAATCAACTTTATTTTAGTTGCACATGTTCTCAGAAGTGTTATTGTTAACTGTGCTTCAGATAAAAATGATCTAATTTTATAGCATTTGTATATCGCTATGTGATATTTGCAGTCTTCAAATAATGATTCTGGTGAAACTTTTATCCTAATCTATATATCTATGACATAATTAATCAACATGGTGAAATTTTTTATTCTCCTTTTGTAGATGTTTTATTTCTGACCGGTTTTGTCATAGATGAGGATTATGTGACTTAAGTGTATTTCATTATTTACATAATACCTTATGATACACTGAAATCAATATGACTTTTCTGTATGTATAGTCCTCTTTTCTGTTAAATTCAGCTGTAGTAAGGTAACACGTGTATCACTCCATACTGATTTCATACAATATAGTGGACCTACAGTGTTTTCACACAATTCTGTAAAAAAACCTCTCATGCTTACACGTTGGCACGAATAAAAGGGATTTTTCTGTTGTGCTGTACTGCCTGTGGAGTGAAAATAGTAAGAACAAGGTGATTTTTATGTGCCACTTTGAAGAAACTCTTGTATTTCACTCATTTTGAAGGAACAGGAAGACTGTCTTTAAAAATAACAAATATCCAATCTTTTTATTTTCTCTAGAAAAACTATCACCTTGTGCCAGATATGAAAAAAAGATTGGGTTTTGATACTATTTTTGAATTACATAATCGGGCACTGAGCTCTTGCTATATACAGGGAAGAGGGAATGGGTTTAATTTTTAATATAACATAAGTTCCATTGTGTTGTTCTCTCACTTAATTAAGACACAAAGGAGAAAAGACCTCCTTTCTGATCATTCAGACATGTAAGATAATGTGATAAGCTTTGAATAGAATTACCTTGGCAGATCACATCACTGCCTCCAGCAGCTGCTTCTGTCCTGATACTTCCAGCAACTCCTTTCACATGCCCAGATGTTTTTGCAATACCATTGCTGAAACCAACATTATTTTTTTTCAGTTGAAGCAATTACTTGGTGAAACCTAATTGCTCTTTATTGTTGCATTCTACGAAAAAGATCACAATTGGTATAAAATTCATAGGTTTAAAATATATTTTTATGGTATGTGATATAAAAGAGAAAGTTAGCCTTCTCTGGCTTATAGAAAAAGTAATAAGAATTAAAGCTAACATTTGGGAATTGTTATCCACATATCTGTTTGTAAATAGTTAACCCAAGGGACACGGGTTGAGTTTGGGGTTCAAAGTTAGTTATTTGTCATCAGACAGAAAAAAACTTAAAGGTTATATAAACGGTCAAAAGTTTATGCAAACAAAAAGAGTCAGCACTTGACTGATTCAATGTTCAGTTATTGAGGTTTTTAATGTTAATTTATTGCAAAAGTGTCTGAGGGATCCAAACAGCTTCCAGCTAAAGTTTCTAGAATAAACTTTCCCATATATATACATTGAAATAAATATGTGCCTAAAGGTACATCTATAAATCCAGATCTAAACAACCTATCAGCCCACGGAGGAGCTAGACCTTATTTCCTATTCAAGCATTAGTTCTTTTCACTATTGACAAGACAGATCTATGTAAAATAGCATTATTTCTCCAGATTTACCTCAATCTTCTCTTCTATGTCAGCTTTGGTATAACTCTGATGCTGAGAAAAGCTGATGAAATACTGGGTCTCCCCAAATATCTGATTTGGACACCACCTGAAAACATGGAGACAATCCAGGTCACAGCCTAAAAGACAGACTGCTTCACTGCAGCTAGAAAGGAGGAACTGGCTGATGAAATATGCCCTGTACGTAGGGAAATGTTAAATGAATTTCCTGCTTAGTTTTCCAAGCCAGAGGACATGCTGCCTGACGGTGACTGTCCCTACACTGCAGATATAGAAGATCTGAGGGAATGTGTCAAGATCTGAGTTCCTTCAGCCTTGCAAGCCTGTTCTGCCCTCGCAGTCACCAGCTCTTTGCTGGGAAAGGGGATTGTTCAGTTCTCCCAGGACAATCTTAAAGGCTACAACAGGGTTATGGTTGCTTATTCAGCATTTAAATTGTCCTTGACATATATAAAGACAGGATTTTGTTACTAATTCTTTTACTCCTCCTTTTTCTTTTTTCATGAAGGTACTATTAAGTTCCAAAATCTAAGAACACAAAAGCAGCTATCAATCAACTATCCATTTTATCTTATTACGGCATTGTTTTGGCATATCATGAATTATTTAAATCTCATTCATGACATGGTGAACTTTAATGAAACAAGTGTCACCACCATTTATATGAACTTAAAAAATTTTATTTATTTAAACTGGTAAAATGCTATGTATATGCATCTGTGATTGTGTCCTACTATCTTCTTCAGCAGAATTCATGTGGCTCTCTTTAAGGTTTGATTTTAGTGCATAAATATAATAACAACATAGGAGCCAATTAAAAAAAAATGTGTTTCTATTTTGTTATAGTGCATATTTAAATGTTAAAAGCATATTAATAATTATTTAAATATGCTATAGCATGTTCTCAAAAGTACTGGGTTGTACTACGCTTATTTCTCTGGACTTCTGGTTTGAAAGTTTTTGGCTTTAACATCAATTTTTCAGTGCTAATTAATTGAACTTAGATAACTAGAAGGTTTTTATAATGTGAGCTATCTGTTTTTGACAACATAAGAAATTTAAGATATGACTGAATGTATTTAAATGTATTAGCATGACAATAGTTTTTGTATAAGCTAAAGTCTAATGGACACATCATGAGAGTGATTAATTGAGCGCATATCTTTTCAGTTTATCTTCTAGAATGCAAGGAGGGAAAAGGGGTGGATTACAGAGGAACAGAAGCCAAAACTCGGAAAGGTGTGCCATGCCAGAAGTGGGCTGACAATGCCCCCCATAAACCAAAGTAAATCCTTTTTTCATATTCTAATTGAAATTTTGCTAAGCCATTTATATGTGCTAAGTAGTCTTATAAGCGATTTATTTGGTGATCACAGTCTTCTTACAGAATATTTTTTCTACACTTACCTAGAATAAGATAATTGTCTAATCTGTGTTGTACCTCAGAGACCTGCAATTGGGGCTACCTGATCAACAGGGACATTGTCAGTCTTGGCAGTTGGATTTAAATGTGGTCCTTAAATGAATGAAGTACTAGACAGAAAAGAATCTGGTTCTACTGAAATAAGAATTTTGCCATTAATCTCACCAGGGCAAGAACTTCTTCTCTTAGCTAAAGGTATAACATGTGACAAGTGAGACAGAGGTACATCATTTTGTCAGTGAATCCAGACAATGAGTAGGACAGTAACTTTTGCACCTAATGAAAAACACCCAACTGGGTTTCTTTAGTAACCTCCTGTTGAGAAGGCATAGCATTCAGGTTACAGAGAACTCTTGCATTTCAGCAAATATCTTCTCATCGCATCTCCCAGGAAACATGTCCTAGAGAAGACTTTTTTCTACATGATACCTTGGCTGAGCAAAAATTGAAACTGAATAGCTGGAATTAATGCAAGTATTAAAGACATGACTGGCCTTAGAGGCACCATCTTTCCCGAAGTCTATAGCTATGGCACTTTTAACTCGTCAACAATGGAACAGAGTAGCAGTTAGGACACTTCTAATGAACAACTTCATAAAATGGTCCTCGGATAAAGATTTCATTTTTAGAGTCCTCATCTGAACAATTGGGTTGTTTTCCTTATGCTCTACTCCCCTTATATTCTGTTCCAGTTACACACCTGAAAAATATCCCAAGGCGGGACTGGAGGAAAATTACTGCAGAAATCCTGATAATGATGAAAAGGGACCCTGGTGTTACACAACAGATCCTGCTACCAGATTCGATTACTGTGACATCCCAGAGTGTGAAGGTCGGGATACATATACCAATTTTTTCCCTTTAAGGAAGATGTGTTTGAGAGTGTGAAGTTATGCAGATACTTTTATTTTCAATTGAGTCTTTGTTCCAAACCTGAGTTTTTTTCAACCTGAAACTTTCCAAAGACATTTTCAACACCAACAAGGAAGATACCAAAAGACCCCCAAACCAGCTATACAAAGTCGTCTTTTATTTTTCTAGATAAAAAACGTTATATCATAATCCTAGAATTAAACCAAATGACAGTTGCCAGTGCAAAAGTCAATAAAATGTAACAGCAGCAAGGCACAGATTTTCAATCATAGCTTAGTAGTTTTAATTTAGCTCTTCTAAAAACTATAGTCTATAATATTGGGCTTTTTATAAATTTAATCAACTAGCTGAAGTCACCTTGCCAAGAAAAATAAGGTTCTATTTTGCCAAAAAAAAAAGAAGACTGGTCTTCAGGCTTTTGCTCTGATCAGGCTTCATGTGAGATGAGTAGAAGTGCTTATGTGTCAGCTCCTCAGGGACTTTCTCTCTCTCTTATCCTTATTCTCCCTTGCTCCTACAGTGGAGTGC
The DNA here is from genome assembly GCA_025769975.1 of Gallinago jamesoni. Lineage (NCBI taxonomy): Eukaryota > Metazoa > Chordata > Aves > Charadriiformes > Scolopacidae > Gallinago > Gallinago jamesoni. The sequence continues at coordinate 49,022,324 of JAOQGH010000023.1, forward strand.
ATGCACTGCAGTGGAGAAAACTACCACGGAGTAGTTGCGACAACAGAGTCTGGGCTTGAGTGCCAGCGCTGGGACTCCCAGCAACCTCACTCTCATGGATACCTCCCAGAAAAGTGAGTCAGACTCTGTGATGGGCTGTTTGTCATCAATAGATACTTGTTACAATGATTAGAGACGTTTCTTTTTAATTATTTTTCCTGTTCAGTTTTCCAGAGAAGGATCTGAAGATGAACTATTGCCGTAATCCTGATGGTGAACCTCGGCCCTGGTGTTTCACTACCAGCCCTACCAAACGCTGGGAATATTGCAACATTCCTCGTTGCAGTGAGTCTGGCTTCTAGACTTCTAGACACAAAGACATCTAGACATCTTCCATTCAGGGTGGTGCAAGGAGATAGAACAAGTAGAAGAGGTCCCAAAGACAGAAGAGAGAATAAGAGACTGCTGACTGATCTTAAAGAAAAAAACAAAACAAAACAAAACAAAAAAAAAAAACCCAACTTGAAATTAACCTCTGATAACTCTTTTGAGGCTAGACATTTCTGTGATTCTTCCTGGAGCACAACCCCCCTCCTGGATGTGTTTTTCCATGACTAGGCATTTCAATGGTTCTGATGTTTCTTCTGATGTTTTTCTCTTCCAATTGGTTCTCCACATTTTCCATTTCCTTTTCTGCTAAAGGCCTGTCCTTGCCATGATACTTTTGCTTGGGGCTTCTCACCAGACCTCATCCTTGCTGTCTCTAACACTCACCAGTTAGAGTCCATCTCTTTTATATCTGCACCTGTATCTGTACCCGTCGCTTTTATTCCATTTTTCTTCACAGTTTTACCATTCGCTGACTTTCCAGCTTTGTTCTAATGGGGCTGCTAGGGCTTGGCTCTGTTGTATCCTGGCTACAGTAAAGGGGCAAATGCAAATGTTCTTCTGGCAGTCTGACTGCTTGTGAAGGTGTTAAAATGGAAGAAAGCAAAGTTAAGCTATTTTTAGATCTTTTCTCTACCTTTGGACTTTCCAAACTTTTTGGTCTTTAAACCTTACCTGCCATGAAAGCTAAAATTCCCACTAAATTATAAAACATAAAGTGTTCTTGGCTTTGGTTTTTAATATGTCTAGAAGGCACTGATAAATTTCAGTCCTTTTTCTGCAATAGCAACACCCCCACCAGTTCCTGCACCAGGACGTCAGTGTCTGTCAGGAAGAGGAGAAGACTATCGAGGCACGGTATCTGTTACTGAATCGGGAAATACCTGTCAGCGCTGGAGTTCTCAATCTCCTCACAGACACGCTCGCACTCCTGAAAACTATCCCTGCAAGTAAGTGAAACCTCTCCATTATTCAGTGTCCTCTTCTGACTTTCAGGCTCTGCTTGATTGACTTTTTCCCTGGTTGCAAAGGCCCCATCCCTCAAAGTGTTCAAGGCCAAGTTGGACAGGGCTTTGAGCAATTTGGTCTAGTGGAAGGTGTCCCTGACCATGAAGGGGCGGGTTGGAAATTGATGATCTTTAAGGTCTCTTCCACTTCTAACAATTCTATGGTTCAGTTCATCCTTTTACTGTATTGCTGCTCAGGTAAAGAAATGTGGAGTAAGAAAGTTACAGTTATGATATTTGCTTGGGGCTAGATTCTTTCACTCTGTGTTTCTGCTGTGCTGCTCTTGGCCTCAAAGTGCCACATGAAATACAACCTCTTAGTTCACCCATCACTATAGCAGGTATTTGGTTTGGCACACCCAAAACACCAGTGCATTGCAATTATTCGTCTAGTAAATGGCATCAGTAAACAACAGCAGACTTACCCACCAGTAAATACAACAGTAAACTAAGCAGCAAAGTACATTCTCCTGTTGTTCATAACTTTTACTAGTTTCCATGGGAGGCTTTTCTTAGCCAAATTTTCTGTTTCAGGAGCCTAGAAGAAAACTACTGTAGAAATCCCGATGGTGAGAAGATGCCCTGGTGTTACACTACCAACAGAACTGCCCGGTGGGAATATTGTGCTATCCCCCTCTGTGATGGGATACAACAAGAGGCCCCAGGTAAGAACAACAGGAAAAATCTTGAAATGAAGGGTCATCATGGTTTATTTTGAAAAATCTTGGGTGACTTCTGCTCAGTTGTATTATTGCTGTCACTTTTAGAATTGCTATGTATCAGTTGAACTCCTGAGCCTGGTATGGAGCCCAGGATTTATGTTCAGTCTGGTGAAAAAATGCACAGGTTTCAAATCACCTACTGACCCAGCTCAGAAAAAATCGCAGTAACAGAGATCTTTTCCTTTTCCCAAGTGGTGGTTCCCTCCACCTCTAAATTTTTTAATGCTCCATGGAAAAGTTAATTAGCTTTAGATGTCAGCTCCTGAAAAGCTGAATCCAAAGCAAAACCTGAGATAATTTAAGGGCACAGAACCAAGATTCCATAAAAAGAAATAAAAAGAAAATTCTCCTTATACAAAGCAGGCTTGTTCCAGACATGTATCTGTAGCAAAGCCACAGACATTTCCCTACCCCGGAGAAATTTGGATCCATATGTGAATTATTTGGATCATTAGCTAAAATAAATCCCCATGCATGACAGTAAAATTGATGTACAAGTGCTTTTAATCTAGCGTACATGAAATTTTTACAAACATTTTTGGAAATCTTCCTTTTGATCTACAGTCTGAGAAGGATTCTGTTACAGAAAGAGTGCTATGGCGGTCAGTGAAATACTCTGGCTTGTTATTTTCTGTTGGCTTTCTATGTTCATGTATAAATATCAAAGTATTAAGATGCAAGGGACTGGTTTCTGTTATTCACTACAGCTGTTGATGTGCCTGAGCAGGCTCAAATCACTGAGGAGTGCTATCAGGACAATGGTGTGACTTACCGTGGCACAGCTTCTTTCACTATCACGGGCAAGAAATGTCAAGCCTGGAGCTCCATGTCACCACACCGACACAATAAAACTGCAGACCGGTTCCCAAATGCGTATGTGGATTTCCCATTTCCGTGTTTCGTTGGACAATGACCATTCACCAACTCGTCTTGATTTGCATCATCTTTACACAACGATGATTTTAAAACTGGGAGAGGAGTGTACTTGTTAAAAATAATCCCATTCCTTTCTATTAGCCCCATCTTGAAACAAACCACAGTTGTCACTATTATGCTTTAGCCTAATTAATTATGTGTTTCTACATTACTTCTATAGGAGTTAAGAGTTATCATAAATTTCCCCTTACACTGCAATGAACTGTTTCTATACATGGGCTTATTCACTAGTTTAAGTCTTTGCTTCATATTAAAAATATTTCTGCTTAAAAGCTATTAATGACTTTTAAAAAGTAAAAAGAATTATATATTTAATATACATATGTGCATTAACTTCTCTGGATTTATAAACAGTATTCTACTACATGTGTTAATCAGTGCATAAGTATTTGGCATATTTAAATATTCTGCATATGTTTCTTGATTTCTTTAAGCTGGAAAAAGGATTTCTGTCACACGTTGCACATGATAAATGATATGTGCTAACTCTGTAGCGGATTTGCTTTCTAGAATGTTCTTTCAAGTTCTCCTCAGAGCAGTGGCATGGATGGGAATACAATATGCTTACATTTGTAGGGACCTGAGGCAGAATTATTGTAGAAACCCAGATGCTGATAGCCGCCCATGGTGCTTCACCACCGACCCCAGTGTGAGATGGGAGTATTGCGACCTGAAGAGATGCGAGAGCCACGTACAAGTTACTTTACCACAACCTCCTCAGACAACACAGGAATCAAATACTGGTGAGAATATTTTCCAATTCCCCAGTAAAGCTTGTAACCAGCAAGCTGTTTTTAATGGAAACATCATCAAGAATTTAATGAGGATGAAATACAGAAAACTCTTGATAATTACAGAATTTAATAGAATCCTGTATCCGCTCTCTTAATTTTCTGAACTTTCTGGTAGAATTTTATAGCGGGGTTTCTGTATTTGACTTTAGATTAATATTGCAGCTTTTATCTACTACATCTGGCAACACTGGAAACATGAGGAAACAGATGGCTAGTAGTCTTCACACTACTGTGGGAGAGCTACTAGCAATGATATCAAATATGGAGATGATGGCATTTTGCTGGCAACTGTTCCGAAAAAGTCTTTTCCTGTGCCATGCATTCACATTTCCAGGGCTGTATTTCCCACCAGAGGACAGCTGGCTTTTTAAATTCAGTTCAGATGCAACTTTGTTGTGCAGTAGACGGTTTGAGTGCTGCAGCTTTCATTTTTTTGCTATGACATGTTCTTCTGGTTAGAGGGCTAATAATTTTGGCTGAACACGTATTACTGTGTTTTACCTACTGTAAAATGTGGCATTGGATAGATATCAGTGTCAGTAATGACTTTATGAGTGCATGTGGTCCTGGCTTCTGCAGTCATGAGGGATCAACTGAATCTAAGCTTCTTTGATTTATGACTTTCATGATCATGAAGAAAACGTTTAAAATGCAAGGAAATTAAAATGTGATTGTTAGTCATAATTGACACTATAGTGTTCTTCTTACCTTGTATACATATTATGTAGGATGTTTAAGTCCTAGTAGTATTTCCTCAAATTTATTTCTGCTTCACCACCATCAAGTATGTACATGGCCCAATAGCTCACAGCTAATAGTAATTTCCTTTTCCTCTTTCTTCACAGATTGCATTCATGGTAATGGTAAAGATTATCGTGGCACAGTAGCAAAAACCGCAAGGGGCAGGACTTGTCAAGAGTGGAGTTCTCAGAGACCTCATAGCCACGACTATTTCACTCCCCTGACTCATCCAAGAGCAGGCCTGGAAGGAAATGTAAGCAACTGTTCACTTAATACTTGCTGTCATTGAGCTTTGCTTGTCTTCTTCATGGTTCCTCAGCAAGCATTTCATGCCAGGTCTTTGTATATCAATTTATTCTCCTCTGCTCAATCCAGGAACCTGATCATGCTAATTCTTGCTTGTTGATATGAGCAGTCTGTACTTCTGTGGCACACACAGATGCCCAGAAGCTCTGTTGAATGCTTCTGCAGCACAGCCAAGGGGCTTCAGATGGGCATTTGCTTCTCGTCACTGTTGAGGTTGGTCTGTGGGCAGAATCTCTGCCAGGAAGAGCACCTGGGGTCATAGGTTTCAGGAGTAACAGTGATGGGTGACATGGCGAGGGATCCAATGTTCCTTGAGACATATAGCTGATAGATTGCAGATCCCATCCTCTACTAATTCCTCCTCCAGCCCTCCAAATTCTGCCGTAGCCCATCATACAAAGACATACATGCATCTGACCCATCCTGTAAGTGATTCTCAATCTCTGACCTTCATCTCCCTGTTACTAACACATGTACTCACCACTAGTTTGCTAAACTTGTATAAAGAACTTGTTTTATATTGGCAGCTTGAACTTTTTTCCTCCAGGTACCTGGTTTTTGAGCTTGCTTTAGCCGACCCTCTGATGGCTCCACATATCCTGTATTGAATTCCAGCTCAGACTGGGGAAATGTCCCCAGAAAATCTGCCTGACATAACTTTTTGATTCTTGCATTCAGCAGGGACTCTTGGGGAAGAGAAGCAAATATTTTCTCCTTTTTCCTAAGACATGGGCTGTATTTCAGAGCAGGGAAAGGACCTAGAAAAATATCTGGTAGCATGCAGTTGTGTAGAGGTGTCTACATTGAGCAGAGATCAGCCACTATGGCCAGTAAGGCCTAGAGAGTGATTCAGCTAATCAGCCCCTCCACATCAAGGTTGAACACTCAACCCCTGCCCCTGGGACTCAGAGGCATCACCAAGTTGTGCAAGAACGGCTTACACAATACCCGCTTGCCCTGGAGTCATGCAACCAGAGTGGGTGTGAAAAGACCTCAAGGCTGACTCTACTGTTCCTACAAACTGCGGCAGAAAGAGGAGTAAACTGTTTAGTGCTTTAGAAAACCTTATCCCAGGTCAAGATCTACTTTTTGAGTGCTCAGGGGTCCAAGCTTGCTCTGGTGAAACTTACTGGCTGAAGGCAGTTGAAGAGGTTTCCTTTTATCTTTTTTTAAACTCACAGAGCAAACAGAAAAATGAAACAAATATTGATAGAAGGAATTGGAAATCACTTACCAGTAAGGAAGTAAAAAACATTTCCCGAATCTAATTTGATTTTATTTTGAAACATGCATTGGTAGGCTTTTTTGTCCGCTGGTTAATAGCTGTTGTCTTTATTGTTTGTTACAGTACTGCAGGAATCCTGATGGAGATGTGAATGGACCTTGGTGCTACACAACAGACCCAAGAAAAGCCTGGGAATACTGTGACATTCCCAAGTGCCGTAATTATTCTTTTAAAGACTAGTGTCTCCCTTTCCTGTAACCTTTTATGACAACTGGAGGACATTCAGCGATTAATCTGAAAAACTGATCTAAAATTGTGCAATGGCTTTAGATTGGAAACTAAGGTTGTGGGGAAGTGATGCTCAAAATCTGTGTATGAAGTCTTAAGAATAGTGTTTATTTCTTGGAAGCCTTAAACCCAGCACAAGGTGTACCTCAAGCCCACTGAAGCTCAAGGAGGTTTTGCCATGTGTTTCAAAACAGGGCTTTTCCTGCAGAAATTTCCCCTGCTCCTGCCTGGACACCTGACATCACTTTGTTTGTGGCCAGGGTGAATATGGAATGCCCTTATCCCAGCAAAAATTTTTGCACTCCCTGCTAATGTGGTTCCATTCTGGATGTAAATGAGATTTTTCCCTCCTCTGTATCTGATATTGTACCGTATGTCTGGAAACTGCATCTGGCTCTAAATATTTAACCAAATGCCTTTGTTACTAGTAATCAAACCATTCAGTACTCTGAATGAGGTGGTGCAACAAAGTGTACAATGATTCAAAAACAGGGTTTCAAAACATTTTGGTTTTCAGTCCTTCCATGTCCATCAACAGCAAAAGCTATGCCAGGAAGAGAGGTAGTTCCCATTCAAAAGAAGGGTGACTTTTTTCCTGCTCTATCGTCTCACTTGTGAGCAGCAGAAAATGTGTTCTGATTAAAATCCCAAAATGGAGCAAACAAGAGAAAGAAAGATGATCTATAACATGCACGTGCTCTGACTGTAAAAACTACTACTGCATTGAAAGTGTTGTGCTGAGACTCTTGGGTGTGGAAATGGCATTTTCATGTGCTTATTGTATTCATTATGGACATCCAATTTCTATTTAATTTTTTTTGTTTGTTCAGTTGTTCAGCTAAAGAACAGAAAATGTGGCTTTTGCCTTTAATGTCATTAGTCAGTTCCTTTTGCTGACAACAAATTCCAAATTCTGTGTTGATAAGAGTCAGCTTCCCATGGCTAAATAAGAGCTATCCTTTTTTAACAACTCCAAAACATGTGAAGTACCAAAAGATCCTGAGATAAGACGGGACAAGATTTTGTTCCACAGAGACAGTGACCGAATTTCACGTCAGTGAAGGATTAGTTTGAAAACAGCTGCCAGTTCAGCTTTTGCATTGCTGGCATCTGTAAGAGTACATTTAAAGATGTTGGGAGAATTTGTTTTTTCTTTCTCTCTCTTTCCTTCTCCTTCCCTTTCTGTTTTTTAATATCTCACTGGAGATCTATTCATGTGTCATTTGCTGACCACTGAGAAGTGTATGTGAAAAAAATTTGCCGGGCATTTTAAAGTGCTCCAGATGAAGGTAACCTAACAAAATATAGATGGTGCATGGTATATACTTGCCTGCAGAGAATTAAAAGCTGAAGTGATAAACATAACAGGTACACCTTCTAGTTTTCTAAGCAGATAGTGAATATATAGCAAATATGCCTAGGTTCCTTTTTTTTTTTTTACTTTTTTTTCTTATTTTGTAGCTCCTGCACAGTATGAGTGTGGAAAATCCAAGTTCAGACCAAAGTTGTGTGCTCAAAGGATTGTTGCAGGGTGTATTTCGCATCCACACTCCTGGCCCTGGCAAATCAGTCTCCGGACACAGTACGTCCATTCCCCATTACATTAGACTTTACATTCAAGGAACCTTTGCCTCTCACATGATACTACAGTATGTGGCTGCAGCATTCTAAACTTGATTTTAATTTAGAATTAGCTCAAGGCTTTACATTTCATGTGCTAGTCTTAAAGAAGGTCGTTTAGACAACCAAGAATGCTCTGTTTTGTGATAAATACCTATAGAATCAATACAACCACTAATTTCAATGACATGGACAGAGGGATTGAGAGCAAATTTGCAGATGATTCCAAGCTGTGTGGTGTTGTCGAGACACCTGAGGGATGGGATGTCATTCAGAGGAACCTGGACAGGCTGGAGGGGTGGGCCCAGGTGAACCTCATGAGGTTCAACAAAAGCAAGTGCAGGGTTCTGCACCGGGGCCAGAACAATCCTCAGTATCAATACAGACTAGGGGATGACGTATTAGAAAGCAGCCCTGAGGAAAGGGACTTGGGGGTGCTGATGGATGAGAAGCTGGAAATGAGCAGGCAGGGTGCACTTGCAGACCAGAAGGGCAATCGCACCCTGGGCTGCATCAAAAGAAGTGTTGACAGCAGGTCCAGAGAAGTGATTCTTCCGATTTGTTCTGGTGAGACCTCATCTGGAGCACTGTGTGCAGGTCTGGAGCCCTCAATCTAAGAAGTACATAGACCTGACGGAACGGGTCCAGAGGAGGGCCA
>JAOQGH010000023.1:49031086-49063837 GCA_025769975.1 Gallinago jamesoni
CTTCCCTGGAGACATTCAAGGTGAGGCTCGACGAGGCTCTGGGCAACCTGGTCTATTTGGGGGTGTCCCTGCTGACTCCGGGGGGGTGGACAAGATGGCCTTTGAAGGTCCCTTCAGGCCTGGACCATTCTATGATTCAGAAACACTTTCACTAACAGGCAGAATGTTTCCAAATGTGTCACTGTATCCTACAGTAGAATCAAAAATGCTGATTCTTAATGAACATGTGCAGTAATGTCTTTCATTTGTAAAGGTACATGTTAGAAAGATTACCTGATAAAATGCAGTAGAAACCACTTCCCCACCTTAAACCAATGCCTTTTTCAAGCTTTTCTGCTCTATTACAGTTTTGGCCTGCATTTCTGTGGGGGAACTCTGATAGACCCTCAGTGGGTTCTCACTGCAGCTCACTGCTTAGAAAAGTAAGTATCTATTATAGTCTGCACCAGGAGGATAACTTCCTTACACTAGATGATAAGAAATCAGGGGAGAAACAAAATGGACCCAATAATAAATGTGAGCTGTCTCTTGACTCAGCTTGCAAACCGTTGAGAATTGACCTGAGTCAATTCATGATTCATTAAAGCAGATTGACTGAGGAAACAGAGTGATATTTTTTTGCCTAATTGATTTCATGTGCCATAACAAGGGATTAAGAAATTAAGTGTACATCAAACCTGGCTATATTTTTCTAGTTTTGACAGAGCAAGGTCCCCAGTAAGCTCATAAGTGGTGTATGTCCTGGGTGTGTGTTCAACAGCTCACCATGTGCAATCATTTCCAATAGGTCCTCACGGCCATCTGCGTATAAAGTGTACCTTGGATTACACAGAGAAAGAGCATTAGAGGCATCAGTGCAAAAGCGAGATGTTGAAAAATTGTTCAAGGAGCCACACAGGGCGGACATTGCTCTGCTAAAACTGAGCAGGTACCCTTTCACCTGAAGCATTCCTTTCTTCTGACAGGACAAGTTTGGTTCATCTGGATTTTAACTAAATAGTGGTTGCTGGTGTTGCAGAAATGCGTGTTTCTATATGTACTCTGTTCAGTCAGCAATTTAAGACCCTCTCTTTCTTCCCTTTCTGCAGAAGCTCCAGTGGAAACCAAGGTGATTCTGCTGCAGGGATTCAGAAAGAGAAAGGGCTGCCTTTGGAGGGGGGGTAAGGGGGAGGCTAGGGACAGTGACCCAGGCTGGCAACATGCTGGGTGACAGCTGCTGGGAGGTGAGGCAGTAACAGCAGAATAGGAGAAGGTAATGCCTGGAGGAGTTTTCACTCTGTGTCTCTCCCTAAACGCTTCTACCTTGATAAGGTAATGAGGATTGAAATCTGCAACATCAGCATGGTGTCACCCCATACCATTTCCATGATGTGGTGGGGAGACTCCTTCCAGCAGGTCTGTCCAGGGTGCAGACAAACAGTTTGCAGGTTTAATGCACTACCCAGTGCATTAAAACAGATGTGAACACATGATGCCTCTGCTTTGATTTCTGTGGCTACAATGCAAGTCCAAAACAGACACAGGGTGTCCTGGTTTCAGTTGAGATAGAGTTAATTTTCTTCCTAGTACCTGCTGTATTTTGGATTTAGTATCAAAATGATTTTGATAAAACATATTATTTTAGTTGCTGCTAGTAAGTCAAGGACTTTTTCAGCTTCCCACAGAAGCTGAGAGGGAGCACAGACAGGACAAGCTGGCCAAAGGAATATTCCATACCATAGACATCATGCTCAGTGTATAAATGGGGGGTGGCTGGGGGCCAGGGATCCATGATTGCTGATTGGGATGGGATGGGCAACTGACCATTGGGTGGTGAGAGCAATTGTATTGCATCACTTTACTACTATTATTATTATTATTATTATTATTATTATTATTATTATTATTATTATTATTATTATCTGTTACTGTTCTATTAAACTGTCTTTATCTCAACCCATGAGGGTTTTTTTTCCCCTTCTTTTTCTCCCTCTTCTCTCGACCCTACTGGGGGTGGAGGGGAGGAGTGAGTGAATGGTCATAATTGCCAGCTGGGGTCAAACCATGACACAGGGTCAGCATAGTTAACATGGTTCCTTAATTGAGCCTAGCCTTAGCTGCACCCAAAGGCGAGTCAGACTGACTTGGGTTCCACTGCGTGCTGAGTCCAGTTTGAAAGTGATTTATAAATAGTCAGACTGGATGCAGAGAGCAAGATAACACCTATGTATTAAATGCCACTAATTCATAGCCCCTCATAGCTTTGTAATTAGGTTTTGTTGGCTACGCATTAGCCTAAGTCAAAGAATTCTCCTAGATTTATATAAGCAATTTTAGAAACAAAAGCCTCTGACTGTTCTCCATTTCAGGTCTTATCCCATTGTGTATCACATTCTGAGGGATTAGAGACTAAAATAAAAGTGGTTTTGCACATCAGAAAAACTTCTTACTTGAAGTTCGTGTTTTCAAAGGCAAAAGTTTGACTACATAAAAAATCTTTCTAGAAACCTGAAGGTGGTATCAGGGATAACTGTGCTAATAATTGTTCCTGTTTGAGTCTCTTGTTTGTTTCTTTCAGCCCAGCGATTATTAATAATCATGTAATCCCAGTTTGTTTGCCAAAAGAAAATTCTGTGTTAGGAGGAAGAGAGGAGTGCTATGTGACAGGCTGGGGGGATACAAGAGGTGAGAGAGATTTAACACATCTGAAAGCTTTGTGTTTGGAGATTGATATACACTAGTATCCAAAGTGTGTTTTCTTTGTGCCATAAACACCCCACACAAGCTTGCATGTATGCTTATTTCATCAAAATTTATCAGGTACTGCCATTCTTTCCACTGTCTCACTCTGATTTAGATTCTCCTAAATCACCCAGAGCCACGTAAACTGAACCCCCCAAAACCAATACTAAAAGAGGAGAACTAGACTTAAGGAGTTGCCCACTCTTATCTCTCAGTCCACTCTGCTTTTCCTCAAAGTGGGCTTTTACGCAGTCAGACAGAAAGTTTTTCTAGATTTAGGCTATTTCTTAATCACATGACGGTGAGCTCACTCATTCTCTTGAATGATATTTTTTTCCCAACCAGCCAGCCAACTCTCATTTTCAAAACATCCCACTTTGTTGCAGTTGAGAAGGGCGTCAGTACCTTCTCTGCATTCTTGCTTCTCCCCATCTTGCCATCAACTGTTTATTTCCTATTTCCTTTCTTCTGCAGAGAACAAAACTCAGAGACAGAGAAATAAAATGGTTTGGGAATGACTCCTACAAATATCAGCGGGTACTGGATCCATAGGGATACACTGTGGGAACAGGAAGGTCAATCAGTGCAGTGTGGATTTTGATGGGTGACAGAGGGTGATAAGTACCATGATAATGCTTACTAGGTTTGGTATCACTTTGCATTATGCATGGAAAGTATATGCAAAATGCATAAACACTATGCTTATTTTACTGCTTATCCATATCTAGATGTTTGTTTTATGAAGATGTTCATTTACCTTTGTCATTTATTGTGGTTTGGTTTTGTTTTTATTTGTAAAGGAACTGGTGGTGATGGATACTTAAAGGAAACTGGTTTCCCTGTAATCGAGAATAAAATATGCAACCGCCCTGAATTTTTGAATGGAAGAGTCAAAAAGCATGAGCTCTGTGCTGGGAATATTCATGGTGGCACAGACAGCTGCCAGGTAAGAGAGTCTGTGAGCATCAGAGTTGGGTGTAAGCCCATCCAAATCAAATAGTGCTTTGCTTTCTGGACTTTAGAGGCCCAGGATTAGCCCTGGGGTGCTGCCACACCATGTGGCACACAAGCTGAAAAATACGACTTGGATTCTGCTCTTCCCTTGCTCCCTTGTGTGCTGCTGGGAAGTGAGGCAGGTAATTGTTCAGATAAGCCTGGAATACAGAGCGCATGGTAATACACAGCTGCCCGAGCCTGGTGTATGGAAGCCAACTTAGAATAACTAAAGGTCTGTTTTTTATTCCCAAGAGCACTTTCTTTGCTTCTGCTAGACCCACTGCAATGTCCAAGCTACCACGGTTAACAACCTGAGACATCTCAGTTAGCAGTTAAGGAAAAATGTTTGAGGCCTGCCATGCAGCCATACTAATGCCCAAAGGAACTACTGAATTCTAAGTGTCAGTGCCAGTGCCTCAAAAAATCACACCAGGTGAGGGAACATGCATGCTGGACTTCCCTTTTGCTAAAAAGGAAGGATGTGTTTGGCAACAGGTCACCTCACACGTGTAGGGTGAAGGCTTTCTCCAGAAGTCTAGGTTTTGAAGTTGAGTTCTTTAGTTTCTTTAAATAGATGAAAGGGCTTAGAAAAGCTTAATGCACTGAATCAAGTTGGAAGTTTTCCCCCCTGAAAAGCTAGAGCTGACTCTGTAAAGAAGCGTGAAAACAGGAGGCTGCCTGCCCCAGCGGGCAGGTCAACGCCGTTGCCAACACATTCCAGCTAGCCTGTGCACAAGCTCTGTGACAGGAGAGCAGCCCAAGAGTGTGCACTCATGTCTTCAGACACATGGCATGAGTGCATGCATTCACTTGGTCTTGGATCACCAAGTAACAACAGGAAGACATGAAGACCTCGGAGAAGAGGCTGAGGGAAGAAGCACAGTTTAAGTTACTGAGGTCAGTCAGATTCCTTCTCACCAAAACCCCTTACTTCAAAAATAAATATAATACCTGGGTGATGGGAAGAGATGACTACAGAAGTGTTCAACAACCTCCACAGAGAAGTCTTCTCTGGCTAGAACTCCACATATATCTTGTGTGGCCCTCACACGCAAGAGATAATTCTGTTTCTGTGCCTCCCACGAGAACAGTCTTGCACACAGATCTGTCTGTGAAGGAATCATCCTGTTCTTTCTCTGTTTAGGGGGACAGTGGAGGACCTCTCGTCTGTCTGGACCAAGACAAATTTGTCCAACATGGAGTCACCTCTTGGGGCCTTGGCTGTGCTCAACCCATGAAACCTGGTGTTTACGTTCGAGTTTCCAATTATATTCCTTGGATTAAGAGTATAATGGAAAACAACTGATCCTGGGTATGGACTGTCCTCTCCTGGAAAGCATTATACGTATTAGAAATACAAGATCCCAAGTGCAATATTAAAGCTACAATCATTCATAAGACAGTAAAATAAATATGATCACCCATTTTAAATTGCTATAAATTAACAGTTATTGCCATGAAACCCAACCAACAGTGCGTCACCCTCTTTGTATGTTCTATGTCTTGCTATGTTTGACAATAGACTTACCCACCTCTGAAATATATGTCAAAAATTCCAACCTCAACTGTAACTGGAAATCTGCATTTCAATCTTATTGTAGGTTCTACAATTACTTTTTCTTCTAAGGTTGACTTTCTCAAGATGTTGTGATTCCAACAAATGAAGAAAGGAGAATGGTCCTTATTTTCTCTGAGTTGTCTGAACCTTTTAACAATTTAATGATACAAACCGAAGAAGAATCTCACTGTACATGTCTTATATGCATGTGTTTTATTAGATATATCCAATAGCATTGAATATAGAAGATGGGGGGGTGGAAGGAAGCAAAGACATTTAGTTTGTATTTTCATATTTTTTATTGACATGGAAATCTGTGTGTCAGCAAAAACTACAAATGTTGCATCAAAGATATAAAACAGTGAATAAAAAATAGCCTCACCCTAAAGTTAGTCCATAGTGAAGGCAGAGAAATAACTGTCATTACAACAAGTAATGACAATGCATTTAATGTATTATAAAATTCTCTTGTCCATAGTACCCACTTGTTTCCCTATATAACTTTATCTCACTATATAACTGCTACGTGTACATTTTTCTTCTCCAAAAGAAAATTATGTACACACGCCTGTGGTTATAAGAAGTGAAAGCTTAGACCTTTAGAAATGCTTTCCTGGGGAAGTTTGACTCACACTTGCCAAAGTTAAACACTTGCTAACTCTGAACCCCCACTTCCATACTGCACCCCTTGCATATCAGCCAGGGAGCACTCCACAGGAACCCAGGAACCCCTAGCTCTGGATGGTGTCCCACCTGCAAGTGTACTCCAAGTAACACAGCTGCTTACTGGGCTGGGAGTTGTCTAGCCCACTTACTGTCCAGAGGTCCACACCCAGGCATGCCAAGCTGCATGTCATTTAATTTAGATTGTCTTTTTATTTTTTTGTATGCATGTACATACAAAAAGGATGGGTTGCATCCTAGGAGTTCCTTTTTTTTTTTTTCCTCCTATAGACTTAAAGGGAGATGGAGCTATAAAACTGTTAGGTGGCAGAGTGATGTTTATGGCTTCTGCACCTGAAATCTGACTCTGGGAGAAGCAATGATCTCAGGGCATTACCTTCCTGAGCAGGAACAGTTCTGATAAAGCTCCACACCTCTGCTCCATTCCTCACCCACGCCTCTGGTTGGGGGGATTTGCCAGGTACAAATACCCTTCTAAATATTTTCTGTATCTATTAATTTGGATCATTAAGTCAGTCAAAAAATCCATGCAGTTCCTCCCTAACAACAGACTTTCTGTGTTGCAGCTTGGTCTTTTATCTGTAAAGCTCTTCAAATGTGGACTGTTTCAGGTATGGTTAGTACCTGGTTTGTAGGCTTGACAAACCCACCTCTGCTGTCCTTGGCAAACCCACCAGAAATGTCTAGATACGCCTGAGCAGCTACTGAAGTCCCGCTTCATAAAGCATGTAAATTGTCATCTTTTCTTTCTGTGAGAGTGTCAATGGCAGTTAAAATTGCCACTTGTCACTAACCACTCACACAGACTACATGAAGTAAAAAGGCAAATTTGGTGGCAGCACACATTTGAACCAAATAGCACATTCACTCGTTTGTTGGTCTGGGTAATCTCTTTGCAGGCAGGAAGAACACAGCTCCTGGGTTTCTGTGGACATGTTGAACGTGTGTCTTTGGCAGTGCTAAGGTGGTCCTTTGCTATGCACATCACATCTCTCACTGAGCCTCTGAAGTGTAACACAAGCAAGACAATTAAAGCTGGCAGCATTTGGTCACTTCTGAAGAGGTATCTTTCACTGAGGTGGATCGCAACCAAGTGTCAAGCCAAGCATTTTAGGAGAAATCTGTTCTGCCGCCTGAGAAGTTTGTAGGACTTTCCCATAAGGCTCAATGTATTAAATGATTTGAGGCACATAGGAATTTATAGTAACTCTTTCTAAACAAGACATCTGTCCAATGATCTGCACAACTTCAGCTGGTTTTCCCCAGGGTTCTCCCTTGCTGAAGCTCCTCTCCCTCTGCTTCCTCCACCTCATCTGTCCTCTCACCAACAACAGTGTAAGCCCACGGCCACCAAACAGCTGGTTGTACTACAGGTTACTGCCCTTCACAACCTTCATGAGGCAACCCAATGTCTCACAGAGACAGGAGGATTTCCCATCTTACCAAATCTGCCTGTTAGAGGTAAGAGTTAGCACAGAAGCTATTACCAAATAAAAACTTTACCTAAAATTGTTAAGTACTATCATATTAGAAGTCAGAATACATACACAGGCTGCATTCATACAGCATGGTATCTGATGGCCTCTCCCTGGCTCTCAGGGAGTGCGAAGAAGGCAGGGCTGAGCTCTGTGGCCAGGCACCAGCCCTCCCAGCCTGTACTGAAACACAGCCCCCGGCCAGTGCAAGCCCACAGCTTCCAGTTCAGGGCTGGTCCCCGCCAGCCAGCCCCACAGAGTCTACAGCTATCTGCAGAAGACTTGAGCTGGCGTAGGAGCAGTTTCCCACCTGCAGCAGTAGCTCCGCTTTTGGGTTGTCTTCTAGATATCACCAATTAGCCAGATGATATATGATGAGACACACATTTAGTTACATATGTTTTAATCACTACTGACTTGTGCTATGCATCCCATTGACCTTTAACTGTGCCTCAGGGGAAGTTAAAAGCAACCTTAAAAGACAGCCCTTTATCTCTAACTGCTCAAAGTATGCAAACATTAGACTGAGATTGCTAGGAAAGGTCCTGTTTTCCTCCAGCATGGTTGGTGCTGTGGGCAGGGCAGTTGCCAGGAAAGGCAGGGAGAGATGGGAACTGTTGAAATGCACAATATACTCCTTGCCACAGGAATTCCCCCTGTGCAGGCACCTGCCTGTGTGTGCTTTTAAGATGGTGAGACTGGAGCAGTAGTCATTTGTCTGCAATGACTGTAATGTTAGCACTACTCATGAAGATATGAACCTTCAAAACTCAGTGCTATATTTGCTTATGCCAAATATGTTATTTTCTGAGCTTATAAATCCATTATAAGAGCTCATTGGCTTTTTTTTTTTTTTTTTATTTGATTCTCTGTTGGTAACAGGAACACCACATCTTCTCGAATCCTTCACTGTAAGGAGTGTATTGTTTACCTGTCAGCGTCCAGGACCCAATGCTTGATGAAGGTCATACAGCTGAAAGGGGAGGCAGGGTGTCATAGATATCTGCTTGCAGAGCCACAGATTCAAACTATTCTGGTACATGTCAGTTTGAAACAACCAGGACCAGTTAACACTTCCCTCCATAACCAAAGCTCTTGTCTCATCCCTGCTCATCTTCCCAAAACAGCTTAACATTCCTGTCAACAACCCAAATAATTTATGGCCAAGAATGAAAGATGACAAATAATAATAATGGACAGAAGACAGAAACTGAAGGTCATCTTGGCAGTGGTCAAGGAGAGAGAATTTGGTTTGTAGCCATGGACAGAGAGCATGCTTTAGGAGGGAAAAGATCAGCTCTTGAAAAAGAGGGTTGGAAAAGCACCCAACAGGGGAGAGCAGGCAAAAGCCTTTTCCTCAGGAGACACAGGGCTCCTTGGCCAAGGGACAGGAAAATGGGGTGGCACATGAACCCCAGCTGGGTCTGCAGGGAGGCACCAGTGGGCAGCAGAATGATCTGACATACAGAGCTAATGCCCTGTGTAGGACATGACACCTACATAAAGCCCTGGGAAGGAGAGGAGGAGGACTACTTCCACATTTCAGAAAGCCCTTGAACAGGGAGGGAAGCAGGGGGGTTGTGCCAGGGGCTCTCTGTGGGAGAGGAGCAGATCAGGGTGAGGGTGTCCTGATGCATGCCTCCCATCCCTCTTGACCAGAGAAAGGACTGTCCTGATCAGCATCCTCATTCATGAGCCATCAGATCTTCTGTTTGTCCAGATTCTCCAGGGGCAAAGGGGAACGGGGGTTGAAATACTCATCCTTTGGATGTCATCCAAACATTAAACAAGCAGTACCATTTCCAAACCTCCACACCCAAAGGTATAGACTAACAATAGAAATAAACAAATGGCTCAAATGTATAAAGAAATAAATAAGAGCTCACTGAGCTGGATAATACATCTTTTTTAACCTGTTCTGTTCTCTACCAAGAACCAGAGAGTGCTCCCTTCCTGCAAAGAGCATACTAAGAAAAAAAATGAATTTATTCCGTATTTATAGAAAAATACACTGCTTGTTTTAAAAGTCCTTATGCCTAGAAGAGGAACATAGAGTTCAATCCATACTCTGCAGCAAATTTTGAAGTAGTGGCAGGTGGAGAACAAATTCCCAGTATGGGAACATGGTTCTTTGCTCAGTGCCATCTTTCGAAGGTCAAATGTAAGAGTTGGTGTCTCGGTGTTTCCGTTTCTTGCCACATTTACCAAAATGACTGAAGAAACAGATGGGGAGAGAGTCATAAGTGTGAAAGAAACAGGAAAATACATCCTCCAAGTTGTACTCCAAGCTGCAGTACTGAAACATTTATTTTCTGCATAGAAAATCATCTCTCTCTTTAGTTTGTAC
Organism: Gallinago jamesoni; assembly: GCA_025769975.1. Taxonomy (NCBI): domain Eukaryota; kingdom Metazoa; phylum Chordata; class Aves; order Charadriiformes; family Scolopacidae; genus Gallinago; species Gallinago jamesoni. The sequence goes on from JAOQGH010000023.1 coordinate 49,040,868, forward strand.
ATTGAAGGCAGCAAAAGTTGTTGATGGAATATCCAAAGCCACTGCTTGAAACATTAAGGGATAGCACTAGCTCCTCAAGAAATTTACTGCCAAGGCAAGCCAAGGTGTAAATGTTTCCTGCACACTTGCAGTGCAGTGAAGAGTCTGGCTTGCCCTGTGCCAGGAGTGGGAAAGCTGCGCCTGTAACTCTTCAGCTACAAACTCATAAAAATATGAAGTCATTTTCAATAACTTCACAAATTGTGGAAATGCTCCCATGATCAAGAGCCCTTCCTCACAGGGTGCTTTGAGTGAGGTAATGGCTGGATTTCTTGAGCAGAGAGTTGCAGGTTATACTTTGCAGCATCTCTCTTGCACATCATTCCTTTCTGCTTCTAGAGGTGCACTAGACAACTTTGTGTCTCTAGGAGAAAAATACAGATTCTATCCCCATGCTTTTTTTTAACAACCCGCCTTAGTGGCACTGAAAAGTTCACATTTCTCTTGAGGAAGATACCAGCTGCTTGTAACATCAACCTGCCTAGGGAATTTACTTTGACACTTGGAAAACATCAATAATTTAGGACAGCTGACAAGATTGCAGGGGAACACCCTCAGGAAACCTCATCCAATTAAATGTAAGAAAAAGTATCATACCTTGAAAGCTGCTCCACATCCTCCACTGTCTCTGGTAAGGAGATTCCCTTTGTCTCTGGTAAAAGCAATACTAGGAGCCCACAGACAACTGCAAGAATACCTACAATGGACATTGAAGAAATAAAAAGCAAAAAAGAAAATTGTTACTTTTCTTATTTTCAGGGCTTATCCACTGAGGATAGTTTATTCAGATTAAGGTTAAAGTGAGATTTTTAAAGTGCAACAGCTATTTCTGATTACCGTACTCTTATCAAACACCTTTATGCTACATTAATTTAACCTATTGAAAACAAAACAAAAACCACCAACCAAAACTTGAGGGCTAGGTGTTCATTTGCAGTCTGAATTGCCTCAAAAGGGAGATCTTAGCAGTCAAAAAATTGAGATAAGTGCACATGGGCAAGTGCATGCATACAGACTGCTCTGGAACCAGGATGGTATTATATGATTCTATGATTTCTCACATAAGACAAATCTGCCTTTGTTTGAGGGGCTCTATCATGTAGGTGCATCTGCATTTTTTGAGACTATTGAGATTTTCCTGAAAATCCATGGCTAAAGTAGATTGTGTGATTCAGGATATAAATTAATTCTTGGGAAAGAGCATTCAGATAGAGACTCAATCTGAAATAGTTCATCAAGGATGGTTATTTTGGAATAATTTTCTGCACAGGTATAATTTAAAGAATGTACTAAGTCAAAAGTAGAAAGGCTGGAGTGAAACGTAAAATCCTTGACTGTTGCATAGTTATCTCTGTTCCTCTCTCATTCTGTAGCTCTTTACTCAATTCAGCAGCAGCAGAATTTCAGAATTAGACAATGTGAAGAGTACTTCTATATAAACCTATTCCTGGAATAATGGTCATTTTTAAAAATGTCTCTTGTTTTTCTGTTATTTATTTTCAAGCTAAAATTTTAATTAGCACCAGTTTCCCTTCTTATTCTATCCTACCCCTCTTGCTTTTTTCCTGGTCACACATATCTCCTGGTTTGGCCAAAGACTTCTGCTTCTTTGTTAGAAATATCTACGTTTTCCCTACAGAAAACCCACAGGGTTCATTTTTTCCAAAAAGCAACTGAGGAAAAGAGTTTGACAGGAATAAGTAGTTATGGTTAATACAACATCCATAGTCATAACTATATATACCAAAAAACGCAAGCCAAATAAATTTTAAAGGACATTAACCTGCACTGTTGGGAGATTAAGCTTATTTCTCTGCAATTACAGAATTTAGCTGTAAAGTTTCTCAGTCCTAAAGCACCTCAGATAGTTTCTTTTATGCTCCTTTATCCAAGTCACCCAAGCAGACCTGAACTCTTCCATAGCACGCTGTGAAATCACCCGCATTTCACCCTTTTGCCATTCAGCCTCCTGCTCTAGGCATGAAGGCTGAGAGGGGCTGGTTTGAGGGAGAGATGAGTCCACACACTACACTTTTGTGCCAAGGAAAAGCTCTGTTAGGAGGAGGGTTTTTAAACTAAAAGTACATTTTAAATCAAATCTTACTGAAAATAATTAGAGGTAGCTCCAACCAAATGGCTGCTAATCGGAAAAGCAGGAATGGGGCTATGATCCCACCAAGATCACATAGACTTGAGCACAAGGAAACGCCGAAGTTTCTGCAAAAGAAAAATAGTGCCAGATATTTGAAAGGTGCTACCAAACAGATGAACCAGAAGTTTAAGGAGCAGAATGTAAACTTAGCTCCAAAATTATCTTGTCAGAATATGCCATCCAGATTCTGCAGTGGTTATTTAGTTAGAAAACTCCAGAGAAAAAAACAAGTTTTACTAAAAAGGGGTGAAACCGTGAATGAGGAAAAGTGGAGGAGGGAAAGCAGAAGGAAAAGTTGAAAGATTCCTGGGACCTTTTGACGTACCTCAGGGTCGTAGGGTATAGTTCAGAGTTCACAAGATAGACAATTTCAAAAGCCATTGTGATGGCCAGTCTTCCCAGCGTGGCAACTGTTGTTTTGAGCCATGGGATATCTGTTCATTCAAAAAGAAACCCAGGTGAAATGTGCTTCACGGTGCCAGCAGCGCATTTCTGAGAGCCCCAAGCCCTGTAAGCAAAAACTACATCACAGAAACACTGGACCAGTGCACATCAGACTGAAAGGCCACTGCTGTTGATATCAATCTATACGGGCATTTATTGCTTTCCAGCACCATGTGAGGCTGATTTCAAGAATCGGAAATTATTTACAGTTGATTAATTAAAGATTCTGATGGAGCATAACAGCATGGGTATGAGAATGAGTGTTAAAAGCTTCTATGACCACGTCCAAATTGTGCTCTGGAAAGGAACATTTATTTATATAGGGATGTTATGCTCTAAGAAACACTATTGAGTCACCTCCCAAATCCTTCTGACCACAAAGAAGCTGCCTCTGAAGATGCATCTGCAGCAACAGTAAAATAATTATCCCCAGAAGAGGCCAACTACACTTCATAATTTGTCTAGCCATTGCACATTAGACACTCCTAATAATCCTACTCCTGGCCATCCTCCCATTTCCCTTCCCTGGTGCTTGTCTTTATCAGGCCCAACTGGCCCAGTGGCCTTAGGTTGCCCCAGTAGCTCTGCCCAGCTCTACTGGCTCCACTCCAGCTCTGGTGCCCAGCCACTGCCCTGTATACATCAGTGGGGAGCCCTTATACATCAGCAGGGGGTGAGATGGTCACATCCGCACTGCGGGGCAGAGCTATCCCGTCTCACCCTGTGCAACCCCTCTGCATCTCACTGCCCTCTCTGGAGAGCCGGTGGCCTCTGGAGGAGCATCACAAGGAACACAATAAGCAGTTCTGCAATGTTCTTGGGAGAGGATGGTTGCCTGTATAGTCTAACCATGACCAGGCAGACGGGGAGGCGAGTGAAAAAACAAGCCTGAACCTGGCACGAAGGGGAGCTCTGTCACTGGAGAGGGCTCTGGCAGTGATTGTGTTTTCTCAAAACTTCAATAGGAAGAACAAGAAAACATTTCGTCTTGCTCTGAACCAAAAAATGAGATGCTTGGTGTTATTTCCCTTCCAAAACAACCAAACAAACCCCCATCGAATTTCATCCCATGTTGCGAGACACTGCCTTTGCCCTGAAAAGTTCTGTTTTCAAACACTTACAAGAAAAGCAAAAACTAGAAAGAACAAAACAAATCCACATTGTCTCCCTAGCACCCCTTCAGTCCATCTGACCCCTGAGGTGAGGGTGACGTCTGTGTGCCTCCTCCCTCCGTCAGGGGGACTCCAACTCTCTGAGCACCCCAGCGTGACTGAGGCTCACAAGCTGCCGCTGCAGCCTTTCTCATCTGTACAAACAGACCTTTCTTGAAAGCAGGACTGGGACCTCAGGTGTCCCATCTACGAGTATATAATCCCTAGGCTGTCCTCTCCTCACCTCAGCACTTCACGATTCCCGAGAGCAGGCTGGTGGCAGCACAGCCCTGGCCCCAGGCCACCGCTTTCTCCCCTTGCTCCAGCCATAGCAGCCCCACATGGTGCTCCTGCTCAATCTCCAGACCTGCTGTACTGTGCTCAGTATATGCTGTGGCCCAAAATACATGGAGGTGCTAGAGGCAGGTGTCCTGCAGGAGTAATTTCCCAGTGCCACTCATTGTTTCCTCTTCCTGCAACAGCTCCAGCTCCAGGCAATCAACTGTCCCCAGTCATTGCTGTCCCAGTGGGTCCCTCATAATTTTTTAACAGACAGAGAATGTTGCTGGCAAAGTCAGCAGATGACATGGTGACCAGGCCCTCTGTGCCTGAATCGCCATGCCCTACATCAGGGTGGCTGCCACAGGACCACAAGGTGGTCAGCATCTGCTCGACATGTGGCAGCTCTTCTGAGAGGCACACAGCAGTGGGGACCTGGGGAAAATCTGCCAGGACAGCACAGTTAGTCCTCACAGGCTTCAAGAGTCAAACCAGTGAATTCAAGTGAGTGGCAAGGTGACATCCCAGGGCATGGTCACACAGCCACTAGTGCCAGCACCAGAAACAGACTGTTGATCTTCCCTCTCCATTTCCCTCTCCTGTTGTTTCTGCTTCTATCAAAGCAGTGAATCTCCTCAAGCATACGATATTAATTTAAGTACTTTGGAGGAATCCCATTAAAGGGAGCTTAACGGAGAGGGAGGTGAACCAACACATCCCTTGGAAGGATTTCATTTTACACTCACCACAAACCTGTCTGTTTTCATTGGCACGTCATACTCTTGAAGTGCCTGGTCATGGCTCTTCTCTAAGAAAATGATTGCCCCATGGTATAAACTTTAGGAACTAAAACCTCTAAGGCTGGCCAGGACTGTCCCTTACTTTGACAGGAACATCCCTGTGGAGGGCTAAGCCTCCCTAATGCCCGTTCAGTTGCTGGTCTCCAGCTACACTAAGGCAAAGCATACTTATGCCATACCATTCACTTCAGAGAACCTCCAAATGCTTTCCTGGGGATAAAAAAAAAAATACACAGGAGGAAAAACAATTTAAGAAGATAGGAGTGCTGGGAAGCCTGTGTGCCATATCAAACCTTTTAGTTGTCCTTGAAACCAGATAAGAATGACTAAATCAAAAACCATACCTTTCTGCCAACCCCTTAACATTGTTCAAACCCCTGGGAGGGTGAGGGCAGGGCAACAATTTCCATGTCGTCTTCCACACCCCCTACATGGTGTGGTTTTCATTCTTTATTTGCAAACGAGAAGATCACCAAGCTGCCTCAGCTAAATCACTGATTTATTACTTCATTAAGTGTCTTCCAAGTCAGGGAATGTAATTTGCTTTTATGTTTGTACACTTTTCCCTTGCATTTGCCTTCAAAAGCAGTACAGGGCCTTTATACACATTTTTTCTGACTGCGCCCATCTGTTGCTCACCACCCATCAAAGATACAACTATTAGATGTCCCAGAGCAATCTGTAAGCAAATAAGGTATGTTGTTCCCTGACTGTGGTGCTACTTGCACCACCAGACACTTCTTACTTTTATCTATAGTTTTTTGTGGTCTGCTGTCCTTGCTTAAGGAGTGTCAGAGAGAGAAGTCATTGATCTAAAGAGCCTGGCATTGGGAAGGGAATTACCTTCTGGCAAGAAGGCAGTAACGAGGCATGCAATTCCCGCCACAATGTTGCTTATTCCAAAGGGAAGGCGCCGGCCAATGCGATCAATTGTCACTAAAATTAGGAGAGCAGCAGGCAGTTCCACAGCTCCCGAGATGAAGAAGTCTAGGTAGAGGTTTCCTCCAACAATTCCAAGGCGCATGACAAGGCCTTGGTAGATCAGGGCACTTGTGAACCTAAAGAGGAAAGGGAGAAAAAGCTGAGAGGCAAACAAATGACTACAAGCAGCTGAAAAGACCTTAAAAGTCACAAGGGATTTTTTTCTTCCAAACTTCCCACCCTGGTAACAAGCTGGACTGACATGAGCACTCACCAGGCATACATCAGGATGAGAGTGTTCCTCCTCATCTGGGGAGTCCTCACCAGGTCCAGAAAGGAGGGGTTGCTGACCTCCTCATTACTAATAGTGATCTGAGGAGAAAAGTAAGCAGTAGAGTCAGCTGTCGGGGATCAGGCAGGTGCTGGGGCAGAGTTTCTGTGTAAACATGGTGCTCAGCAATATTCCAGTCCAGCGAGCAAAGGTGCTGATGAGCCAGTTTGCTGCTTTTAGCACTCCAGAACAGTGTGCAGATATGAGAAATAGCTTCTAACTGGACACGGCTACAGGCTTTCCTTTATGATGATCATGCAGAAATCAGGAAAAAAAAAAATCCCCAATCCTGACTTGAGAGTGGAAAATTTATTTCCTCATTGTAAACTGGGAGAGGCTGACCTGGAATTTCTTGGAAGACAATAAGCAGTTGTTGTCATGTCAGGATCACTGGGAGCAGAGTTCCCAGTGCCTTCCACCAGAGGTGAAAGAGAGCAGGAGACTGTGGCAAGAAGGGCAAAGCGGTGGGTCACAGGAGGCAGGGAGAGAGGGGCTGAGCAGATAGCAATGGGTTGGGTGCACAGCTGGTGGCACAGCTGGGCAGCAGGAAGAAAAGAGGGGTAAGAGAAAGAGCAGATCTGTGAAGGCACTTAGATGCTACAAAACGTTCAACTGGTGAAATTCAGAGGGTCTTAAAATACATAAGCACTGTGCTGTACATTGATTTTAACTTGGAAGAAAAAAAATCCCACAAAGTATGTATTAATCATACTGCCTGTAAAGGATAGTAAATCTGTTCACAGCTTCCTCCAATACAGTCGCAATGAGGCACTCAAATAATTAGTTAAAAGGTTTAGCAATAACTGTAAAGGGCAGGATTTCACACAGCCCATTGGAGTTCATTGCCATAGGACATTGTGAAGCCAGAATGTTAGAAGGACTATAAAGAGATTAGGCACATCGATGGAGGCTGTTTTTAACTGTGGCCAGCAGTTTTTAATGACAGCCCTTTTGTTTGTATGTACATTTAGCAGGTAAGGAAGAGGAGGAAGAGGAAGCAAAGGTGGCTTTAGGCAGAGACAAACCATGAGACCGCCCAAGAGCTGGCAGCTGTGGCTGGGATTGCCATCAGCTCTCAATGCTGCTGTGGGAGACATGGGGTTAAACCTGCTGCACTCTTTCCAGGAGAATTTCAGGCAGCCTGGCCACTTTGACTTTCAGTTATTGCCTCCTCCTGAGAGGAGGCCTAAGAGAGGAGTAAATCCCTCTTTTGACCGCAGCACCCACTGTCCACAGGAGTGCAGGAGGCTGAGGAAATGATCCCAGCCAGCAGGGAGATGCGGATGAAAAGACGGTGAGAAAAGCAGGTGAGAACATCAAGATCCATGAAGAGAACACAGGTAAAGCCACAGGCATTGCCCGAGGGTCTAATCAGCTCAGCTGGGGCTATGCCCAAAGCTTTTGCTCTGTATTTGTTTTTCATATCATAGGAGAGCACAGAAGTCTTTCAGTGAGATTTGGCTGGGTATGGTTGTGTGTGACTTTTTCATAAGAGAGTGACACAAAACTTTTTAAGTGGACAGAGAAACTCCACATTTGTATGAACTTCCTTTCTGCTCCCTCTTTCTTTTCTTTTGTAGCCAGAGCCAGAAGTTTTCTTCAAAGTGCTGCCCCTGCTGCTGTGTGCCAGAGCCCTTTGCGGGGCAGGCGGAGGTTGCTGGGTTTCTGCACTGCTCTTGGATTCTCTCATATTATGGTTCTAAAGGGTTCTAAAGCTGCCATGACTGTGTTTATAAGAGCAGGGTGCCAGCCATCAGTTGTGACTTTGTGCAAATAAGGTTTTAGTTTTCCAAAGGACTAAAGATAAATTCAGCATGGCTGCCACCATATATTTTTATGTCTTAATAAAGTCATAATAACTCCAAGCATGACTGAGCATTTTTTTTATGGGTGAAAAAAAAAAAAAAGATTGCTGTGGAAAGTCATCTCTTTGTAGGGAAAAAAAAACCTGTCTTTGTTCTTTGAAGTCAAGGAGAGCTTTGCTATTCACATCAGTGCAGTCAGGAATTCAATGATGGGGCCCGTGTTTCCAAAGATACACTATCTGAAAACTCTGGAGGAAGTTTTATAACCAACTCCCCTGGCATTTTTATGTCCCACTGAATTATACATCAGTTCATCTGCAATAATTTTTAAAGATTTCTCATAACATAGACCTATAGTTATGCACATGCTTAATTCTGCACAGGACAGTGCATCCATGCATGTCTGTAATACATACATATGTAAGTTAATATATAATAGAAATATATATATGTATATGCAATATATATGTCTATATAGTAGAAATATATATACAGGAAGCGGGTTTTTTGATCCACAGCCCTCTCAAGAAGCAGCTCTTATTCAGCTGTTTACAGCCCATTCTGCTTATGGAGAGAGACCAAGAATGAAAAAATTAGCTTAAAAAATGAAAAAAGAATATATTAGGATAAGTGCAAGCAACTGGAAAAAAAGAGTTTATAATTTACAATTAATTTAATGAGTTCTGGACAGAGCTGAACTGTATCAATGTCGTAACTCACGGAGCAAAAGCAGCAAATGTTTGTCTGTTTTCATACAAAGGTCATCTGTGGTTTCTACATGCCAATAAAAGTGCAAGGCTGCTACAGCCAGAGCCATGTAAGGGACCGGAGCCAACGAAATTGTTACAGACATACTGAAAAAATCTTAGCCAAAATGCATGGATGGATAATGCCACTCTCTTCTCTCTGTCCCTCCACACCTGCCGCACTTTGCCTGAAATGCTGGAGTCTCTTTGTCAAAGAGAATTCTGAAATGAGTAAACGTGAGAAATACACTTGATCCACGACTAACGCGCTTCCTGGAGATGCTCTCTCTCTCCTCTGGGCACAGCACCAAGGATGACAGACATTGTGTATTAAAAAGGTCCCAGGAACAGATCCAGCACAAATCTGTATGTGTGGAGGGTAATGTGCTGCAGCTGTGAGTGGCTTAGGGTCATGAGCAGGGACACTTCTGAAAAATAATTAAATATAACTTAAAACAAAAAGCAGGGAAAGACACACATCTGTTGTGATACTGAAAATGCTGAAGTTTAGAGAGGGGAAGTGCGTGTGTGAACAGAGGGCTAAATGTGGAGGGGGAGCTGAAGCAGCCCAACCTTCCCTCTATGTGTTTTGGGCCACACTAGGCACTGGGTAATGCCGGCCAAGAGTTGGGGATCTCACTGGTGTACATGCCTCAGCCAAGGACAATAAATGGATTTATTCTTTTCTCTTTCCTTACTCAGTCTTTTCAGTTTGTTTCTCTCCCACCAGTTTCAGTTTGCAGTCCTCTAGTTGCATAAGATGCTACTCCAATGTGACTGGAAAAGCTCATTCTGCGTTGTGGGACATCTGAGGGTGATTTCTTAACCTTGGCTGGTGTCACAGAGATGCCTTGGCTTCTATTAGAAAAATGGTTCACTAATTGCTGGCCTTGCTTGTTACTGCTCATAAAAACTCCTTCTGTCATGTTGCTTCACTCATGTACAACAGTCTCATCTGGTATATCCCATTTCTTGGCAAAGGAAGAAATATATAGCTTTTTCCCCTGAGGAACTTAACATTCTCCCCTCTCCCCATCATTAACCTTTGTGTGCTCCCCTGAGCAACTTAACATTCATAGAAACGCCATTATAGCAGCTTTATGGCACTTGAAGAAGTTGCTTATGAATAAAGCAGCTGGCTGTGGAAAGGTATATTTCAGCATACTCATCTCTGCTGATAGGTCTAGTTTTGACTTTATAAAATCATTAGTGCAGTCATAGATCTTAAGAGGCATAGTATTATGGCTGGGTTAGGGCCCAGCTTCTCTGTGGAACCTGTTCTGTGAACTTTAACCCACCAGGACTGTCATTAATTGTCATTAACATTTCCTTAACGAAGTGGAAAGATAATGGAATATTGGTATAAACCAAATGGCCATTTCGATACTTCTTCTGTTACCACATACCTCTTCCTGTGTGCGCTTCATGCAAGCTCTATATTTGTAGCAGGAGTAGTCCCGAATAAGCAGAGCTTCTCAGGCTGGCTGGGTGATTTATGAAGCCTGTTTCTTACCAGGTAAATAAAATCCTATGGATTTGGGAACATCTCTCTGGTGTTTCAGAAGAGTGTCCATAGTTATTGCTTGGGATTCATCCAGAGACATACTCTAGGATTTAGTTGAAGTAACTCCACCTTTTTGGATAAGCTGGGTTAAATTCTCAGGTTCTCTCTTGCTTAAGAAGAGCAATGAGAAAGACCTCGGTAAGATACTAAGCTGTGGGAATCCAGGTTGTCAACTACCTGTTACAAAGCACACACATCTCCTCCTGACAGGATGAGAAACATCAGTCTCCTCCAAATACTGCCATCACAAAGCCTTTGCCTTTACTCTCAGTGACAGTTTGGCTAAAAGTAACGTATGTTCCTTTTGTATATGTATAAAAATGAATGTATGTATATATATACACATGTATGCAGGCATAAAGGATACTACTGAGTACTAATAAATGGGAATTTTATGTAGATAATTTCTTTTCAATAAGAAAATCATGATTTCTTTCTGAAATACTTGTAGTGTACTCAGTATGACACCTCTGGTCTGCTCTATGATAACAATTTGCAGGTGTTTTCCTTAGTTCAGACAATGATTTCTAACACAACTATAGCCAGCATTTAGGCTCCAGACCTGATTTGTTACAGAACAAGAACCTAGTCCACCTTTGTTGTTGTCACAGAACCATAAGGCCAAAGCCACTGGTCTGAGAGCCAGGCAATACTACCCAGCACAGAACAAGGCAAATGCTGCAATGACACGACAGTTTAATTTTAAATGCATCAGTCCTCTCAGTTCCATCAAGACCACTGGACAAAGGATGGTAATTCTAACAAATATTATCCTATTTTGAAATAGTGATCTCAGACAGTGCTTCCTCTATTATATATACATAAATTCCTCCTATTTTGAATTTTGGGGCATATTTTCCTCCTCTTGTGATGGAAGCAAATTTATACTTAAATTCCAATTTTCCACATCATCTTTTTTTTGAGTTGTAAAAGGAAGTTCTAGCAAAGGAGCCAGGGAAGTGGATCCTGCTGTCTCCACTCACTCTGTCAGCTAAAACAGCAGCTGCTGTGAAATACCATTAGCCCTCAGGCATGTTTCTGATATTTCTCACAAGTTTTTAAAGTAGGGGTGTTGCAAATGAAAGACCTGATTCATTGTTTTTGCAAACTTCTTTTTTCAGCCCATGTCTTTCCAGTGAGTTCACTTTTACCCTCTTGCAGCTAACAAAGTAGGTATGGGAATGGCAATCTTGTTCTGGTATGACACTTCAAGAGCATTGCCCATCACATAAGGAGAATGCATTTTAACACAACTGAACCTTCAAAAAATTGAAAAAGTTTAGAAAAAAACCTCTAGCTCAAACAGATGACAATACCTCTGAGTAATGTGGTGAGAGATATTTCCCATTGTGTTTTGCAATGTTGTGCATGATCTTTAACGCCTTCTCTCCCTTGTTGCGTGTCAGGAGCCAGCGTGGAGATTCAGGAACCACCCTGTAAGACCACAGAAGTCATAAATAAGGTTTTTGCCCTTTAACATCACAAGCAAACCAAAGTGCTTTGCCTTTTTTCCCATATTAAATACACAACACGCTGATTTTTCAGTCTTTGGGATACAGAAACTCTTTCATGGATTGCTTTTCCAGTCTGTGTCCGGTAAAATATCTGATCCTTGTGGGCAAGAACGAAGAAAATAGATTATATCAATACTCAGCAAACCTGAAAAATGGGAAATCTAACTATTGTGTTTGCACAATGGATGTCAAATGTCTGATAACCAAACAGCAAACAAGGGGCCCGCAGAACAGCAAGGAATAATGAAAGTTGACACTAAACACATGTAGTACCAAGTCCAGGCAGATTAGGAAACTTCTAGCTGGGTCATTATACGATACACACACTCAGATGTATACATGCTTTACAAACTGAACACAAAGCAATACTACTGATTGGTGTTTCAGTTTCTGCTAGTTTAGGGTCAAGATGATTCACAAAGTTCACAACAGGCAATTTTTAAGGAACCAATGTGCAGGAAGAGGGTATATGGATTAGGTTTTTGGATCCAGTGCACAGAATGGCTGCACTCCACAAATGTTCACCACAGCATAGTGCTCTGCTTTCTCATTAGCTGTACCACCCAGCTCACGGGACCTGTAGGGCAAATTCAGGCTTGAACTGAGTATGTAATTAGAGGTAAAGGTGGGGTCCCATGGCTGATGGGAAAAGCAGACTTTGGACAAATTAATCAGATAAACAGCCAGCCCTGGGCTAAGGAGAAGCAGAGCAGGGTTCTGTGAAGGGCCAGCTGTGGCTGACGAGAGAGGCAAACCCTGGGCAAATAAAGGAAAGTAATGAATGCCTGTGATTCACTAAAAAGAATGTAAAATGCCAAAAAACCCCAATATGCAAATATGTTCTTCCTATTCTACAACATCTTGCACACTGGAGACTTGGGTCCACAGCAGGACTCTCAAGGTGCTCGAATAGCAAGAGCAATAACAAGAGCAATGACTGCAACCTTACCAGTAGTACAGCAGGAAGAGGAAGTTGGGCAGTGAAATGGCCAGCTGGATCCCCTGCCAGGTGGGAACCAAGTATGCAATTCCAGGGAGGATCATAATTCCCAGGGTGAAGAACATCTGAATCACAATCCCAACAATCCGCTGGTCAGAACCAACAATCTCTGTCACTGAGCAGAGAGAAACCAAAATAAACAATACAAAACCAACCCTAACTCGAAAGAAAAATATTAGTGGTGGAAGATAAGGAAGGATTGTACTGTATCAGGTCACAAGTCTGTCTATCCCAATGTCTTGCCTTCAGCAATGTATGCATGTCACCGAGGCTGTCCAGGGCAAGCATGGGTGACACCTCCTCATCAATTCACCCATTGTTCTTTATCTAGAGGGGTTTCTGGTTGCGTGTTTACTAATTAATTAAATAGGGCCAGAATAGGGGTTTGAGACTGCATCATGGTCATTCTTAGTGGTCAATTGTTAGCACTCTTCCTGGCACATTTTTGGCCTGTGCCCCAGACCAAAGAATCCTCCAGGCAGGGGCTGCTCTCAGCAGGTAATATGGACAAGGCATCTGTGGGGAAGAGGTTTTAGCCATACCATGCTAGTTGCTCTGAGGGCTAAGATACGGTCCACAGTTTATTTTATTTACTAGAACAAACATACCCCCCTCTTTGTTGGGGCTTTCTTAATCCTTTAGTGGATTTTTTTTGTGAATTTGCCTAATCACTTCTGAAACCTATGTAAGCCCATATTTCAGGCAATACCCCATGGCCATGAGATCCATAGTTGACAAGAGCAATGCATGAAGAAATGTCTGTTGTTTGTTTCAGAACTGTCATCACTACCTAGCCTTCAGAGTAAAAGCAGAGGGTTTTACCTTGGTTTATGATTTGCAGAGAACATTGATTTTCTTCTTATTATTTTACTAAAGGAGACACATTTTGCAAGTAACAGTGATTCATTTCAGCTGGCATGCAGAGGGGTATGACACCATTACTATTTTTATTGACTATTCATCATGTCTACGTGGCTCTGGGGCAATTCTATTGCCTAAATGTAGCTCCTCAGCACTGGCCTGGGAAGAGCTAAGTTGTATGTAAATGCAAAGAGAGGTTCTTGGGGCAGCCTGTTGTGGTTGTGAAGCACAGGTCAGTAGCTTGGGAGATGTATTGATGTCAACCATCCTCCTGGTTCTAACCAAATGAATGATCTGTATATGCCTCTTAAAAGATGTTAGGTTGGTAAACACACTGGGTGATTCTGGGACATAAGCTTAGATTGCTCAAAGGATTTAAATGGAATCACTATCTCCAAGAATTAAGCACATTGCTTAGGGCTGCAGTAATACACTGTCCCTCAGGATGTCACCTCTCTGAACATTTTCCTAAAGTCAGGCAGTCTGATCTGAGCATTGCAAAACATTCCTTTCTGTTAAAACTTGACTATTTTAAGGAAGCCATGGTTCTGTCATAAAACACTTTGCTGGTGTTAGAGAACATGCCAAGGTTTTAGGATAAGATCTCAGTTTAAAATTAGGCTGTGTGCTTGGAAGTGAGAGGAAAAGCAGCTTCTGGTCCTTTCACTGGCTCTTGTACCTGAGCTACTCAGCAGTGTAACTTCACCCAGAAAACTTAGGTGCTTCTGGCCTTTAGATGCTGCAAGGACTAAACAGGTATGTTTGTGAATACATCACCACAGTGTTCCTAGGTTGTCACTGTAACTGCTTGCATCTGGTTGCAATTCTGCTCCCACTTGTCTAAATTCCACCAGCAATCTTAAAAAACTGTCACAGGCCTCACAGACTACAGAGATGGTACAAACTTTTGCACTATATAATGACGTTATCACTGTGTTTTGGATTATCACAGTAGATTACCGAATGGTTGATTTTCTTTTTAAGTGGGATGCTTTCCTCAATGTCATGCTATTTCATGTTCCAGAGAAGAGTTTCCCTTTCTGAACCTGTCAGTCATTCAAGATGCCACAGCAATATCCTTTTCTCACGAACAGTAAGCTTGCTATGTGAGGACCTTCATCGCTGGGCCATGACTACAACTTATGAAAGAGTCTGGACCCCTGCCGTTTTGATGCTATTTATAAGTAAGCTTCTCTTCCTTTTCCCTTTTCAGGAAATACTAATGCTAATATGGACCCCGGTGTCCAGCCTGGCACTAAGCAAAGTCTCCCAGCTAAAGAATGAAGAGCAGCCATCCAAGTGTCTGTCCTTTTTCTGCAAGGAAAAGCAGTTAACTCCTCTGGGCATCTGCATAAGATGTTCAGACTCTGCCAAAATTAACCATGTCACTCTTTGTGTATCTATCTGGTTTATTCAGGGCTTGCTCTGTAGATTTTTATTGTCTTGGTGACCTTCTATGTTGTAAGAAAACCTTTGTATATACGCATTCCACTCCTCCACCTCTTAATTGTTTATGTTAATCCTTCCCCATCGGAGTCCATAAACTAGACATCCATAAAAGTCCTCAGATAACATCAACAGAAAATGTTGCCTTGCTACTGAATTCCTATGGCCAGCTGCTCACAGGCATATTTGAGTACCCCAGTAATGGATACGAAAGGAGAGCCTGGATGGTTCTGAAGTACACATCACCCTTGTTAGTCTTCCCTCGTGTTCTCCCCCTTCCCCCTTACTTCTTCCTCGCTCTTCTCCCTGGGATCCTATGAGGTCAGGTAGGCATGTACACTGATGCTCCTTTCCATCCTATATCAGTACTGAGTATCAAAAAGAGTATGGACACTTGCTGCCATTCTCAGAGGCTGCCTCTGTACCAGCAAATAATCAGACATTGCCAGGTAAGGAAATACTATACTGTTTAGCTGCTAAAGAGGTCCCTAGCATGGCCTGGACAAATGCCAATGACTGCATCCCAAAACATTCAGTTCAGGCATGAGCCCAGACCATGGATGATGCCAAGTTACAATTTGCATGTAGGTACCTTGTCTTGCAGGACAAAACCATTAACTAGGATGGACTTGGGTTATTTATTGTCTGCTGACCCCAGGTCCAGCCCTTTTTTCCCCCCCAAAAAAATATTATCAAGAGCAGATGCAGCCAGATTCCTTGTCCTCCAAAAATCCCTCACTTTTCCTAACCAGAAAAGAAAGAAGATAACAGTTCTCACCAATCACGTAGCATGTCATCCAAGTTCCCTTGCCAAATACACCTTGGAGAAAACGGAAGATCAAAAATACAGTAAAGTTGGGTGCGAATGCCACTATGATACCACATATCCCAACCCCGAGACAGGAGAGCAGGTAGATGAGGATTCTGCCATATCTGTTAAAAAAGGAAAAGAAAGTGAAAAATCATGAGAAGACACAAAGATTTTTTTTTCCCTGGCATCTCATTTTAATGCTAGATGTGAAAGTGTCTTTTTGAGACAGCTTTGTTCTAAAGGGAGGCTGCCTGAAACTTTGTAGAGTTGGACCTTCAAATATGGGGTACACCTTCATGTCACTAATTTTAAAACTGGTGATGTCCTCACCAAGCCCCTTTTTATTTTAGAAAAAAGTTTGACTTTTTGTATCTAAACTATGGCCCATATGTTACAGTTCAGATTTTGGTCCCATTGAAGTAAGGGCAACTTTTGTTGGGGATTTCTGTTTTCACAAATTAGTCTCATAATAGTAAGTACAGCCAATTCAGTGAAAGAAAGCATTTTCTTCTTTAATTACTTTATGGGATTTCCCAGTCTTTTGTTTAGGTTTAGACCGCTTGTTTTCAAAGTCTGTCTAACATATTCATGAGTCTCATTTTCCAGCAGAGAACATCATTATTAATAGATGTGCCCAAGGTAAACTGCAATTTAAATTAAAAAACAACAATCAACCAACAACAAACCCTCCCTGTAGTTTCATGGCAACTGTGTCCTTGGAACAAATAGAATTTCCATTTTGATCTCTTCTCCATTGTTGTTGTTGCTGTTTTAAGAAGAAGAAACTGTGAAAGCTGCTGCAGCTGTTTATCTTGCCAAAAAATATTTGAGACAATATTTGTTTGTTCATTTTGTTCAAAAGATTTCATTAAAAGAATTTGTACGCGACAAAAATCAGGGTATTTTCAACCAGGTCCATTTGTTTTGGGGCTGCCAAGGAGACAAAAGTCCACTCGTGTGGCTGAAGTACATTTCCCCAGTGCTATTCACATACAGCACTCATAGTTCTATGTTTGCTACATTATGCTTAATACACAGTACTCCTAAACACATTACTCTATTTTAATAATTAGCTGTCATATCTCTACTCTTACACTGTCTTAAAGTGCTAGTGTCACAGCTGCCCAGCCAAACATTGAGCAGAGATATCCTAAGTTAGCTAGTGCCATGGCATCTTTCCGCCTTACTTTTCCCCTAATTACTATATCCCTTGGAAAGATGAGGTTTTCCTTGAAAGTACTTTTATTTGCTAGTTCAAAATTTGTTATCTGAGATGACGTTACACGTGATTCTGTAAATATTCCTGCCAACAAAGAAATTGTACTTTAAATTATTATTACAGATACCAAAGAAAAATAAAATGGCAGAAAGTATTTTATGAACTGAAGAAATATGGTATGCCATTGGAATCTTCAGTGGCGCTCTCAGCCAACCTGTAGATTGACTACTGTTATTTATCAGCACAAAGCACAAACCACTTTCCATTCTTTAAGAGCAAGGTAGAGCTTATGGGAGCTCCCTGCTCCGGGGAAGGTCAGCTGCTACAGCCTGAATATCACCCACACCTTTTCCTTGGCATTCATCCAGCTCTAACACAGTTGAGGACTTACTGGGGGAAGCTGTGACCTCAGTGCTAAGTGTATGAGTCCAGCCTGTGAATTGAGAGTGTTTCCTTATTGAGTTCCTTCCTTCTCTCCTCAAGTAGCTGCTTTCTTCATCAATGATGTCTACTAAACATCCTCCAGTAAACAGCAGACCATAAAACTCCTCTGAATGCTTCCTTTTCATTTCTGTGTCCTTCTGCCCTTCCTGGGTCCAGATGTGCACAGAAAACATCGGAAACCGCAAGAAAACCTCTTTTCATGACATTTTAACATCCAAACAGGATCAGTAAGTACAATCACATTAGTTTCCAGCGCAAAAGGAAGTGAAGACTACCTTGCTTTCTTAAGCCAGGCTAGGGATGTTTATCCAAAGTGAATTAAACCTCCAAAGTGTTGAAGCATGCTTATTGCAGGTGGCAATGTGATCTGAGGTGACACCTCTGATTTCACCTCTGAAAAAATTCGAAGGACAGCAGCACTTATACAGTACCTGTCTGCAGCGTAGCCCAGGGTGAACGCGCCGGCCAGGAACCCCAGATTGAGGATAGCCTGTGAGAGATCCAGCATCCAGGCATTGCCACACACAAGGTTATACTGCGGGAACAAGGCAGAGGCATAAATACCCCAGGTGGGTCATTAATCATCCTCAGGACAAAACATTATAGAAACTGCACAAGGCCAGGCAATAAAGAGGAAGGGGAAGGAGAACTGGAAGTTCAAATGTGCTTGTTCAACAGCGAGCACCCCTGGGCCAGGGAAGCGCAGCCATAGCAAGCACTCTTCAAGCTATCATGAAGATAGAGGGAGAGGTCCTCCTTGCCAAAAGGATGCTGTGCTTCATACATCAGTTGTCCAGATATGGAAAGCAAATTGCTCTTTTGCAAATCAGACACAACACCGTTAAGTATGTTGCCAAGGCAAAGCCATGACTTTGTTTAGTGCAGAATAAGGGTGTGCAGCTGTAGCCAATGAAAACATCTGCTTGCAGGAAGAATTTAATTGTTTTTCTTAGTGCCTTCTAGATAAAAGCGAAACCATGTGGTCTCTGAGGAAACTTAAAAGAGATCTCAGATCGATTTCAGACCCATTGAATATGTATTTTCTTGGTGTAGGTTTCCCAGAATTTTCTATTCCATATACTGCAGCAGCCGTAACTCCTTGTCATGATGTTACATTGGTGGATATCTGAAGAATTCATTAACAATGGTGGGCATGGGGATGGGTGGGGGTGAAGGGAAGAGGAAAGTGGGTGAGAGGAAGGAAGACAAAGAGACTAGGAATTAAAACTAAAACGGAATTAAAAATAAATTAGTTATCCAGACAGTATGTCATTGGAAATGACTTTAAAGCTTCTTCAAGAATAAAGAAATACCAACCACTGCCTGCCACGGTCTGCAGACTCCTTATTGGAGTTGGGAGGCTTTAGTCTATACCAGGGGTAATCTTAGTAACAATGAAGCTTCAGGACCAAGGGAAGCCACAGACAAGAGCAGCTGCCACCGTTTTACCCTAGAGAGACCCTTTCACTTTCAGGCATGAGCTGTAAGAAATCTTTTTACCACTGACAAAGCTGCTGAAGCTCACACAGTGTGTCACGTTTGTGCTCGCCAGCACACGTACCACAATATCCGCTCAGACACTGTGCTTGGATGGGGTGGCCAAAGGGTGGGTTAGAGAGAAGATTCTCTTCTCCCACTCACAATTCTTCAGACTCTGAAATTCAGTGCTGCGAGCTCTAGCTCCGTCTCAGCCCATTTTCCTGCTCTAACAGCCAGTGGGTATTGCCTGGGTCTGGGATTTCAGAGGTGCCTACACAGGAGACACAGAGGGTACCCAGGGTTGGATATCACTGAGCCTGAATCTGGACCCTAAAGTCTAAAGTAATACTCTTAAATGTTTATTTATGTACCTAAATAAGAAACCATTTCTTTCAATATTCTGAACTCCACACAGGTGCTATTCACACTCACTTCTATGGACTGTTCTGCACTTTTTGAAATTAAACTCCTCAGTTTTGGTTCCAGATGCACTATTAGCACTGTCGCTGACTACAGCAGAATCATTGTTGTTAGTTATGATGATTTTACTGGAAGTCCAGGATTTGGAGGGGGTTGTGGCTTTTTGTTTCTCTTAAAGCCACATGTCTGGGAATTTTGTGACTGAGAACTGCAGTTTCCAGCTCTCACAACCATGAAGAAAAACTTAGCTAGTAACCTCATAGGTCCCCAACTCAATAGATATTCCAACCCCACTGACTTGAAACAAAGTCATGGTTTTGATGTCAACGCTGTTACTCCAGGGAGCCTGACTGGCCACCTTTCATCCAAGCCAGGCCATCAGCATCTGGCTTCCACTTCTGTAAATCTTGAGCAGGAGCTGCAAAAGCCTCAGCTTCCTCTGAGAGGAATCAAACTTGTTCTCAGCTGTTGTGGTCAGGGGCTATTGCAATGCTTTCCTAAAATAGCCTGAACATGGAATGGCACTTTCAAACTTCAAACAATGCTTAACCTCTTGCTTCTTGAAGCTATGACAACCCTGGCAAATGGTATCAAAACACGTAACTTTGGAAAGCAGAGTTCTTTCATTAGAATGACCATTAAAAAACAATTTTAGAAGGCAGTGCAATTGACTGTGCTGATGGCAGAGGTTGGGGCTCTCAGGGAAGCATCTGAAGCCACTTGTACAGGGCAATACAGCTTACCGGAAGGCTAAAAACCAGCTACAAGAAAATAATAGCTTCAAAATTGCGCTGCTGAAGTATAACAGAAAAAGGAAATAATTACATGAAGATATAAGGCAGAGATAACAAGGAGGAAGAGTGGTTTCACATGAGCTCAAGGAAATTTCTGTGATTTAGCCAGAGATATACTGAGCTAGAAACCTCACAGGCCACAGCCCATACTGGAAATGATGGCACTGCCATTTATGCACCAAGGTGACCGTATGGACAGCTTCTGGACTTGTATATGCATGGACAGGTAATATATATTGCCTGTTGGTGGGTCACTAGCATGGATCCTCTGGCCAGTTTGGCCTGCATTTCAGGTGCAGGTGATGCATTCAGGTACTGGATGTCACTGCTCAGCTGAGCTTTCACACCACACAACAGCTCTCCTGGGACCTCAAAGAACAGCACTGGTCTTTCACTCTTCTTGCCTGTCTCACCACAAAGCTGCACTCTTCCCTTTGGGTTTTTGGTCAGATCAGTGCCAGCAGGAGAGACCTCATGCTCTGCCGTGCAGCCGACAGCCACGTATTTTAAACATTCTGGGAAACAGGACAATATAGAAAACTTCTAAGAAGCTATGAGCCCTTTCTGAAGAGATTAGTCATAATACACTAAATGTACTCTCTCATGTTAGTCCTGTGCTTTGATATTTTCTAAGTATTTAAATAACCTCTGGTACGGATAAGCATTCTCAGACCTTTTCTTTTTGATCGATGTAAGTCACCAACCTGCTAATGTCTTGCTTTTCGTTTGCAAACATAACCTTTAGAGGGGAATGTAACCTTTAAAAGAGAATTGCACACCCTGGAGAGATCTTTTTTTTGATCCAAGACAGCTGGCAGACCCACATCACAACTTCAGCTGTGACCTGGTTTGGTTGTGCCTGGTAGTTATCCCCATCTGCATCAGTTGGACGAAAAGCTTCTGCATCTGTTTACACAGGATTTCAGCCTGTCTCCAATTAGCCAGTAGTCCTCCTATATAATACTCCCCCAAAACATCTCCCACGTCCCTTGCCAGCAGTCTCCACAAAAGGGAGCAGTGGTGCCTCCTCTCTGTTTCTGAATGGCCTGTCCATGCATGGGCTGATGTTTACAGTGCTACCACACAGGCTGCTTTATGCCCAGACAGATGCAGTCCATGTTGTGAGGAGCTCACTATCCAGGAGCACTTCCATGCAAATATCTGGTGGCATCAAGAAGCGGAAGAACTATCCCTGTCAGCAACCATCTCCCACTGTGAGTAACAGGAGATCCCATTCCCTGGAAGTACATGTTCTTCTCATAACATACCAAAAAAGTCCCAGCATGTGGTCTTTAAATGTCACAGACTACCCTCCCATGATCCCACTTAGTTTCCAAAATTGGTAACGTTGAGACCTAAAAACGCTAGGGCTCTCTATCTGTCTAGACCACAGCTGTCTGACTTTGGTTTTCTTTGTTTTCCTCCTGAACGTTCCAGTTTGGCAACCCCAGGGAAGAAGAGCTATAGCTCACACCAACAGAAAATAAGCTGCAGAAGAGATGCGAGACCAATGGCTCATTGCTGAGCATCACACAAACCTCGCTGAGGTTTCCTTTCAGAAGTGTCACCTCTACAGCTACAGCAGAACACCCCTGCTGGTGCAGAATTTAAGACATATTATGGAGAAACACTTGGTAGATATTGTAGTGAGGACAGCTTACCGTCCTGTTCATTTGTAGGTGTCTCTCAAACAGCGTCCTCTCAGTGCATGTCAATGCCATGAGGTAAACATTTCTGCTTTCACTTGAATAAGCTCACCCAGGACAACAAAGCAAAAAGGGAATGTCACCGTGTTCAGTCCTCTTTCTGCCACAGACCTGAAATTTAATTGCTAAACCATTTACTTCAGCATGGAGGGAAGGATATAGAAAAGGAAAGGAAAGCCTTAGGGAATTTTGCCCCTGATTCTAAGCCTGTTTGTTGACGTGTATAGTGATGGCTACACCTAGGCTCTGTTAAAACCTAGCTGGCCAGCTCCTCATTACAACCATCAAGTGGGTGAGGTAGCTCAGCGGGCCAGCTCCAGCTGAGGACGTGTCCTCTTCCTCAGCGTTGCCATGCTCCCTGCTAAGCCCCTCACTGCACAAATGCACACACCCAGCACAACCCTACAACTCATCTCCACATTTGGTCTTGTGCTCACCTGCACAATTTCCACCCGCTGTACGACAAAAAGCATTGTGTGCCAGAGCACGGCCTCCTTCCATCTAAGGAGCTGACTGAAAAACGTTATGCTGCCAGAATTGATAAACGATCCACATCTGCACTCCTTTCCTCTTAGCCTTGGCAATGAGCTGCCATCCTGAGCAGAAGTGAGGTGCCACCAAGAGAAACAGGCAGCAAGAACCAGCCCCTTCAGGACATCCCCTCTGTACTGACCTTTACAGGCTGGTGAAAATCAGTCTCTTTCAACCCAATAGCCTTGCGGCATGGGCATCCATACACTCCTGCTTGCAGCCCAGAAGGGCAATTGCATCCTGGGCTGCATCAAAAGAAGTGTTGCCAGCAGGTCCAGAGAAGTGATTCTGCCACTGTGCTCTGCTCTGGTGAGACCTCACCTAGAGCACTGTGTGCAGGTATGGAGCCCTCAATATAAGAAGGGCATGGACCTGATGGAGTGGGTCCAGAGGAGGGCCATAAAAATGATCAGGGTCTTGGAGCACCTCTGCTACAAGGACAGGCTGAGGGAGCTGGGGTTGTTCAGCCTGGAGAAGAGGAGGGTCTGGGGAGACCTAATAGCAGCCTTCCAG
>JAOQGH010000023.1:49074744-49090640 GCA_025769975.1 Gallinago jamesoni
TCCCACCTAGTTTGGTGTCATCCGCAAACTTACTGAGGGTGCATTCAATCCCCCTGTCCAGATCATCAATAAAGATAATGCCAAAGCTCAGTTCAGAGCAGAAGATGGCAGGGCCCTAAGCCGTTCTTCACCACTCAGTTCACTTTTCTTGCACCTTCAATGCTGCATCCCACAGATCTCAGCTCTCTCATACAAAAATCACTGGCTTTCCACACTGCAGTGACTCGAGTCCCAGAAACACCAGGCGTTCACAGGGCTCACAGTGCTACAACGCATTAAGAAAGCAGGCTCAAAAGGATAGATGGAAAGCTCGGTTTTGGAGATTAAGTAATGGATGTTTTGAGATCAGAGCAAGACCTCTTCATGGGGCAGTTGGAGATGTTTATACTCTTATCTCCCACATATGGTACCATCACATTCTAAGACAGGACACTAAATTACATGCAGCTTTTTCTCTGACAGTTCTTGTGTTTTAGTTTTTGATCCTGTTTGCATTTTCCCTTCACTTTATTAATCTTTCTTCTTCCTCTCATCTCCCAGTCCCATCTTCTTTTATCTCCCTGTTCTTTTCTTCCAGATTTCCTTTTTTCCCTTCCAAAAGGTGGCAACTCTGCTTAATGGAGTATGTCCTTTCCCAGGCCTCCAGACCAACTTAGTGAGCTGTAGGCTAACTTTGAGACATGGGAAAAGTCAATTCCAATCAGCAGGGTTTCCACCTTTTGGCAATCCATGAAAGCAATGCACAATGCATTATACTCCCCTCCTTCGCCACTTCCATGGCCTTAAGGCTATTTTTACCATCTTGGTTCCAAGAACAAATATAAACAAATGTAGTTCTAGGAACTGTAGAGTACAACAAGCAGGGGCATCTGTACTCATTGCTAGGACAGCAGCTGAAACAGCAGAGGAAAATAGGGACACAGGGAGAGACTGGAAAATCCAAAAGAGGAAAAAAAGAAGTTGAGAGTGAAAGGAAAAGCAAAACAGGATCAAAGAAGCTCCTGTCTCTCCCCTCACAGGAGAAGAAAAAGAAGAAAACCAAACCAGACCAGCAGTGACCACACCAGAGACAACCCATATCTCTGTCAGTTGAAGCACACGTAGGTGAAAAACTTACAGAAGGGGAAGAAGCCATTCTCCTCCTACAGTCTGTGCTCATTCTCACACCCTCAGCTTTTCCTCCTGCTGCACTGGGGCAGAGGGTGGGAGGCACATCGGGTTTAGACAATGGCAGACCCTGGGGCTCCCACAGGCTCATCTCCACCACAGGCTCATCTCCACCACAGGCTCATCTCCACCACAGGCTCATCTCCACCACAGGCTCATCTCCACCACAGGCAGCAGTAAAGGCTCCCAGCTTGCTGCACTTGCACACTGCTCCTCTTTATCTGTTAAAGAAGATCAGGTGCCACACACTTGGACCCCCACAGATAGCCTGTTCCCCACTGACTTTAATCCTACTCAGGGAAAATAACACAAACCTGTGGCTCTTCAAGCAGATGTGGGAACACCTGCTCATCTGTATATCAGCTCAGTATCTGAGGCACACAGAAGAACCTAAAGGGCTCATCAGCGGAAACCTTCTCCAAGGCCAGCTGAAGGAAGGACAGCCAGAGGTAAAGGGGTTCCTACACACACAGTTTTATAGTCCACATGTGGCTTCCCTTATCTTTTTCCTCTTCACCCGGTCACTCTGGAGGCATCAGAGAGTTTGTACCAGACTCTGCCTTCCTGTTCAGATAGATATGTCGTAATCCCACTGCAAGTTTGTCAGGACCCTTGCTAATGACTTTGAATAACCGAGTAATTCAGCCATGAGATAAGACAAGCTGAGTTCACCAGGTTGTGAAGGCTATTTTACACAATGGAACAAACAGGAATATTTCCAGAGATGGGTGTAAAGGCCTGATAAAATAAAAACATCCCCCCCGTGTTATCAGACAGCTGTGAATCACGAGCTCGCTTTTTCTCTCAGATGCACCTGCCTCAAATCCTGCCTGGAAAGATTAGGGAAATCACATTGGGTTTGTTTGTGATTTTTCCTGGTTGCACATCCCTCCCCAGTGACCCTGTTTCCACCAAGTTTGGAAGCAAACATTTCTAAATACTAAGAAAAGAGCGTTGTGTGAAAGTTTCCAGCCCAGTCGTGTGAGAGTAAGTGTGAAACTTTTAAACCGTATCAAGGAGTGTGTCAGTGCAACGAAGATTTCTGAGAGTGCCACTCACTAGCTGCCTGCTTCCCGCGCTGTTTGTGAAGTGGGATTTTCATTAAAAAAATAAATTTGAAAAAATGCAAAAACCCTTACAAAGGTTTCAATGCTAGCATTCATACACATAAGAAGAAGCTAATAGAGCAATTCTTCTAGATCATCACTATCCATCTTGTGGACATCTTTGGATAGAAGCAACATGACTCCATATAGAAAACAATTCAAGTTCAAAATACCCCATGAGCCTGAAAAATTAGCTGATCACATTCCACATGGGAGAACTAATATATATCTCATAATTATGTGAAAAATTATTTAGTCCCAGCAAATTCCTGTTTCTGGATTTCCAAGATAATAATTTATGGTTGGTTGTGTTTTCTTTTTTACCACCACTGAAAAAGTACCAAGATAGGTCTCTGCAGAAAATAAAAAAGGGTGCAGGAGTTGGGTAAACTCAGAGCCACAGCAGAGACCCAGAGCACTTCAAATGTACCAGCAAAAGTTCAAGTCATCCTGGAAGGATGGATGGGAACTAGCAATTCTTCCATGCCTCTCTCTAATCTCTTTGTATTTGTTTTTGGAAGCCCTTAGTGGTAACAGTCTATTTATAGTTGACTCTGGTTTTGTAGTTTATCTGTCTCTTCTATAACACTGTGTCCTTTGTCCTAACTGCACAATACCAACCCAAAGGAATTCTTTACAGCTGGGTTCTCACCTCTTGCTTGATTAGCATGCTTTATTAATAGGAAGAGGGACCAGGCCACTTTCATCATTCTGCTTAGCTGGGAGTAAACCTTGCTGCTTCTGATCTAGCACCTAGCACACTACCTAAAATGGGCATTTCTGGATATGTGGACCTACCACGGGGTACTTCAATTGCTCAGTAGTTTCAGTTGTTTTAATGTTTATTTGCTTTTAAATGTCAGTGTACTTATTCAACAGGATTTGTTATGTTTTCCTTTCCTTGGTAAATGTTCCTGAGTGTATTTAAGAAAAAAATACAAAGATGTAAATATCTGATGTGGAGAAGATGCAAAACAAGAACGATTCAACAAACACTTGAAAGTCAAAGAATTGTTTATATTGTCTGAGGTCCCAAAATCCTGAGCAACCAGAGGAGCTGAAGCAAAGGCCAGTTCAAGATGAGTGTGTCTGAAAAGGTTGCATCATTTGTATGCATTTTCCTGTCACACAATCCTGCAATGACTAGATGGAAAGTCTAATACCTGCCTCTCGGGAAGCTGGGTCAGGTAAAAGAGTGCAGATGGTAGAAGGAGTCCCTGAGATGGTTGCTGTGTTTCCAGCTTTCAGTTGTCAGGGTCTACAGACCAAACCCATACATTAACAGAGGACCTGATTTAAGGGGAGTGCAGTGATCAGGAAGACCAGACAGGTGGACCCTGGCAGTGTCACCATGATACAAAGTGTGGCAACAGGTGGAAAATCCTGTGCATCAGGATCTGGAAGGCACCATCTGCCAATGCCTGTTCTTCCTACTGTGTAGTTGCTTCCCTTGGCAGCAGGTGTGCAACCATTGACTCAGCAATGCAGTAGCCAAGAGCTGGGGCTACTGAAAGATGAAGGGATTTCACCAACTACAAACAGGGTGTGGGACCACAGCTCCCTCCACCCCACACCCTCCATCTCCATGCTAGACAGCCAGAATAGGGAATTGGGGAAGTCTTGGAAAGTCTGGGAGAGTGACATCTGCTGCCATGGTGGGTGGCCTTCTCTGAGGGCAGACCCACTATCAGTCCTCTGGAGCAGCCAGTACTTCTAGTCCCATCTATCTGCTCCTCTGTGCTGAGATGGGGAGATGGGGAATGGACCAGTTTCACAAGCACTTACCAGACTGCCTGCCAGCTTCTGAAACTTAGATTTAGGAGACCAATCCAAAGATGTGCTTTAAGAAAAGGTTATTTGGAGGATTAGTTCATATGGTATTTTTAGCAAAATAATAGCTGAGGAAAAGCAAAAGGGATTTACTTTGGGTTTGTTTAATAAAAGAAAACAGCAACGTTACCATTTCATTTCCATATAAGCATCAGCACAGCTGCTGGCACTGTCCTGGCTCCTCAGATGACTACCCCCCTCCAGCACTGTGTACAACAAACCATGCCTGGGCCAGCAGACACAAAGGGACATTCATGCTCCTGCACAGCAAGCAGTGAGGTAACAGTGTGTGCACAGAGGTCTGATGCAAGACAAGGCCTGAGGCAAAGGTCCCTGGCTAGAAAAACTCCATCCTGAGGAGCATCTGCAGAAGCAGCAAGAATACAAGGCACTGAGTTTGAATGGGGACAAAACACATGGGCAGCGTGGCTCCAGGATCAAGGAGAACAATAAGGATACACAGGGACAGCCAGAAAGCCCTGCACGGGGTGCCGCGCACATGGGCGTCAGCCAAGCTGGCACCAAGTTACACCTTTCTAGCACCAAAATCTTCACCACATCACACACCGGACTCACGGGGAGCTGTGACAGCAGGGGTTTGCATCACTGGATGTCACTGCAGTGCCATGGGTACCCCCCAGGTGCAGGGTCCTGCTGTCTGCCGTGCTGTGGGAGCAGGGAGGTCTGGTCCCCAGGAGGGGACCAAAAGGGGCCACAGGAGCGAGGGGAAGCACAGCTGCAGTTCCAGCAGCTGTCGCTCTCAGGTACAGATTAGCAACATAGCAATGCTGAAAAACAGCATCGTTGACTGTTAATGAAGAACTAATACTGCCACCACCTCCACAGAGCACCCGTGGGGACATGACGTTCCTGCACCCTCACACTCAGCCTGGGTCACCAATCACTCCCAGCACCTGCTTAGAAAAACTTGGCTCATTTCTTTGGACCTTCTAAAATTTTTCAGTCATCTTTCAGCTTCTCACTTGCTATGTGGCAGTTGCCTTCAGCAGATCTAGAGGGTATTTTTTTAAGATTACTTTTTCATAGAGTTCACTGTGTCTGGAAACCCCAAGATAACCACAGCACAGACAGAAGTTTAAACAAAGTTCTTGCATGCTATCATCTGACTTACTTAAAAGCTTTTCTCGTAACAGTTGCCACCTGTAATTATCTAAGAGCACACACGAGTGTTACAGGATGTTCTTGATAAGATCAGAGTTTAAGACTCTGCAGTGTACTTTTTCCCTGCTTGGTGACTATCAGATTTGTTTCACATTGGGTATGGCTTTGCAGTCTTGGCAGCACAGATCAGCCCAGAGGAGCACCTCTGTGTGAATCACTACAGAGTGCCTCTGCTCCAGAACCAGCCTGGAAAGGAGTCTCTGCTGGGGTGTACATACCCAGTCAGACCTACCCTGCCCAAACTTATTGAAGGAGATGCTCCAGCTGGGCATGGTCCTCACCAGCTGTATTTCCATCTGCTGTTCCCTTTGTGCCTGTGGAGTTCCAAGAAAACAATGTTTCTGAAGTAGTGAAGCCACACATATCCCAGGCACCAAGCATGCTTGATGCACAGGAGTGTCCATGGAGTACCAGGACACTCTGGTCAATGTGGCTGTGGGGTTCCTAATGATGGGTAAAAATGATGCAAAACACTGAGCTGGCATAAATGTGCTCAGCTGATTATGATTTGTCCAGAAAGTATTGAAGAGACCTCCTAGCAGTATCTGTGTTGTCTGAGGTCCTTCACTGTCTGCTAGCTTGGATATCACCTGTCATCCTGGGGCTGGCCTTGAAACTGATGTGAAAACATAAAGTTGGCATAGACCCTATGTCATGTGCACTATTTCAACAGAAACATGGGGCTGCCTCCAGGCAATTCAGGTCAGCTTTGTGTGCTGTGTGACCTGGGAACCAGCACTGGTGTTACTGATGTGGGACAATTCTGCCGCAGGTCGCAGGAGAGACGTACCCTGAAACCAGGTGGAAAAGCTGAGATAACCACATCTTTTGCTGTAAAATGCAGTTAAGTATTAACATTGCTGTGATGTAGCCATGGCCTGGCCCAAAAATGTATGTAATAGCACATACTTTGTTGCATGACCTAGTATGACTAAGAATCACTCACCTGGATGCTGTTCACATGTATGACTACCCACCCAATTCCAGTTTGAGGGAGTCACAGAGATATATTTAATGATGATTTAGGCTGACAACTTCCTGGTACACTCATAGTCTACTTACTCTTGTGGACTTTGTGGGAGCAGCCCAATAATTCAGAAGTTATCGGGAACCTCTTGTACTGAATGGACCACTTGCTGCATAGGAGAGTGAGGACGTACATTTTACAAGGTCACTCAGTCCAAAATACCTCTCTGGAGAACAGCCTGTCCACTGTAAAACTGCCCGTGCTGCTGGCTCTGCTGCCTCAGTCTCAGGAAACCAGAGTGGGACCGGTGCTGTTTGCATGGCTGGCCATGAAGGTTGCGAGGCGGCGGTTTGTCCATCACCTGCTGAGTAACACAAGACCCTTCCTGCACCCTCACCACCCCCCGCTACACACACACAGAGGGACACACTGCTGTTCCCGTACTTGAATTTGTGGCTCCTTCTGTGAATGCTTCCTGCTCTTTGTCCTTGTTTTTATCTTTATTTGACTTAGAGGCTGAGTTTCCGCAGTCACTTAATTAACATGCTTGACTCAGTGCCTTAGTTTCAAACCACTGAGAGGAGCTTTTCCGCAGGGAGGTCTCTTGCCTTCACTAAGCCAATTCCTCCTAACTTGAGGGTGGACCCGCTTCACCCCAACAGTGCCCTTGCACTGGATTTATGGTTCAGCCATACAAAGTTTCAAGTCCAAAAATCTCATTCTACCTACTCCCTTAGCTGCAAAGTGGCTAGGCTTTCCTACAGCTATTTCACTTCAAAAGCCACTCGTTCAAGAGCTGACCAACCTTAGAGATGCTGAAAGGTAACAGCATGATCTCACTGAAGCATGTGGGCAACTTCTACTCACCTACCACTGCCCCAAACAGGATATATAACGGTGACCATCACTGTCTTGTTGTTTCTTCTGCCACCAACATCCACACACTGCCTTATTTTCTTACACTGAAGGCAGTTATTGAGGCACCTACTGTGGTGGAGAGGAGAGCACTGAAGCCTACTGGGCAGAACAGCAGGACAATTAGCCACTGCGGAGGAAGACTCCACCAGAAAAACATCGGTCTCTATTTCCTAAGTACTATTTCACATGGTATATGTATATGTTTGGCTTCATCCATGCTTGCTGGCTAGCTTCCTCGCCCTTAAACCTGACTCCCCTTAATTCTCTGACCAGCCTTTTTTAGACTAGTTAGTCCCACTGAAATTTCAGGAGTCCTGAGGATAAAGTGAGGCAGGGCTGTCTGCATTCATGATGGGTCTGTAGCATTCAGCCCCAATTATCTACCAAAGGCCATCTGCTCATCCATGAATGTTGGGTCTGTATGTTCCCTTATGTTCCTGACTATAACTACTGATGTCTCCTTGCTATTGCTCCTTGGCAGCTTTCTTTATCCTTGCAGCTCCTGAGAGATTGTGTTTGCATTATCTCATATGTAGCTGCAACTGGATTTGTATACAATCATAGAATGGTCCAGGCTGGAAGGGACCTTCAAAGGTCATCTAGTCCGACCCCCCAGCAGTCAGCAGGGACACCCCCAAATAGACCAGGTTGCCCAGAGCCTCGTCGAGCCTCACCTTGAATGTCTCCAGGGAAGGGGCCTCAACCACCTCACTGGGCAACCTGTTCCAGTGCTCCACCACCCTCACAGCAAAGAACTCATTCCTAATAGCCAACCTAAATCTGCTTTTCTTCAGGTTAAAGCCATTGCCCCTCGTCCTGTCACTGCAGGCCTTTGTAAACAGACTCTCCCCAGCTTTCCTGTAGCCCCCCTCAGGTAGTGGAAGGCTGCTATTAGGTCTCCCCAGACCCTCCTCTTCTCCAGGCTGAACAACCCCAGTTCCCTCAGCCTGTCCTCAGAGAAGAGATTCTCCAAGCCCCTGATCATTTTTGTGGCCCTCCTCTAGACGCATTCCATCAGGTCCATGTCCTTCTTATATTGAGGGCTCCAGACCTGCACACAGTGCTCTAGGTGAGGTCTCACAGAGCAAAGTGGCAGAATCACTTCTCTGGACTCCGGTTTCTCATTGAATCTCTTTTATGTTTCAGTATCTCCCAGAAGTGTAGATAGATGCCCAAATGTTCATAAAACCCAATTACAAGATATTAAAACTCAAAAATTTGCAACACAAGCTAAGATACGGAAATAAAGCTTAAGAAGTTCTCAGCTTTTCCTGAAAGGAAGACTTAAGAGCACCTACCATGACAAGTAGTGTTGGATACCTCCTTCTTTACTGGATCAGCACCTCACTTGCACCTGTACGGTGTCAAAGGCAGCAGACCTGAACACAGAAGGCCACAGAGAAACGTGCTGTTTCTCAGCTACAAAAGGGCTGGTTTTACAAGATATTTGAACAGAAGCAATAGTTTCATCCCCTGCTGAGCAGAAAGCCCTTTTAGAAGCATAAATCACAACTGACAGCAATTGTGTAAACAAACACTGACAAACTGCATCACAGCTGTGTGCATATGATACTTAACTCTCCAAAGATTTAAGATATTGCAGAATATATTTGAACTTCTTTTGCATTCAGTACAAATTCAAACCTTTCTCTAAATCTATTGCACTGATTGATCCCCAATTGCCATTTTTCTAGGTCAGTTTTAACTGCATCACTGCTCTTTTTAAGAAGTGCTGTGTATCTGATTCCAGGCCTTCAGTCATGTGAAAAGCAATTTATAACCACACTAGAAGAAATGAGTGTGTTTACTCATGTCACAGAAGTGCTAAAATGGTGCTTTAACTGACGACCATACAGAAAATTCAGGAATAATCTGCATAATGACACTGAAATCTTGTGGCATGGGGTGGGTGGGGGATTTCATAATTGCATGTCTCTCAGACCAGTGTCACATTAGCGATCCTAAGAGCCGCATGGTGAAACACAAGGAGCAGGGCTGCCAGAAATTCAGAAAATCAAGTCTCATAATGTTACACTATTTTTATTTCATTAAGGCTGGCTTGAGTGCTCCAGTTAGTGGTATTTTGCTGCCTCAAGGATTGAAAAAGATTTCATCAAGGTCAGGCCAAGGATAGGGTCTACAGGAGGAGTTAGGGGAGTCTGCACCAGGTAGAGGCAGGGCAGAGAGGTGATTTTGGGGTCTTCAAAGAGGACTGATTGGTCTTGAAGGACAAGAGCAGTCTCTCCCCATGTCCTCCTGTTCCTCTCCACCTCTCCATCTTCCCAGGGTCAGGAAACTTTGCCACAATACAGTCTTGTTTGACAAGACAGAGGGTCACCCTGTCCTCCATGCAGCCTCCAATCCCTCAGAGAAGCACCCTCTTCTCTCCATTCCAGTGGGACTTCATTGGGCAGGTACTGTCCCCCTGTAGAGGTGGGGAAAGGCACAGGCCAGGGCAGAGCTCCAGAAAGCAGGGTTCTGGAGCCCCCTAATGCTAGAAACTGTGGTGGGATGTGCTGCTCCTTTGTCACCTTCACTCTCTCTCCAGGGTAACCAAGGCAGAATACGGGGAGCAGAGCCTGACAGAGCTGGGAAGGGAGCTCAGACAAGGCAGCCTCATCCCCTGACACCACTTTTGCCCCTGATCTGAGCTGAGGTGAGGTGCCGGGGGTGGCCCCATGCCTCACATCATGCCGTGCAGCTGTCATACCCTGTCCCAGCACAGCAGTAAGTACGTGGTTAATATGTGCTGTCTATAAGCAACCACGTCCCCAAGACCTTATTGCAAAATTAAACGCTTGCAATCAACTATATATTAAAGTCTTGCTGAAATGGGCCAATTCTCAGCCTTTGCAGAAACGTCTTGTGTCCTTGACAGCAAACCTGCTTGCTACTTGCCAGTTGGCTTTTTCCAATATTTTTTCTTCTTACCTTGCAAAATCACAGGTTTCCTTTAACTGTGCTCTACCTGCAGCCTACTTAACTCACCTCTTCTTTCTTACTGAAGACAAGGAGCTGCCCCTACTCTTGCAGGGCTGCCAGTTCAAAAGGAACATCTATATGTGGGAGAGAAGGAGACCACCCTAGAAATGACTATGCCCAGGCTAAGAGCAGTGAAATAAACACTGCAAACAGCAGGCTGGGTTGAGAGAGAAGAATAACTGTGGACGGCCTGTGCTGTACCAGTCCAGAGCTGGGAAGCAGCTCTGCTGCTGCTGTATATAGTAACCCCCTCCAGGCAGCTCTGGGAGGAGTTTTGTGAACTGGATTGATGGGTGGGCTCAGGAAAAAGCCCTGATCAGCATTTAACAAAACCCACGTGTTTTTCCTGAAGAGCCTAGCACAAGCTCCAGGCTCTGTGCCAGTAGTTCCAGGGCTGTCTGGACTCCGTTGCTCCCCTTGGTAACCTGTTATTGCTAGCACCTTTGATAAGAGCGGCTGTGCAAACCCCAGGCTCGTTGTGGGGTGACCTTGCCATCTCCTTGGGAAGTCAGAGCAAAGCAGCAGGACCCTGGGGACCATGGCACAGATTCTAAACAAGCCAAGATGCCCCAGAACAAATTACCTTTCCCCAAGCAGCTTGAGCGTCCCTCATCCCAGCCTAACAGCTCCTCTCACAGTTCTCAGGCGGCTCATGGACCCAAATATTAGTGGAACAGAGGCTCAGCAGCACTCACATCCTTGCCAAAAGCCATGCCACCTCACAACTGATGAAATGAAATGATCAGAGAACAAACTTCAGCAGCACGTCAAGCTCTATGCCACAGCAAAAGCTGAGAAGTGAGGACTGTGCACCGTGTTGTCATCGAGGGAGATATTCTTAGGTTGCACAATATTAAGTGGCAATTAGTGTTCAATGAGGAAATGGGATCAAGCTGGGACTTTTGGATCTAGATGCAAATAATTAAAAGCTAGAAGCCTTTTGCCAAACATAGTGTAATTATCATCTAAGAAAAATATGTTGGTAGTATGTGAGCCAACCATAAAGTACACTTTGTGTCTCTCTGTTATAAAATATGTTCTCATGGTGCAAATAAATACCAAGCGCAAACATATGTTATTTGAAATAACTTGAGTAGCCTAAAAACAAGGTGTGTAGGCTCCCTCTATAGTCAGCTCTTAGATCTCCAGCTCTCAGAGCTATCCCATGACAGAAAGCACTAGTGTATCACAGGCTCTTTGACAGTCCAAATTTGCTTAAAAACTTTTTTTGACAGGCACCTTTCTCCACGTAGGATTCATGTGAGGTCAGATGACCCACAGTCAACCCCATTGTGTGCTCAGCACTTTCTGCCCTGATTAGTTTGTCAGAAATGTCCCCATGTGTCAACACCTCGTCCAGATTAGCTGTGTACTGCATGGTGCTCCAACTGCTATTAACAGCTCTGGGTGCACAAATCTGCTATTAACCACCACTGTAGGCTCCTGCTGTACCTCTGGATTTATATCTGGAGATACCTGTCCTTCTCTACTGACTAGACAGGCCTGGACAACAGGTGTGGACAACTAGCTCAATCTAGATGCTCAGCTTTTACATGGCTGACATTAGTTCAGGTGAAACCCTACCAAAATCTGCAAGACAGATGGTCTCCCTATCACTACAAGGAGGGCATCCTGCTTCTTCCCACTCCTTTCCAGCTTCCATCTCCCAGCAGCTCCCAGACATGTGGTCTTGTCCCTTCCCTTGTGCTAGTTCTTCCTTGTCCCTTCACTAAGCTCCTATGACTGACTACTGCAGGATAAATCTACCTAGGTAGTTGCTACGATCAGCCTCTGCCTACTTAGTTAGCTGCCTTAATTCATGGAATAGAGGACCAACAAGAGCCAGAATGGGCCCTAGGAAAGGCAATGGGGAGTGGGACCTTCACACCAAGAAATCAGACTGGCTCACCCTGTCTCAGGTACCTGCACCCTAATGCACAGGCAGTGACGCCCAGTGGGAGCATGACTCACTGTTTGTTTGGATGTTTCCAGTGATTCTCCACTGCATTCCTCACTGCATTCCTCTGAACGTAGTATGTCCTGCTCAGGTCCATGGTAGCACGTGGATGTGGCAGACAGCATCGTGCCCAAAGCTCCCTGTTAAACATCTGTGCCCTTGTTGTACTCACAGGAGACAGAGCTGTGATAAGGTCCATACACATAGGTAAGCACCTAACCAAGATCATTACTAAATGGTGTAGATGAAAAAATGTCTCACTAGAAGAAATTCAATGCAGAAATATTTACTCATGCAGGAAGGCTGGGAGGAGAACATCTCAGGAAGCACCTGAATAGAAAAGTCTGTCTGAGGCACGTCCAGTAAATCATTTAACCTCAAAGACCTGAAAAGCTGTATCCCTGGAGAGCTAGCCTGTTAGGTCTCTCTGCCCCAGTTTCTCAGTCTTCAGGAGCAATTCCATTAGAAGACACTTTAAGATCTTTGAATCAGGGCTATTGTTTGACAGCAAAGATTTATATATACTATCATTATCAGTATGCATTGTTTTTATGGATGGATTAGACCTGCCTTGTACTACTAATTTTTTGTCAGAGGTGTTTTAG
Source organism: Gallinago jamesoni (assembly GCA_025769975.1). Classification (NCBI taxonomy): domain Eukaryota; kingdom Metazoa; phylum Chordata; class Aves; order Charadriiformes; family Scolopacidae; genus Gallinago; species Gallinago jamesoni. The sequence continues at coordinate 49,087,459 of JAOQGH010000023.1, forward strand.
GCTTCACTTTCTTCACAATTCACCCAACCTTCTGAGCATACATCTATAGCTCAGGAAGGTCAGAGGACAGGAATGCCTACCCCAGCTTTTGGAAGGCTGACACGTTTTAAAGCAGACATGGTAATGCTTCACTACTGTAAACTGAAGGGATTATTGATTATATGCAGTAAACTTGTTGCAGCTGACAGTGTTTCACGAACTTGCCACTGCAGGGCAATATGGGTCTTCTGTCAGAGGCCCAGATGCCCTCTGCTAGCAGAGGCATTTCGGCTTTGTTTACGTTGCTTCTCTGGTTGCCTTACGTGTTATGCACTGATTGATATTGTGCTGCATCTGCGGTTATAAATAAAATGGGCAGGCCCGTTTTTTATTGCTGGAGACATGGGGCATGGCATAGCTTACATCTGTACCCGCCGTCCCCGGTCAGAGTGATCTTTTCCCTTCCACCTAACAGAGACAACCTGTCTGGCATCAGCACCCCAAGCCTGCCTGGGCGTTGTGAGGACTGTGCTAATGAGAATCAGGCAAAACAGTTACTAGGGAGGGTAGTAAAGATTAAGTAGGCTGGGTATGGGACAGGGGCTTGAGTCCATACACAGTCCTGTTTAGTTTCTCAGTACAGATGTCACCCTGGCAAGCTGTCACACTGCCTCCATTCACCTGTGCAAAGCTCCACCAGCAGAACTGGTGGAGAACCGTTTACTCCCTGCTCTGTCCCCCATGAAATGGAAAAAACCCAGCTACAAAACGTCTTAAAGAGATCACACAAACACACTCAGGTGTGTCCAGGTGACAAGACACACGCCCTTTTATGTTGGTGGGGTGGACTGCTCAGTTTCCCTAAGGCTGGTGAGCTCTACACCGGAGGGAATCTTGTCAGGATATTTGAGGGCAGCCCAGACATCAGTAACAAAAACCCCCAGACATCTGAAGCTACTCAGTGGTCACTCCCACTGCCGGACAATACTTTGCTTACTGGCAATACAAGAGAAGACTCGAGTGGCAGTGGGGGTTTTCCAAGAGAAAGAACATCAAATCTGCCTCAAAAGCAGAGGCACAACCTTCTGCCAGCATAACAATACTTGCATCAGTCTTCCTTCTCACTCTCCCTGGCATGAAACTACACCAGGCAGAATCAGGAAAGGGAATAAAGCAGATTTCCAATATGCTTTATGCACTTCTTGTTGCATGTAATTCGGGTTTGGCTGACCCCGGCTTTAGCTATTGACAAATGGATGGAGTCGGGGCACTGCTGGGCAGTCTGTGGGCAGGAGGGTGCAGGGTTTAAAAGCTGCCAGAGAGCGTTAACGTTCCCTCCTCCTGATGTGAGCCAGACCTGAACAGAGATGGGTAAACAGTTCATTTGTAAAACGGTCAAAGGTCCGGTCTTTTCTTGGCTGTGAAACGATGTTTACTGCAAAGTAGCTGTCCCGTTTGTGATTCATTACAGTTCCTAGGTATGTATGTCAGTCTTTGTAACTCAACGGGGCTTCTTAATAATAGCCTTTTAAAATATCAGGTTACTTATCACCTCGTTTTTCCTCCAAGGTTCATAGTTTAGTTTTGTGCTTCATAAAATTCAGAGAGGTCACCCGGTGCTCCTCAGGGGGAAATCAGCTAAGTGACAGCAGCCTGCTCAGGGATTCCCTTCAGAAGCACTAAACAAGCTACAGTCATTACAGTCTGGCTCAGGAAGAGGGGTAATAAAACCTATCATCTGCAGAAAATTCCCAGGCAGAAATCTTTGCCCATAGATGTTTTTTGTCCAAATCCACACTTTTGATGTTCAGCTGCACTGAACCTCTTCCAGTCCTCCATCATTGCTTGCATTACTTCACACAAGCTAATTGCTCACAGGACAGGCGAATGGGGAACAACATGAAAAGACCTTCTGCAACCATGGCTTATGGGAACAGGACATAAATCGTCCCCCTCAGTAAAAGAGTCTGAGGATGTCTCCGTTGCTTAAGCACACATCTGAAAATTAGCATTGTCTAATAAATTAGCATGAAATAGCTGTAAAATGTTCATGAGATGGGGCTGTGGGTTACAGCAGCATCTGCCTGCCACCTCCCCAGGGTGCACGGCAGGAGGCAGGGGGCAGGGTGGGCACGGGACACTCTCAGCTCCTCAGGTGCAATGCAGCCACATGTGAACCCCATCAAGTTTGGTCTGGGCACCTCAGGTGCCAACTTGTACTGCAGTGGCTGGTCTGCTTCCTCTTTGGGGCACATTATTCTTTAGCTATTAGGTGCCTAAAAGAAATCTGTCCTGTTGTGTCTTCTCTGTGTTGTCTTCCTCTACTCCTCCAAAGCAGCACACGAGTCGTCATCTATATCCGGTGTAATCTTGAGTATAAAGTTCTTCAGTTGTACATACGTGAGGGAGAGGGCAACATTGCTTTCCTATTATTTATGGTCTCTGAAAATACTGGACCAAGGAATTATCACTTATCACCATACTGTGCACTGACAGACTCTCCGTGACAGACTGAAAGGGCCATAACTAAGACATCAGGTCTTGTACTTCAAGTGTGTCATATACAGACCAAAATAACAACAGAGATGGAAATGAGAGCCAAAGTTTGTATAGAAATGGCATTTAGGAAACAAAGGTTGCGATGCATGGCTTGACAATTGACAAAGTTAATTAATTATTTGTTTGTGCGTTTTGAGCAAACACTTTGGCTGTTATTTAAGCATGCAGTGAAGGGCAAAGCCCTGCAGAGCATCCAAGTTAGATATTTTAATGAGTTGCAACACACAAAGATGACAACCCTAGATGACATTTTGGAGCAGATTGGAGAATTTGACTTCTTTCAGAAACAAGCCCTCTTTGTCTTATGCCTGCTTTCTGCTGCCTTCGTTCCCATTTACGTGGGGATTTTTTTCCTGGGATTCACCCCCAAGCACCATTGCCTCAGCCCCGGGGTGGCTGAGCTGAGCCAGCGGTGTGGCTGGAGCCTGGAGGAGCAGCTGAACCACACGGTTCCTGAGTGGGATGGCCACGGGACCAGTTTTGGCAGCCGCTGCAGGAGGTACCAGGTGGACTGGAACACCACAGGCATCAGCTGCACCGACCCTCTTGGCAGCCTGGTGGGCAACTGGAGCACCGTCCCCCTCGGTCCCTGCCAGGATGGCTGGGTCTACGACTACCCGGGGACCTCTCTTGTGACTGAGGTA
>JAOQGH010000023.1:49090740-49104422 GCA_025769975.1 Gallinago jamesoni
TTTTTTTTAATGTGGTTGGACTCGATGATCTCAAAGGTCCCTTCCAACCACTAAGATTCTGTGATTCTGTGATAAAATCAGCACCAGAGTATCCAAATAGCAGCTATGCTGGAGTGGTGGTGTTTGGATGTTGGTGCTGACAGCAACAGCAGAGGACAAGAACAATCCTTAGAAATTGCTGTCCTGCGCCACTTCTGCAACCAGGGCCAGCAGATGGTACTAGGAAGAACACCAGAAATTTTGTAAAAATAGAGAACAATTCTTTCAAAAACCCAGTTACTGAAGGTTGGTGAGGACCCGGAAACATGGAGTTTTTATGTTCTCTTTCGGCATAGTCCTTATAACCGTGGTTTTAAACAGTTAGGCAGGGGACTTCTTAAAAGGCCAGTCTCACTTTCATTAGCCTGGACACAGCCATGTCCAGGCACTCCCTGGTTCACCTGAGCCAGCCAATGGTTGGGCCATGAAGTGCTCCCTCCCAAGCTCCAGGGACAGCCCTGCCACTGAGCTGATCATGCTCCAGCAGCCCCAGGACCAGACAAACTTCAGCTGCTATTAATGGGAAGGTAAGCTGGCAAACTGTTGCTTTACCTAAGCCAGGATGTTAGACAGCTTGTCTCATACCCTGGAGGAGATGCACTGCCACCACACACCCAGGACACAAAAGCTCTCTGCCCTTTGAGAGCAGTCATGTGCAGTTGGACCAGATTTGACATGTTTCATTGGCTTCCCAACTCCAGAAAATAATAGATTAATCGGCAAGGTCACCAGCAAGGAAATCAATGAAGCACATTTGCCCTTGTGCTCATTAAGGTGCCACCAGAAGTCAATCGCCACATAAGTTGTAGGTGACTGCAAAGCAAAGGCACACCAGATATGCCACATCTGTAGCTCCTGCTGTGGCAGTTGCAGTGCTTATGGAAAAAAAACTTCAGGTGTGATGGGTAAGGGTCGTGAGAGTCAGTTTTTGTAGTTACTCATTTATTCATCCCTGTATTTGCTTTGCTTGACTTCTTGCCTCCTCCCCCATTTTCTTTCTGCACAGAGTTTTGAATCAATGAACTATAATGAAGATAGCTGTTCTGCCAGATTTCTTTTGTTGTAGAGCAGAGACATCTCTGCAATCACAGCAGGCCACCAGCTCCACAGGACACATAATTCCATCCCCACCCTCCCTCTTGCCCATCTCAGGCCCAGATTGTTCCTCTCCGACCTTGAAGCAAATACTATTTTTGCAGCTGCCTGGGTCAAAGTCCCATCACCCCAGATCCATCCTTACCTTTTCAGAGAAGCCTTATCATGGCCTTACTTACACTTGAACAACTTGCTTCCCTGCCTTTGAGGTCCTCACAGCAACGCTGAACATTAACTAGGGCTCAGGCCAGTCGAAAGCAAGGGCACGATCACCGTGCTTACTGTGGCTCAGGGAAGGGATCCCGGGAGAACAGCACACTGCCTGTGAGAGCCCAGCAACTTCACCCAGTGGAAGCTCTCTCCCTGTGGATACTCTATCAAACGGTGGCAGCACCTTGTGCCTCGCACGCAGCATCCTTATTGAAAAAAACAGTGTTCCCCAACAGTGCCGGGAACCAAGAGGACAGAAACAGTGAAGGGGAGCCACAGTACCGCTGTGCCCGTTTCCTTTGCAGCCCCAAGACTGTACCAGTTACTAAGTGGGAACGACTAGATAAATTGTGAAAGGTGCTGGGCATTTTTGGCAGACCCAGCATTGACCCAATGTTCCCTGAGGAACAGGACCCCAGGCCAAACCCCAGCTCAGAGTCCTGCGGGTCCCTAAGCCCAGCTCACTCCAAAGTGGTGCCTCTGCAGGGCTGGCTCTCCAAACACAGAGAGATGCAGCTCTGCTCCAGCAGAGGAGGACTCTGGTGGGCTCTCAGTCCCCTGGCAGCTGTAATGCTTTTCACATCCCCAAATGGAGTCTCAACATAATATTTTTTAAAAAAAATCTGCATGTCTGTGCATGCACACATTTATAATGCTACAGAGGCTCAGGAAAACAATTTTGTATAAAAAAAAAAAAAGTATAGATTATTCTCTATGAAGATGATATCAAGACAAGAAAATTCAATGGTTACACATTGAAAACTGAGCAAGTTGTGAAGAACTATGAGGTTTACTCCCATGCACCCCCTTTGCATGCTCTGGAGTTGCCACATGCCCATCTTTGTGAGTTTGAGGACAGCCAATAGAATCCCCAGCGAGGGTTACTCTACAGGTACATGGGCTCACATGAACACCATAACACTTAAAGTCTAGAAAAATAATAAAAAAATCTGTGCAAATATGTTTTAAGTTGTACAAAGACTGTACAATGTTTGTAGTCATCTTGGCTCCATAACAGAAGTAAGCCTGTGTTTTATTATTCTGCCCCTTCAAAACAACAAAATTAGACTTCATGGAGGCTCTTGAAGTTTTGTTGGGATGGACACCACTACCCCCAAATTAAGATCTGCCCCCAAGTTGAGGTCCACTTAGATGGTACAAAAAGTTCCCAGCTCTAAAACATATTTGTTTTATAGTGTACAGAGAGGGAAACAGCTGTGCACTAACAGGGACAATCCAACAGTATAAATAAAGGATAGGCAGACAAAAAAAGAGGCAAGACAGGAGAGATTATTTATTCCAATTTGCCTTTCCATGCTAGTGCCTTAAAGCCAGAAAGAGTTGTCCTTTCTTCAGTCGTGTGCTGCTTCTGATGTTTGGACATGGAGATAGATCTTTTTGGCCTTTGAAGCACTTTGCCTGCAAGAATAACAAGACATGAGCAGCAAACCAGGAATGAAGGTATTCAGTGAGCATCTAACTTCAAGCTCTTCACTTGCCCTGCCTCTTCACCAGAGAAAATGAGCAGCTAATCCTCAGATCCTCTAGATTTGCTCTGGCTCCTCCGTAGACACTGGTGCTTCACCCACTACCTGAACAGCTGCTATCAAGAATGCCCTTTTCTGTTCCACAAAATCAGTTAGTTTTTTTAAGCACAAATAACATTTATCATGGTGTTGCAGCAGGTTTGAGGGACCAGTGTGGCTATTCACAGGCCAATAAAGGCCTATGCTGGTTGTTTTCAGATGCCTAGGTAGACAAGTGGTAAAAAGAAAATCTCTCCAGCTATAGTCTGGGACTTAACTAGCAACTTCTTGGAAGTGTAGGAGGCAGCTTCTCCAAGGAGCTCTGGGCAAGGATTTTACACAATTTCAAGTGAAAGCTGCTAAGGGTTCATCATCCTGACTCACCTGTGAAAGTTTTCAATATCTTCAACAGTCTCGGGCAAAACTCTTCCTTTAGTTTCAGGTAGAAGGAACACCAACCCACCCGCAATCAAGCCAAGAACAGCTTCAAATTGAACAGGTGCACAAAACGTTTGTTAGCATATACCAATTCCCGACAGATACACCACCTTCTACTACCTGGCACAGAAGGACTCATAAACGGCATTTGATTTCGTTCTTCATACAAGATGTGCACATTAAGGCTCTACATGCAAACCCAGCATGCCACCTTTGGAGGATGTGGCAGCCACGTGGAGACAGCAATGAGCCAATTTTGGTTGGGAGTTTTGCACAGAGCTACGGCATCTCAGGCTACACAAAGAACTGTAAAGAGGAAAGAACCCTCTCCCTTTTAGTCTGAGCACATGCCAGGAAACAGATTCAATTTTTCTGCTATTTACATAACGAGACTTAGAAAATACAAATACAATGTGTTATCTCCTACACAATGTGATTAACTTCTCCATTGAAGCACCCTCCTAAACAAGATATCTGTTAAAGACTGCATTATCACCATTCAAGACATTTTTCTATAAATAGTGTGCTGAGTGAAAGATTCAGAAAAGTTTTGCAGACCGTGACCTGAGACTTCAGGTCACTAGTCTGCAAACACTCATCTTGCATTTATTTACCAAACTCTTTCCAAATAGCTGGAGAACAGCCATGTAACAGACTGTCAGAAAAGCTGAAGTGTAACAGCCACGCTTGAACTCCATTAAACAGGCAATTATGTGAAATTCTAGGTTTTGGGCCCTGGACTAAGACAATATGCCTCACAAAAGACCAGTAATTGATCAGATCTGAATTCCTCAAAATATTACTCTCATCAAAACATTAGAACATTTCTCAGCTCTTTGCCATCCATCAAGCCTGTATTCACCTCTACCTTCCTTTAAAATGTAAGGAACAATAATAAGGGCAAAGGAGACATGAATACATGATCAAGCTCCAGGCTGTTATAAACTGGAGGCTATGGCTTTTGTAGACAGGAAGGGGCTTCTGCTGAATTTAAGGAAGCTCAAATTGAGCCTCAGCTGTTTTTTCTCCCACTTTGAAACCCGGGCCCTGCTGCTGCAGCCCAGGAGCAGCCAGCAAGGGGGTAAGGTGGCACTTACTGAAAACTATCAGCGGCAGATCATGCCAGACTTCCACCAGTCTGTAGACAATGAACGGGACGATGACTCCACCAACATCGCACAAGGAGGAGCAGACCATCACCCCGAGGTTCCTGGTTCAACAGGAGAGGCAACACGTTAGCGTCACAGTACTGCAGACAGAATGGCACGGACCACAGTTCTGCCCCTCGCACAGGGCATGCAGCCCAGCAGACCACAGAATGCCAAAGTAGTTTGCAGAGCCCTAGTTTTCCACTGGTGGGCACATTTAGAAGTTAGTTAGACCTAAGTTTTACAAGAATAAAAAGCTTAGCAAATAGGAACAGGAGGGTGTATCTGTATTTTCACAGGTGTAACCAAATTCCCAAGGTTAAAAATAGAAGAGAATCAGGCCCAAAGTGTCTGAGGTGAGTCTCTGGGCACAGTAATAAGGTAAAACTATTAGCTTCAGTACATCTTAGGTGACCTAGTGCAAAGGGTGTCGAATGATTCTTCTGTTTCATAGACCCCATTAACAAAATTTAAAATTCCACAGTATTCATTATGGATAGAGAAATAAGATTTATAAGGGTCTTATAATTTCACATGTTGTGTAGCTTCATATAATCAGTGTGGCCCCCATGAAGAAAGGAGGAGTAAGATTCGTCTGGTCAGTGCCAACATCTTCTCTGCAGGCAGTGGCCTACAGTCACAGGGTAGAAAGAAGAAATTGTGAAGAAAAATTAACTCCCAAGCATTAGATTTCTGCACTGCATGTATCTATTTCTGAGCTATTTGCCCTGCAGCCCACTTAGAAATAGGAAAAAAAATTCATCCCTCAGGTGAAGGGCTTGAGTTAACAGACATTCTCCACAGCAGATCCCACTCTGGACAGATCCATTTAAATGTTATTTTGATTCAAACAAGATGCAAATCCAAGCACTATGTGGAACTTCAGGACCCTCATCCACCCTGGTTGTCTCCATTTTCCCCTTTGTTTCTGTCACATGAGTTTTCATCTGCCTTAAAGCACATTTGTTGTCTTCGTGAATCTACTTTTTAGAGAATTTTACTTATGTGTGTTCCACCTACTTTACATTTAGCAGTACCTGTGTAGTTCTGAAGCGTTTAAGGATAACGCATGTTAGCATAAAACATAACATACACATTGTCCTCGACTATTTGTTTCCAGGCCAAATGCCACTGGGGCGGAGGATGCACCTACCTGATGTAGGTTGGATACAATTCGGTGTTAACAAAGCAAACCATTTCAAAAGCCACTGTGATTCCCATTCTCCCGACGCAAGCAGAAATCACTTTTAGCCAATGTATGTCTGCAAAGAAAATGCATTCAACAGCATGCCAGCAATTTAGGAGGAGACAGTTAACACACCAGTGTTATTTTAGGAGGGATCTCTGATCCCATATCTTTTGAAGTTTTTAAGGAGTCTTGATTCAACTGTGTGAACAAGGGAATAGGAACAAACAACACCACCTGAGCTGTGGCACAAGGACCCTCCCAAAGCATCTCAGGGGACCTAGGTTCTTGGAGATTTATTATTAGCAGTGCTACAAATCAACCTCATTTCTCTTCTGCAGCAGGAGCACTACTAAAAGTCAGGGAGGCAGCACCCAATGGTGGGCGTGGGTTTGGGGACTTGGGGGTTGGACTTTGGTAAAAGGGAGGGAGAGGAGGGTGCTGTTCCCAGGGGGCAATGCCAGGGTTGGAAGCCAGAACATGGCCTCACACAGGTGACTCACCCTCTGGGATCAGGGCTGTGACAAGGCAGGCGGCCCCAGCCACCAGGTTTGATGCTGCCCAGGGGTAGCGCCGCCCGATGCGGTCGATGGTGACGATGATGATGAAGGCAGCTGGGAACTCAACAAGCGCAGAATAGAGGAAATCCAAATACATGTTCCCAGCAGCTACTCCCATGTGCATGATGAGCCCCTGGTACAGGACAGAGCTCGTGAACCTAGACAGAGAAGAGCATCCCAGCTTCGTTAGCCAGTTGGAGGACCGAGGTCCGCATCCTGCTGGAGCCTTTGTAACCTGCTCTCCAACATTATCTTCTTACCAGTTGTACATCAAAATTAATGTGTTTTTTCTCATCTGTGGTGTCCTAACAAGGTCAATGAATGAAGGACTCTGCTTTCCAACATCTTCCTCTTCAAATTTAATATCCTGCGAACAAGCCAATAAAAAGTACAGTAAGTTTCTGCTGGGAGGAACTGATGGAAGGAATGATCATGATACTTGCTTACATGCATAAGCAAACCCTGAGCTCACCTCAAAATGGGAAGGCATCTTTTTCCGATTTTTTTTAGCCATATCACTGACAATTTTCATAGCTTTGTCATTTTTGCCTTGAGAGATCAACCACCTGGGAGACTCTGGGAGGCACCTACAATGCGAGTGGATGCTATTATACATCAAAACATAAAGCTCACATAGTGCTTCCATGTATGGGGACTGTGGAGAGAGGGCTTTGGTTGAATAGAGGCAGACGGGATTTTTCTTTGGGTTTTTTTTTCTGTGTACTCAGGAAAAGTAGTATATCCTGCTTCTAAAACAGGAAGATAAGCAGTTGTGGAGGTGGCTTTAGTCAGAGATGAGGTTCCTAAAGATAAATCAGGGAAGGGCTTTGGTGAGAGTAGTGCTATCAATTTATATTCAGCCTGTTCACCACCAACTGGCTCCACTTAGGCAGTCATTTTCCAGTTTTGCCATCACAGGTCAAGAAATAGTAAGCAAGCTAGAACTGGCTTACCAATTCACAAGTATGGAAAAAGGGAGACAATGAATCTCTTGTGCTACTCCTAACCTCTCAACCCATCCAGACAATTTCTAAAATCAAAGCAGTCAAACTAAAGAATATCAATCAAAAAGGGGAGAGAATCCAAAATAAAGGTGCCGCCTTCTGTTTGGACCACAAAAAGCTGTGACTTTTTTTCCTTAAAAAAAACCCACATGTAAACAACCTATTACAGTTACATTAACATCCTACAATCTCTCAATAACCATCTTTTCACTGTAGGATCCACTGAATTACGTCAAGGGATTTATTTTCCTTTATGAAATGCTTAACAAAGATAATTATGATATTAAACAACTCTCCCCCAGTGTTTTTCAAAGTGGCCTTTCTTTTAAACAGAAGTCAGGTGCGGTGCACTGGCTAAAATGCAATGAAGTCTCAGCTGCTGAAGGGTCCTATTTCCCTCTCCTTTTTGCTGTGTGCCTCCTCTTTGCACTAAGGGGCATACACAGCTGAAAAGCAGTGCCAAATCTCCCCCTGTATCAAGCCCTAGGAGGCAGATGCAGCTGTTTTTTTGGGTCGTGGGCAGAGGTACAAAGAAAGCCCATTTACCAGTAGTAGAGGAGAAAGAAGAAGCTTGGCAGGGTGACAGTGAGCTGCAGCCACCGCCAGTGAGGGATGGCGTAAGCGATGGCATCAAAGACCAGGAGCCCAACGGAGAAGGCTGTCTGGTAGAGGATGCCCACCGTCCTTCGGTACTTCGGACCGACGACTTCTGTCACTGCAAACACGCACAGAGAGAGGTGAAAGACAGCTCAGCCATCACTGCTCAGCACAACGGTAACTTGCTCTGTGGGGATGCTGGAATACCAATTAACAACCTGAAGAAAACATCTTGGTAATCCTGGGCTTCCTGGCATGAAGCCCCCGGACAAATATCCCCTGGTGCTCACAGAGGAATGTTTACTTTTCGGTCACCCAAAATATTAGCAGAGGAGAAAACACCACTCCTGCTCTTACACTAGCCTAAGGCAACCAGTAGCGTCCTCTGTCATGGAAATCTCCAAGTAAATCAAACATTCCTCAACGTGCACAGATGGATTTTGTTGTAAAAATCTAATGCCAACCTACACTATATCTCCAACGCAATAACGAAACATCATATTTTGAAGTGCAGTCTTTCAGCCTGCATCTCCCTCCATGTATATAAGAAATGCTGTTACCACGGCATGGCACATAGCTTCCTGGTCAGGATGGCTTCGTGACTCATCTGCACATCACAGGATAGCAGGTTATCCCACAGGTTAACTCTTGTTGATATAGACCTAAAAGTAACTATTCCAGAAGGTGCGGGCACAAGCATGCTCAAAATTTTGCATCCGGTTGCGTGATTGCAAGAAAGCAAACGGGTAAGAAAAAGAACAGAAAGCTGTTATTTAGCATCCAAAGGAAGTGGTGGGGTTTGGAGCCACAGATTAGCTAATACTGCTTGGCCAAACTATGCACACAGACAAAGACATCTCCCCAGGCTCAATAGGACTGAGCCAAAAGCAGCTGAAGGGTAGAGAAGTATCCCAGGAGAGCGTGACAGCAAGGCTGCTCTGTCCTTGTACCCTTCCCTGGGCGTTCAGTCTTGGCCACCCTTATTAGGGAGAGGATACAAGTTTAAAGGGGCTTTGGGAGTGATTCTGGGTGTCCTCTCTCATGAGTTTCAAGAAGAATCCAGAAATAAAAAAGTGTAACTGAGAGAAAATATAAGGATAGGGCAAGTCGTTGTCCTGATAGGGATTTTATGCTCTAAAATGGCATGAAGTTCCCCAGCAGAGGTGATGAAGTTTTCCTTTGTGTGTGGAAAAGATTTAAGAGGCCAAGCAGGCATCTAGAATAGGCACAGGAAGGAACAATCATATCTTGGCAGAAGATGGTCTGGACTGTGGGCTAAATGTTTTCATTTTATTTATATCACACATCTGGATAACTGCATTAGCAAGATGTCCTCACTAAAAGACTTAATAGAAGTTTAGGATGTTGACATTTACATTTTTTCCACTATCACAGTGAACTGGATCATTCAGAGCTATTTGGGGTAGAGACACCTGACATCCTAGTTCAGATAAGGCTCTATTGGGCAGCATTTAAAATGTTTTATTTGCTGCTCTGGTGGTTGCTTGGTGTTGGGTATTTTTGGCAAGAACCTGAACTCCAAACCAGAGAAGTGAGAGAAGTCCCGAGGTTGCTCTGCCATGCACCAGAAGGTGGCCCTGAGCTGGGCCCAGCCCTGCTGCCCCATAGCCAGGCTTCACCACCAGATCTGATGGGTGCAAAGCACTGGGAGAGGCATCAGCCCAGCTCCTCTCACAGCCCTGCAACCCCTCGGCTCGGCCACCACTCAGACAAGTGCACAGATACCCAAACAGCTTGTCTTCTCCTCAGCAAGTACATGCTGTTCTTCAGTTATTTTTAGGCTGTAAAGCCTCTGTTTGCCCTTTAATGCTCTTTGTGTCATAAAAATGCCTCCGATGTTCCCCACCCTCTGCCCGCTTCTTTAATGGCCTCCTCTGTCATCAGCCCATCTGAGACCAGGCCAGAGCGGCTGTGGTCTGCCCCAGGGTTGTCACCTTCCCCAGGAAGGACCTGAGGGGAGGGAGAGGAGCCCCAGGAGGCCCAGATCCGCAAAGGGGAGCTGCACCACAGGGGAAAGCCTATCCTGACGTAACAGCCTTAATATACCACCACTTGCTTGAGCTTTGAAGGCTACTGCTGCTTCTCTCTAACGACAGCGCTTGAAAAAGTCAGAGGGAGAAAAGTCCTTGATAAAATACCATGAGAGGCAATTTTTTTTTTTAAATAGCTTTTGTTCGAGGTTTTTGGGGTTTTGTTATGGATCAGGTTGGGTTCCCCACCCTCCCACCCCCTTCATCTTCTGCAGCCAGTCTTGCTCCTGGGAAAAGGTGTGAACTCACCCAGGATGTAGCCTGCGGTCCAGCAGCCCTTGCTGACCAGCCCTTGCAAGAACCGAAGGATGACTATCCACAGGTAGGTGGGCACGAAGACCAGAAGGATTCCACAGATAGCATTTGCAAGAATTGTACTCAAGAGGCAAAATTTACGACCAAACCTGGATTGGAAGATAATAAGGTAAAACGTGTAAAGCAAAACAGTAGTCATGAAAACACAGGTGTTTGAAACGACTAAGAGCTTTGTGCACCTTTAAAAAAAAGAAAATTCAGCCACAGTACTCACTTAGCTGCCTTTCTATTCCCTGAAAAAAATCCTGTGCCAATTGCTCTGCAATACCACAAAGGCTTTCAGGAAACAGAAGTTTCCCAAGGTAAAGGAAAATAGTCCCGTACTGACATATTCTTGGATTGTGACTGTTATGCCTGAATTTCAAAACAGGCAGCTTAGTAATCTTTTCCTTTTTTTTTTTTTCAAAATGGGGGTGAAAAATACGTATGGGTTAATATTATGTTTCTGATACGTCTGCGTGCACCAGATTTATAACTGATTTATATACCACAACCTTTATCTCCAAAAATCTAGTACGTATGGATCTTGTTGCAAGTAGGCTGCATTTCACATCTGGAGCAACTCGAAGCCTGCTGTCCTAACAGTCCTAGGCAGGAGGGCAACAACCTGGGGGAAAAGGGCCTTCAAATACTGGCACTTGTTTCTTTTTAACCCCAGCTGCCTGGGCTAGGGCAGCATCTCTGCTGGCTCTGAACAGGGAGCTAAAGATGCCAGGACACAGGGGTTTCTGCTTTTTCACAGTGACTGCTGCTGTACCTATCTGGCAATCTCTGCATCTACTATTTCAAAGCTTCTCCAGAAGAAGGAAGTAGTTTCCAAGCTGCAGCCACGCAGAGCGTGGCAGGTGAGTGGGGACTCCAAAACAGCATTTCCCAGCTTCAGTTAACACCCCAGGGTTGTGGTGTGGCACGGCAAGGAGCTTGGGGTGCACAGTCCCAAAATAGTCCTCATGGACTCTGCAGGATTCAAACCACCAGGTATGACCCAAGAGACAGAGTACTCGCTCCTCATGCCATGACTGAAAATCCAGGTGGTTGACTTTATTTTGAGAAGAGCAGAGACGTTAGTGATTGCACAACCTTCCTGCACCTTTATTTAAGCTTAGCTGCTGAACACTGATAAGGGAGGTCAGAGGGTTTTACTGTCAGGCCACACGTACCTGTCTGCTATGTAGCCGATGTTTATGGAGCCAATAAAAAACCCAGCATTCACAGAAGACTGAAAGAGGTCCAGCTTCCAGGAGTCCTCACACACCAGGTTAAACTAAAGGAGCAACCACAGTTAGAAGCAAGAGAGGGAAGCTAAAAGATGTGCTCACATCCACCAGTTTCCTTTACTTCAGTTAAATATTTAAATTTTTCTTCTGTGTCAATTACCATTTTATCAGCACCCAGAAACCTTATTGACTTAAATTAAGTGACCAATGTTAAAAACAGGATCAAGCCCTTGAGCAGTTTTCTGGTATTTCCCATTCATGTCTCATCTCTTGTTACTGGAAAGAACATAACTGAGTTATTAACCATGAAGATTGGGACCCTAATTTGTGTTAGGCCTTGTTGATCAAATCAGCATGAACCTGGTGATTACCTTTGGCTTTTCAAAGAGCTTTTTTTGTGGCTGATGGGGAACATTTCTAAGCAGTTCTGGTTGCCGCATGCCACAGTAATCCCTGCAGACCCCTCAGGACTAAAGGTGGTGCCTTCACTAAAGGTACCCTAGATGCTTGCAGAAGCCTGACTTCCCATGGAGCACTGGCTCCCCGAAGGAGGGTGGGAGGAGGTATCTGCATCTACCCTGAGGCCACAGCATTTTCTCTCTGTTCTGGCCTTTTGCTCAACTAAATTGTCCTACAGCCTAATGTGTATGGAGACCAGGTATTTTGTATCCAAGGCCAAGCTTTATGCCATACAGGTACTCGCATATCTTAGTTACCTTAAGTAGGTATATGTAAGAGCTACTGGAGAATAAGTTACTTCAAAAAACTTTCCTAACGTGACTGAGAATCCCTTCCCATCCTACTGGTAGCTGGATTTATTTAAAACTATGCATCTTTAATCAACATAAAACCAGATACTCCTCCTGATACACTGTGGGGCTTCCCATGAGGATTTTCTTCCACGTGTAAATTTTTTCCTTTGAGCAAAGTAAAATGCTTTACTCTGCGCTCTTCCTTCCCTTGCTTAGCTGCCAGAGCAAGGGACAACACCACAGAGCCTGGGGGCCTTCACGGAAACAGTCACATCCAGAAGCAAAGCACATTGCCAAAAGGCAGGTGGAGGCACGTGGTGTTTCTGGTTCTCCTGCGAAGGAAACCACCCGCGGGCCTGGCCTTGTGCCCGCTTCACAAGCAGGGGAAGTGGGCTGACGGGGGAGCATGACCACACAAACCCACACAGACTGCAAGTTTTCAGCTTCCCACAGTCTCAAGAGATCATGGTGGGGGCATCTGAAGCACCTTTTGCAGCGGTGTGGGCCAGCTGTGTGGCCGCTGCGTAGAAGTCCTGGGTCACCCTCCACTTGAGGTGTTTCACTTCCTCACTTCAATATCACACAGCCCACCCTTGGCTGAAAGAAGTGCAATTTCAAATCTAGGTCCAACCTCTTAGAAAACTATAAAACCTGAAGTTGCCAGAGCACAGAATTTACCTGCCCCTATGTTTGTGTTAGGTGTATGGGGGAAAGAATCCTGACCTCCACCACGTCTAAAACTTTGGTGGAACTTTCTATGACAAAATCAAGTTTGTCATCCCAGACACTGATTTGTTTTTAAAGTGATTTTAAGCACCTAAATCCCTAAAGTACCTTCAATAGCTCAAATAGCATTTTTAGTTTATTCACAAGGCTTCTAAGAACACAGAACAGCTGTTGGATCCTCTGCAATTTATTCCTGAATTAAGCTGTTTAATTATAGAAGGTGACTACCCTCTTCCTCCCCATCCATAGTCATTCCCATCACATTTGAAACAAACTATAAAAGACCTTTTTTTTTTTACTTTCTTTTAAATGAAGAAAGAGACAAAATGAAGACCTTCACGCCCAGGCGCGGATCCCAGGAAGATGGGGAGGTCCGTGCTCGGGGCTCGGCGGGTTTTTGTTTGCGGTGCTGCGAGGTGCTGCTCCCCCCCCAGGCACTGTTTACACACCTCCACCAATCCCACCCTCTCCTGCAACGGGAGTTGCATCCAGAACTGGACTTTATCTACCTGGGGATTTATTTGCTGAAATAGGCTTTGCTCCCCGGCTGGAGATATAAGCCTCCCGAGCAGCCAAGGCAGCGTCTCACCCCGAGGACAGCTCGCAGCAAGAGGATCCTCTCACCCAGGTAAGCGGGCATTGTTTTAACACAGCCGAGGCTACAGCAAACCCTCTCCCACGTCCCTCAGCTGGTCTGTAACTGAGGAGGCAAGGCAAGGGGGGGTATTTGTTTTTACCTCTGTCACAAGAGAGGTCCCCGGGTAGTCGTAGACCCAGCCATCCTGGCAGGGACCGAGGGGGACGGTGCTCCGGTTGCC